>ML976682.1:648876-737042 GCA_010015655.1 Bimuria novae-zelandiae CBS 107.79
ATCAGATAGTAATCAACCCAGTTCGCCTCCTGCTGTGGTACGCACACAGTTATGAGCCCGGATTGCACTTGCAATTAACAATTACTAAGTTCATTTGTTATTCTTTATACAGACCTTATTGTCGATAGCCGTAACGTCAGTATCGGAGACCTTATTGTCGATCGCCGTAGCATTGGCGTCGAAGACCTGATATAGACGACAGCCATAAAGTGGTGTCGCTATCACGATGTCGCTCAGCGACCAAGGAGTCACACGCGTGACTGTTATACTGGATAGACCAGCAGATTGGGAGTCATGGTTCTAGCTACGACGAGAGAAGGCTGTCGTAGACAGTATCTAGAAATACTGCGACATCTCAAAGCCGAAGGATAAGCTACCGAAGCTCATTAAACCCACGAAACCATTGCCCAGCGCTATTAAGGCTGGAGCAACTGCGATTAGCCAGTTAGATGCAGGCCAGCAGGCGATGTACAGCGATCTCCTTCACGACTGGAGATACGAGAGAACAGAATATACAAACCTGAAGCGGAGAGAAGGCGAGCTTCTTATGGAAATCAGCCGCACCATCGCGACTCGCCACCTCTACCTGATCAATGGAAAAGACGACGTCTATGATCGATTGATCGCGCTCAAGCAGCAGCTTGCACCAACCGCAGCTGCACGCAGCAGAGAGCTGGTAACCAAATACCGCGCTCTGCAGGAGAAGCCTCAAAGCCGCAACCTTGAACAATGGCTTGATGACTGGATTCACATTACAAATCAATGCAGGGAGGCAGACCTTCCTGAGACGACGGGCTATCGAGCCCAAGACGATTTTCTGGCAGTTGTCAGAACAATTGCTCCTGAGTGGGCCGCTGCATCACACCACGACCTTATTCTAAAAGAAACTATTAGGAAAACGGATGAGATTCAATCTCTAGCGGACTATGTTGCCCAATTCAGGATGTATCATCGACGAATCGGACTTACTACGGCTTCACCCGGAACGTTTGCTACACTAGGCGTTTCAGTACAACAAAGCCAAGAACAGAAAGAACGATCGCCAAAGGGAAAACCAAAGTGTATCTGTGGAAGCCGACACTGGTACAAGGACTGCTGGTACCTAGTCCCAGACCATCCAAAGAAACCAAAGAACTTCCAACCAGTATAGGCCACGCAAGCCAAGGTCATGGAGGCCTTAAAAGACCTAGAGCAAGTCAAGAAAATTAGTAATATCCTTGCAAGAGATGGGATAAGCATAAAGAAGGCAGACGAGCCAATAAAGCTTAATAACGGAAAGACGTTAGTAAGTCATAATCAGAGGTTTGCTGCCCACAGCTCATTCTCTGTTATGCAGCCACAACAGGTACAGCAGAAAGCGCTACCTACAATTATCAACTAATAGATTCTAGACCCTAGTTCCAACATTCATGTCTGCAACTTAACCCGTTTCGGATAGACAGAGACGCGCAAGGCAGAACCAGAGGATATTCTCTTTACAGGAGGATCAACAGTACCTATACAAGCCTGGGGAAAAGTTACTTTCAATATAAACTTGCCTTATAGCACAGGTTAGATCCAACTCATAGATGTTGCTCTTGTAGAAGGTTTCTTCACGAACGTTGTAAGCCTCTCAAGATGCCGAGCAATAGGTATGCAGTTTAACTCAGGACAAGATGTAATATATCAGCATCATCCGTCAAACGTCATTTGCTCGCTACAGCACAAGGATGGCCACTGGATCATCGATGCCGAGGACAACGACCGACCGACGCTGAGTAGTTTTGCTACAGCGCTTCGGCGAGCATACAAGGCCTCGAGAGAGGATCGACGCCCAATTGCAGCATCCCACATTGAAGCTCATGAGTTATTTGCCCATGCAAGCAAAGAAGCAATTGATCATGTAAACGAGAACGTGAGAGGAATAGCTCTGGATCCAGATACCCGAGCACCTCGATTACGAGAATGCGACACATGCATTAAAGCGAAATCGGCAGCTCAAGTGAGCAGACGCCAACCTAAAGAACAGGCTACGAGACCATTCTATCGCATTGTAATCGATCTTGTGCAGCTTATCCCTACAGGGGAGACCTACTACAACAGAGACCGATACTTGCTACACGCTGTATGCGAGTACTTAAAGTGGCATGAAGTGACCACACTCACAGACAAGACACTGCACTCGGTAGTGCCAGCGCTAAAAGCATTGATCAACAAGATCCAGCGTCAGTATGGGTACATTATGGTTGTACTCAAGATTGATAGTGAGCGGGGCTATGGTCTTAAACTCTATGACATTGCGAAGCAAGCAGGCTTCAAGATTAAGTTACGAGCTCCAGATACTGCTAAGCAGCTTGGCGTAGCAGAAAAAGCAAGACATGTTATTATTACAAAAGCAAGAGCGCTTCGAATTTAAGCAGGACTACCAAAGTTACTATTAAATAAACTAGCCATTACTGCCGCTCGAATCGCCAATGTCACACTAACAAAAGCTATTAATTAGAAAACGCCCTATAAGCTTGTTCACGGCAAGCAGCCTTCAGTTGCTTATTTTGCTCCGATTGGATGCAAAGCTTACATTCTCAATAAAAAGCTAAAGAAGGCTGATAAGCTTGAATCTCGCACTTTTGTTGGATACTTGGTTGGATACGACTCTACCAACATTTTTCGCATTTGGCTACCTAAAAAAGACCAGGTGATTCGCGCACGAGATGTGATTTTCAAGCGCGAAAGTCGTTTTGGTGATAACCTAGAGAGGGAGGCTGTGACACAGGAAGAAATTGAGGTTTTAGATATACCTTACTCCTAAGACACACAGGCCACTTTAACTGATCTAATCGAGCTGATGCAGTCACAGCTTCACACTATACACAATCGCAACAAGGAGGATGAGCCTTATATGGCCTATCTACCGACGCCGGAGCCATCAATTCGTGGCAACACAGCGCCACCTCAGCAGGAGGAAGGCGAGGAAATCTTCAACACAGGCACGCAGGATGCGCAGGATAACTAGTAAACTGCAGAAGAGCAGGACACCGAACAGCAGTTGCAGGAGCAATTGCTCTAAGAAATACAGTGTAACTAAGAAGACATGCAGTCTAATCAAGAAGACAATGAACTAACAATCTATATCAGAGCACCGCAGCAGGAGAATGTTACTAGTCAAGGACAAGGGCCACTTATGCCGATCGCATCAGGCCACCAAAGCCAGCCTCAAAAAGCATCTTCCACTCTACCCAAAGGATGGGCGAGTTCAGACGAATATGTTCCAGATCGACGAAGAAACAACGCACCCAGGATGGCTGATCCCGAGGTTGGAAGCAGCAGCAACATCGTAGCAGGCAAACGAGCAAGGAAGCAACCAAATCAGGCCTTTGCTACATACTATACAGCTTTTACAGCCGCAATAAATCCGACAGCCCCAGCAAAGCTAGCTGGAGAACTACCAAAGATAAGGCTTCATCGCGATCAGCTACCACCACCGCCTAAGCGCTGGAAAGACCTCAAGAATCATCCATTCAGCGCAGAGTTTACCCAGGCAGTTCGAGCAGAGTTTAAGAGCTGCTAGAAAAAGCACTGTTTCAAGCGCACCGAGGCAACATCAGCTACAGCAGATGCTGAGATACTACCCCTAATGTAGGTCTTCACGTACAAGTTTGATAAAGACGGATATCTATACAAGTTTAAGGCACGACTCTGCGTACGAGGAGACCTACAAGACACGTGGGGAGACACATACGCTGCTACGCTTGCTATGAAAGTGTTTCGAGCACTTATTGCTTTAGCAGCAGCCTTCGGCCTGCTAATGTTTCAGTTTGACACATTGAATGCCTTTCTCAACGCTCGACTACCGCGAAAGATGTACTGCCGTACCCCAGAAGGATTTATAGACATATTCGGTGAGCTTCTTGAGCTGCAACGAGCACTCTACGGCCTCAAGGAAGCACCATTGCTTTGGTACCAAGAGCTGTCATCAACCCTGAAGAAGCTCGGCTTAAGGCCAGTACCAGGAGTTCCATGTTTGTTCACGAACAAGCAGTTAATCGTGTTCTTTTATGTCGACGATATTGTCGTCCTCGTACATCCACTCAATATGAGCGCCTACCAAGCGTTCAAGCAACAGCTGCTCAACACATATGACATTCGCGAGCTAGGAGAGCTCAAGTGGTTCCTAGGAATTCGAGTCATTCAAGAAGAGCTCACAAGATCTATCTACTTAATCCAAGACTCATTCATTGACAAGATTGCAACAAAGTTTAACCTTAAGCTTGATGGACGATATCCAGACGTACCATTGAAGGAAAACAACCTTACGCCTTCAACAGAGGAACCAAGCGCAGCACGAACACACAGATATCAGCAATTAGTTGGCTCACTAGCATACATCTCGACCTCAACACGCCCAGACGTCGCGCGAGCACACTCAATACTGGCACGTCATCTTCAGAATCCAGGGCAGAAGCATATGCACGCAGCGCAGCATGTTTGGCGATACCTAATTGGTACAAAGAACCTTGCTATTCGTGCATCAGCAGATATACAAGGCGGAATCACGAGCATCTCAACACCAGAATCAGAATCAGCTCAGCAAGAACCAGAACCGTTGTTCTATGGCGCATCAGATGCGGCCTTTGCAGATGAGCCACACACTCGTCGAAGTTCCCAAGGCTATCTTTTCAAGCTTTACGGCCTACCCATTGATTGGAAAGCGACAATTCAACGATCAGTCACGAAATCGACTACTGAGGCTGAGCTGCTATCTCTATCACTAGCAGGAGGAGAGATGGAGTGGTGGTAACGCTTCTTTCAGGCAATTCATTTTAACCCAGAGTTTGTACCATCGCTCTGGTGCGACAACCAGCAAACTGTCTCAATTGCAACTAAGACAGCCGATAAGCTTCAGACAAAGCTCAAGCACGTAGACGTGCACCACCACTGGATACGTCAGGAAGTATCAGAAGGCAGATTGCAGATTGAATGGAAGCCTACTGCAGAAATGCCCGCAGATGGTTTCACAAAGATTTTTCCACGCCAAAAGCACGCCAGCTTTATACGCCAGCTAGGACTCAGCGATATTTCAGCATTACTAGAGCCTCAAACAAACTCGGAAGATATTGTATCAGACGAGCTCGGGGGGTGGTACTAGAGGAACACACGCAGAGATCACCAACAGCTCAGAGTCACTCCTTTTTCAGCTTTCGTTTCTGCAATTCACTCAAGCTGGGGGGGTGTGTTAGCCAACATCACAACTCGACTATGTCGTCACACAGTCATGTGACCCTGCTGATCTAGAATCTTCTAGATACTCCACTTCATGTATATAGCCACTCCGACTTCTATCAGATAGTAATCAACCCAGTTCGCCTCCTGCTGTGGTACGCACACAGTAAGAGTTATCAATTGTGTAGGTGACAGAAGTCGCCTATATAGGTCTAGCGTGCTCCTTCCGTATGTACAGGAAGCTCCTTTCGTACGCTAGGGAGCGCCTTCCTCAACATGAGTTTCATGGACAATATAACCCCGAATATCCCTGAAGGCTTCTACAAGCCTCAATTGCAGATGAGAGCGGCTTATTTGTGGGCTATAAATTGTGGCATGGTGCCATATTCTGATATAGTGTACTTGCTCGGACTACCACCAGGATTTCTCAACTGCTGGATCCGACGATTCGCGCGTGTACCTTGAGTTTAGATTAGTTAGCATTTGGCGCATTTAGGTCTTCTACTATATATCCCTGCACTCTTTGCCTGCATGTAATGCATTCGAGAATTGGAAAACGCGTTCTTTTGATATTTGTGACCCGTGCGTTAGCCGCCGTTGGGAGCTATAAGAGGCCCAGACTAGCCCTTAGTACGTGCAGGACAGTACTTACTCTACGCCAAACATGGTTCTAGACAGATCTCCTAACTTTAGGGATAGTGGCTTAGATAGCCTTAATCTAACCTTTGTTATAAAATTATCAGCCTTTTAATTATAACGTTTGCGCCGGTTGAAATCGCTTTTGCGGTCGTCAGAACACCTTTGGCCGTTAAAAGATAAAATATCTTTGCTATATAGCCTTCTTAAGCTCTTTAATTCGAATTTTTATAAAGTATGCAAAGGAAGCATTAATCTAACATTAATACTTAATAGTATAATTATCTTTTGTTGCGCAATTAAGTTCTCGCCTAGCTAACTATAGCTAGTGGTGGATAAACAGATTAAGGGAAATTACTACAACACTATAGTTAAGGTTTTTACTTGAATGTTGGCTTGGGATAAAAACGTGGGCAAATAAGGCTTTGGATTTATCTATTTAGAGAGTGTGCTAGAAACTACCCGTATAGAAGAAAGTTTTAGCCAGATATAAGCACGTTAAGGCATGTTGTGTATCTTTTTATAGATTCCAATCCGTCAAAGTTCTATATCTAGTATAAAGTGTAAACCTCGCGTAGTTATAAGGAACTAGGTATTATAAAATCCTGCCCGTACTATAAGTCTGGCCCTTCTACTTTTAGGTATAGCTATTGGCTGCGTAACTCTTGCCTTAAAGTATTAGGTGTGCCATTCGCTTAATAGCATACGCCATCGTTAAAGTTGGAGATATGTGTGGTGGCGCGAGTGGAAGAGGAATTAAGGATATCCTAAAGCGTGTTAGTGCTTGTCGCATGTCTTGTACCTACTACGGTTACTGTCCCAGATGTTTTATCACGATGTGGATCCTTAAGAATCCTAGTTACATGGCCGTTCTCTTAATAGAGTAATCGAATATAGTCGTTTGGCTGTACTATAAGCATAGGGCTGTTATCTGTATAGTTTCTATTCCTTTGCGTTTTCTTGCACACAAAATTATTAGGGAGGATTTTATTCTCTGTTCTTCTGGCCAGCGGTAAAAGATACGTCATATCTGCATTGACGAATGTAGGAGTACGTTAAACTGGTGAATTGTTTTTAGCGCTGGGCAGGGAGTTAACGGACAAGGCCGTACTATTGCCGTAAGGGAAGCCAGGCTTTCTAACTAACTTCCCTTCTTTTACAACGTAAATCCTCTCGACCCAGCTGTGACCGTGAACTATGGAGAGGCTTAACGTAAAGACGATAAAAGACAACATTTCCAGGTGCTAGTGCGGTAGGATCAGGGCTATCGCGGCTTTAATATCTATTACTAAGGTGCCAAGCAACGCCCGAGAATGTCAGAAGACTCGAAATCTGGAAACCTTATCTTGATTTTTAAGTTCGAAAACCAGTATTCATTCCACCCTACATAATTAATGGATCGAAACCGAAGTGCCGCATCCTCGAGTTAGGAAACGAGGAGGCATGCATTCTAATATTATATAGCAATGTTAATAAAGGAGCAAGCTTGAGCTCGACTATATAGTAATATTAACTTAAAATACACTTCACACCCTTTTCTATTCTAGTACCGGATCTTAGCGTCGCAGTCGTGAGCACTCTCAGACAATTCGAAATAAACGTCGGCACCTTTACTAGCTTGCCGCAGCCTACGATAGTGAAATCCACGCATAAATCTACTAATGGGAAGAGCAAATCCAGTAACGTCAGTCCCACCATGATAGGGATTATTGTGGCAATCGTGGCCATCGCGATCTTGTTAGGCTTACTTATTATATTGCGGAAACGGCACAATCGCAAGAAAATGGAAGGAATTGTATCATCTACGGAACAAGCGTTTCCCCAGGGCCGTGGCAAACTTAGGAGATAAATTACTCCAGATACCAATGCTCCTCATCAGTACTGTCTTCAGAATCCTCCAGTAGCTTTGGTAGCGTCCGAGATGTACGGTGTAATACACATCGCGTACTGTCCTGTACCCAAAATTCTTGCGCCCATCTCATCCGCTGCCACCTACGAATAATGACTGTGTTTAGCCCCCGACAGTTTGTATACTTCATTATTTCGACCTGTTGTACTTTGATATCATTGGCTGCTTCCTGCCACAGATTCCACGCTCGGCAATCAGCGAAGTGACTGCATATCTGGATCGTGATGTTGGCGACGTTTGGAAAGAATGCTAACAACGGCGCAGAATCGAAAGTCTCGGCTTTCGAACTGACTATAAAACCTGATTCGAAAGGCGGTGAGCCCGTCGCGCTGATCTTGCCACACAAAGTTATCCTCCGGACTTGCAAGCGTCCAATCGAGCTGATATATCGTAGACACCCCGGACAGTCGTTGACATCCAACGCAATGTTCGCTATGCCGCAGAAGATCTTCAGTGCCTCGGAAGCGATGGCTTTGCATGTCCATATGAGTGCTGTAATCTTAACGGCTCTAGCTCTGTGTTCCGCAGCTTGGCCACACATTCCTGCGTCCTGGATTCTATGCAGTCTAGAAGCGTGCTGCCAGCTATAGTTTGGGCTTAGGCAGAGTGCACCATCCGGTGATGGTTGGATGCATGGTGCCCAGGCGAAGCGGGAATCTCCCTCGGTGTCGTTGACGAGCTGACGACGGCGGACGTGTATCAGCGTGTTCTAAAAAACATCTCCATAAATTTTATGTCGAAGCTCATAAGGGAGAGTGAGAAATGAAGTTCGTGGAGTTCTCGTTGTCCTTGGTCGGATTGGTCGCCATCCTGGGGACACAGATCGTGATCGAGTACGCTTCGATAAAGGCATGACTTGCAACTTTGAATGCGAGGTTGCGTTTGGTACGTACATGATGGGGACAAGGCTCGATAGTACCACAATTTGTGGGCCAGCATGAAGGTTCAGATGATGGTATCGAAAACCCTAGCACAGGGCCATAAATGCTTCCGAAGGCGGTGCCATCATCCACTCAAGTTCATCCTCGGCCCAGCAACGACTGTGCGGCGTAGGTCATGGTAAGCGCTTGGGAGCTACAAGGATGTGACAAATCGCGACATCTGGAACCTCCATCGACGAGAAATGGCAGGCAGGTACACTATCGGTGATTCTGGAAATACCTGCTCGACCCACTTAAGGCGTATTTCTCATCAGACTGCGCGTATTTTCTGTTCTGGTCTCCTTTTTTTCGCTTTTCTCTCCACCACACAAGGAACTTTGGATAATAATATACTAAAAGTAGATAAAGGGCTTCTATAGAGTTATAAGTACCCCCCTTAAATTTTTTAGAAGATTTAAGTTTTTTGCGTTCAAGAAAATACAAGAAAAGGAAGGATTGACGATGACTGGCTGGCTCTGTGGGTCGAGCAGGTATTTCCGAAACGATAATAGCAATGCTCTTACGGAGGAAAGTGGTTTATTTGCAGCTACGGAAATATCTGAGGAGATAGAAACACGCATCGCCTCTAGAGTCTACGAGTCACTCCTGCCGAGAAACGCTCAGATTGTCTCTAGGGATCACCCCGATGAGAACCACTCGGATTGTCTCAGGACGGCGCGTAGCTAGGCCTTGTTTTCCGAGGAAGGAACAGATCTACACGTATCAGCACTATCACCCTCCAGTACTAGTCTCATACCTTGTCGCGGAGAGCAGAGCTGGACAGTACGCAAGGAAATTGAAGGATTGAACTGAGGTTGTACTATCTAGGAACTACAGAAGGTATAGGTGCACAGGCACAAACAACGCTAGTCCCAGATAGGTGTCATGCTATCAGCAAGGTAAGCTGCAGTCGAGTAAGGGTAGCTGCAACTATCGCACAGAGAAAGAGCTATACCGTAGCTTGGCAGTCAGTGCACAGCGTCAGTCAATGCACACCCCCAACACGATCGCTCGGCCAGCAACATGAGGCTACTGAGCCACCCACAATTAATATTATCACGAGATTTTTTGGAGTTGAGGTCGCCTAGGCCTGTAGATGATTGCTAGCTACTCAGATTATAGATATCTACTTGGTGTTCTGATAATTCGGCCACTGCGCGATGAGGGCGTTGGTAGAGCAGATGCAGCTTTATCAACGCGTACAGGTGCCGACGCAGGCTTTTTTTTCTTGACAGATAGAACAGTAGACCCTGAAGCCTTTTTCTTACCCTTTTTGGCTAATTTGATGCGATTTTGAAGTTGTTGATTGGCCCTACGAGCCTGTTGCTTGAGGCGTCGCTTAGTAGCCTTATTGGCCCTCTGCTTTGCGCGCGCATCTCTAGCAGCTGCTTGAGCAACACGCTTCTCCTGGAGTAGTTTTGCTTTAAGCTGCTGGCTAGCTCGACGGGCCTTTGCTTGCTTACTTTTTTGAAGCTGTAGTTGCTGCGCTTCCGTATTTTTTTCGTGCTGACGATCACGTGCCCGCTGTACGCTATGAGGTGACTAGAAAATAGCTCCACCATGATACTTATCTGGCCGATTAAGAGGCAGAGGCCTGCCTCGCTTTAAGCGCTTCTTCTGCGTTACTAAAGCCTTTCGCAGGCCTTTGTTTTCATGCTCTAAGAGTTGCTTTTATACAGAGATTAAGTGTACTGTTTGACTTAGCTTCTTGGCCTTATTACTACCCCCTGTATTAACAACAGCCTTTAGCAGCCGGTCAATCTTTCTCTAATCTAAAGCACTGAGTACTAAGGTTAAGCTCTCTCGTAATTATTGCTTAGGTGGCTGAGCCTGATCAAATCTATTAAGGATAGTCGTCGGGTCTAGGGGGGAGATACTAGTAGCTTTAAAGGCCCGGAGGATTAATGGCTGCCTTATAGTGTTAACCTAGGCCTTTTAGAATAGACTAAAGAAGTCTCTCTTGGCAATAGAGGCTAGCCCCTGGCTGTTTTGTAGGAAGGCTGACAGCTTATTTGAATACGCAGTTAATAGAGGCTTGAATATGCAGACATCTAGAGGCTACAACGTATGGGTCGAATGAGGTGGATAGATGGCCAACAGGATCCTATTGCGATCACAATAGTTAATAAAATCCATAGTAACATGAGATCCATGGCTATTAAGGATTAATAGTTGATATAAACGTCCAGCTTTTGACTTTGTGAGGCGATTAAACACCTGTTAAAGCTATGCGAGGTCTATCTAATTGTTCGTCTAGCCAGATTCTGATGCCGTAATAAAGGCCTAATGGTGTTGAGGATTAAGGTCCTCTATCTAACTTAATTGTATATCCGTAGTGGTGGCCTGATAGATCAGAGCTGGATCTAGGGCAGATCCGTTGGCGTATATACAGGCTATGAGTGATATCTACTCGTGGCTGCTATCCTGGATAGCTTGCCTTACAGTCTTGCTCTCGTATAGAGGCCTATCAAAGATCCTCTTTGAGCGGGAGGTGATGCCGAGTAGGAAGCCTTTCTCGTCTATATTGTAGATATCTCGAGCCTTAATCTGATACTGCTCAATCTTTTGCTGTAGGAGGTCGAAGTAGAGCTTATATTTGGCGGAGGAATCAGCTTTGTGGCGATTACTGTCGATGCCGGCCGTCCATCGTGATATCAAGGATTCAGCGTTGCGCCTGACGAAGCGATCAACCCATGATAAGCTAACGTCCTTTTTGGCTATGGTAGAGGCAAAGCTTTGTATCATTTGCCGTGTAGGAGGAAGACCACGTTCGGTAAGGCGTTTGATGTATCGTAGAAGCTCCTGTTCTTGTTGTTCGCTGAGATTTCGACGCGCAGAGTTGGTAGTTGCACGCGCCTGTGTGACGCGTTGATGCCTTCGCATCAACGTAGTTCGCACAACACCATAGTCCTTCGCAATTTGATTGTATGAGAAATATTCTCCTGGTTCTCGCGATTCGATTGCTGCAATTGCGGCCTCGATTGGATCCATATTGGTGGATATGTGGCGTGTCAAAGTTGGGCTATCGCATTGGTGGGGTGTGCATTGACTGACGCTGTGCACTGACTGCCAAGCTACGGTAAACCGTGACATACCTGGTTCTTTTATCGCGTCTCTTCACTTGACGGGGAGTACTCGCTCCAGTGTCCCTCGTTAGGAATAGATATGTAGAGACAAGCCCGCTCTTTGGAACGATGTGCTTTTTCTGTGGGCGGGCAAATAAGGACAACAAGCTGTATTGCTATCTGCGAAAAGAAGAGTGAGGAGTCTGTCGAGGAAGAAAGGAGAGGGCGAGAGCTTTATCTTGAAGTAAGTGGTCCGTGCGCGTAGATGGAACCTTCTACACACACAACCTCTGACATAAGTCACGTGGCTACACATTACAGGTTTCTCTCTTCGTTCTCCTACGAGGAACCGCTGCAGTTATGGCACGAGCGCCACTGGATCCGCCGCTGCGCCGAACCATCGTCTTCGCGTTGCAGGCAGGTTTAGGCGTGATAACGCAGCCGCTAGAGGGAGGTAGGCGTGCGTTGGAATCAATTTTGGGGAGGGTTGGACACGGTGGGAAGGCAAAAGAGCGGACCCTTTAAATAGGCGCTGGCGCAGCATTGGAGAGCAGAAGGGGGCCATATCTGACCCAGCGAAGCGCTCGTGAGGCGTAGGGACATGGTGTGCGGCGTAGGGACGTGATGTGCCGTGGAGTGAGGGGCACTGTCCATTGGTCCAAGCGAGCAGGGTTACCTCTAAAGCAGCGAGCTGTCCAGGGCTAAGCGAGGTGGACACGCCGCCAAAAGCGGCGGCAAACCACCTCCGAAAATAGACGCATTTCCACGACCACTTAAATATTAGTAGGTATTAATAAGGACCTCTTGCAACCTCCCTAGCTACTTACGTTTACTAGTAATAACCTAATTACTACGACGCTAGAGGCCGTGATTAAGTATTTTAGGTAGGAACTAGCAAAGATTACTATAGAGCTAGTTAGCTAGCTACTTCTTCGTGGTGTGGAGCGATAATAACTACATATATACCGCCAGATCGCTACTAATGCCTTGGCTAAAGGCAAAGGGCTATATAGAGCCCTTGTTTAAGCGCAGTAAAAGATAGACAGGTTAGAAGCCTAACTTGCTAAACAGGCTATAGTAGGCTCTACCCCTAATACACTAATAACTTAATCTTGTATAACTAAATTCTAAATCCTTCCTTAGACCCTAAGCTAGAGCGTTCCCTCCGCTAACAACCCGCTAAGCTCTAAGTCTAGCAAGCTTAATAACTTATGTTTTTCGCGCTTATTACTATTTAAGCCTATTACTTATTTATATACACGCTCTTTAGGCGTAAGCTAGCGCTTAATTAAGTTCCTAAACCCTCCGCTGCTCTTAGATAGCAAGATAACTACGACCTTTAAGCACTAGAGGGCCTATATAGAGAACAAACTTTGGTCTAATCGCGATTAGTTTGTGGGAAAGACTTTAGAGGATACCTAAGAGCGTATTATAGTATATATAACTACATGCACAGAGGATCCCGCCCGTAACTAACTTATAACTTTAATTAGAGCTCTACGAGATAGTGGCGAACGCATTAATAGCAAATTTATAATAAATATAATAGAGTAAGCTTTTGGCGACCTACATAAGAAGAAGAAGGCCTGTTAGGCATTTATCTAACTACGCCTCTACTCTATAGCTAAGTTTACTAGCTTCTAAGTAGACTTCTTCCGCCTTACGACGTAGCGCAAGCTACCTATTAACTAATAAGTTAAAAAGTTCTATAAGAAGCTTATAGATTAACTCTATATAGATATAGGCCGTAATATTTATTGCTTTAAGGATAATTACTCTAAGTTTATTAATATCGCCCGCGACCTTGCACGAGAGGTAGTAATTATAGACTCCTAGGTTATAGCGCGCGCCGAACGAGAATCTTAAAAAAAGACTACTCCTACCTTAGCCACTAGGTCTCGCGAATACGCTTTAATACTAGCGTAGTCCCTTACTCGCACATAGCCAACGCGCGCCGCCACTGTAGCTCTAAGTAGCTAGCTTACCTACTATTATTGTAAAAAGTTAAGATATATTACTTAAGACTGCCTAAATAGCCCTATTAATTAGAAAGCGTTAGAGGCTAGCGATTTAGCACTACAAGCTAATAAAGAGGTATACTATAAGGCTAAGGATATAGGTTTCCTCTCTTCTAACGAGGAATTAGGAAAAATATTACTCTAGGGGAAGTCTCCTTCCTAGAGAATCCTATAGGAGCTACTAGTATATAAGACCTCTTATTTAGTAAAAGTGCTTTCACTCTACCCTGCCGCATCTTAACGAACGGGCTAGCGATTAGGTTAAAGGCTCTTATTAATATAGGCGTAGGTAGCTACGTCCTAGTCTACCTTAAACACTTCCGCATAATTAAGAAGGGACTTAAGGCATTTATTAAAAGCATAAAAGCTATTCCCCTAGCTAAATATAATAGTTAACTAAACAGGCAGGTGAATAAGCATTTCCAGGCTAATCTAGTGCTAGATAGCTACCGCCTTACTACTTACTTTATACCCTGCAACACTAGCTACTACGACCTTATAGTTGGCCGCAAGCTTCTCGAGGAGGCTAATATTTAGATTAACTATAGGTAGTAGATACTTAAGTGGCTAGACACAACACAAATTAACTATAAACGAGATATTATTATCCTAACGCGGGGTATAGCTACAGGAATTAATCCTAAGCATTAGGTAGATACTAACTAACGTAATAAGCTTATAGACGTAGCTATTATATAGCATATCTACCACTTATTACAGCAATCCCCTCAGCGTCGTACCTACTAGAAGAACCTAGCGAAGATAGAGGAGCAGCTCCGCTACCAAGCGCTATTATTATAAGAGTAGTAGCTAACTTGCCCTAAACCTGTCTCCCGCGAGGACCTCGCTAAGATAGGCCTTAAGATTAATATTATAAGAGCCGCGGCATTTATAATTAATACGCGTTAGAAAGAGATAGTTATCGGCTATATTAGTATTTATAAAGTAGAGAAGCTAATCTAAGACCGTAAGGAGGAGCTAGGCTAGACAGACCTACTAGACCTAGACGAAGAACTCCGCTAGCTTTTTATAAAGAAGTTACTATTCCTAGGCTATACGGGCGCTACCCTAGCTCACTTCTTAAAGAAGGACTCTAACGTACTACCTCTACACCGCGATAGCGTTAATTACAACATTAAGCTAACCGCGGATAACATACTAATATTAAGCCTACTATATAGTATGTCTCTAGAGTAGTTATAGCTTGTTAAGGATTACCTAAATAACTACCTCTAACGCGGCGTTATTACTTATAGTAACGCGCCCTACGCCTTACTAGTACTATTTACTAAGAAGCCTAGAGGGGGGTAGCGATTTTATGTTAACTATCGCAAGCTTAACGCTATTATAAAGAAAGATATCTATCTTATCCTACTTATCTAAGAGACTTTTACGAGGCTCGCCTGTGCTAAGATATTTACTAAGCTAGATGTATAGCAGGCCTTTTATCGCATTTAACTAGACAAGGAAGCAGAGGACCTAACCACGTTTTATACACGCTATAGCAATTATAAGTATTATATACTCTTATTTAGTCTTTATAATAGACCTGCCACCTTCTAGTAATATATTAATAAGGTACTATATAGCCTACTTAACGACTTTTGCACAGCATATCTAGACAATATCCTTATCTACTTAGAGGATCCACTGCACTATAAGGAGCATGTTACGCAAGTGCTTAAACGACTCCGCGACGCTAGTTTATAAGCAAACATTAAGAAGAGCGAGTTTATAGTAACTAGGATAAAGTTCCTTAGCCTTATTATTAGTACTTAAGGCATTTAAAAGGACCTAGAGAAGATCGCTGCTATGCAGGACTAGCCTATACCTATATTAGTTAAAAGTATATAGTTATTTTTAGGCTTCTATAACTTCTACTAAACCTTCCTTAAGGACTATGGACGCATTATTAGACCGCTTACAAAGCTTCTTAAGAAGGGCGCCTAGCATGCCTTTAAAGAGCAAGAGCTTATAGCCTTTTAGCAAGTTAAAGACCTTATACTATTAGATAACGTACTTGCTTACTACTCTCCCTATCGCGTTATACGTATAGAAACAGACGCAAGCGATAGTGTTATTACTAGCGTACTCTCTTAGCTACAGGACAACGGACTCTAGCGACCTGTAACCTTCTATTCTAAAATAATAAGCGACCCGTAGATGAACTACAATATATACGATAAAGAGATACTAGTCGTGATCTATAGCCTTAAAGAATAGAGATCTTAGCTTATTAGTCTATAGACGACTGAGCCCTTTAGCGCTATTACTAACTATTAAGCGCTAGAGTACTTCTCTACTAAGCGCGAGCTTACTCCTTAACAAATACGCTAGGCTATAATAGTGGCTAATTTTAACCTAAAGCTTACCTACTAACTAGGCACTACTAACGTAGTAGCTAACGCGCTATTACGTAAGCAAGAGGAACTATAGACTTAAAAGGAGAAGGATAAGGTAGCTTATATAAGGGTCTTTTTATAAGCTAAGTAGCTAGACGTTAATATAGTGTAAGAAGCCACAACCCAACTCGCTAACTTAGCTACTTAAGGATTATAAGGCTAGGAGCTTAAGATTGCTGTAATAGACACCTTTCTAGCCTCTCCCTTTATAAAGAATCCTTATGCCCTTGTCGATTAGGTAATTAAGGTAAACTAAAATCACGATAGCCTATAAAAGCAACGGGAAAAAGCTCTATTTAATAACTAAGGACTATAAAAGCTAAATAATTAAGATCTACTCCTATATAAAGATTGGCTAGTTATCTTAGCAGTTAACTTCCTACGCACCTACTTAATCTAAGCCGCCTATGCTACGCAGCTTACTACTTACCCAGGAAAAAGGAAGATAGCGAAGCTACTTAGAGATTAGTACTACTGGCCAAATCTAGCGAAGGATGTGGACACCTATGTTGCCGCCTATAAGGCTTATTAATAGAGTTATACGCCCCGCGACCGCACCCTAGGACTACTTAAGCTACTATTAATACTAGAGTAAGTATAGTAGGACGTTTTAATAGACTTTAAGTTATTCCCACCTGATAAGAAAGGGTACGATAACGCCTTTATTATAGTTAACTACCTAAGCAAGCGCTGCTTCTCACTACCCTGCCATAAGATAACCACGGCGGAACAGGCTATAGATATGTACTATCGCTACATCTGGCGCGTGTACGGCCCACCCAAGTCTATTGTCTCTAATCGAGGCCCGCAGTTTATCTTAGCATTTATAAACGAGCTATGCTAACTTATAGGCGTTAAGCAAAAGCTCTTAATAGCTTATTATCCTTAGACTAATAGCAATATAGAAATTATAAACTAGTACCTTAACT
This sequence comes from Bimuria novae-zelandiae CBS 107.79, assembly GCA_010015655.1. Classification (NCBI taxonomy): domain Eukaryota; kingdom Fungi; phylum Ascomycota; class Dothideomycetes; order Pleosporales; family Didymosphaeriaceae; genus Bimuria; species Bimuria novae-zelandiae. Next base: position 665,955 of record ML976682.1, read on the forward strand.
AGCGCCTTCGCCTATTTATTAACTACTACTAGAATAACTAGTCTGACCTACTGCCCTGCATGGACTGGGCTCAGGCTATACTGCCTTATGAGACTACAGACCTCTCGCTATACGAGATCGAGTTCGGACATTAGCCTACACACTACTAGGACTGGGAAGAGCGGACAAAGACCTCGCCTATAGCCCGTAAGTAGATGTCCTAAGAGGAAGCGCAGAACTACGCAAAGGTTTAATATAACGCTGTAAAGCAGGCTATAAAGATAGCTTAGAGAGGGATTATTTATGCCTAGGAGTAATAAGCACGTTAAGCAAATAAGAAGTAACGTAAGCTAGATTTTAGAGTAGGCGATTAAGTCTATATCACGCTAAAAGGCTTTATAACTAACTAGCCTAGTTAGAAGCTTGACTAGCAGATATACGGGCCCTACCTAATTATTGCTATAAAAGGACACTCTTACTAAGTTAAGCTTTCGCCGTACATGCACATGCATAATGTCTTCTATATAGATGTCCGATTACATGGTCCCTTGCATGAGATACATTCCTCCCTTGCATGAGATACATTCCACAACAAAGCAAGGGATGTCTTTATGGTTATATAGATGCTACCTCCCACAGCAGGAGAACAACGATCAATCAATCATCCTTCTTCATCTCATAAAACTACCCTCCAATCTGACAATAGACTACTTATAGAAAGCCGCCACAGATACACTGCCAGGTTAGATAGAGCTAAAAGAGGAGCTAATAGAGGTTAATGGCAACCTAGAATAGCAAGTAAAGGAGATCCTTAATAGCTATATTTACTAAGGACGTTTATAATATAAAGTCTCCTAGACTACCTATAATTCTAACCCTACCTAGTACAACGCCCGAGGCTTTGTTGGGGCACTACATAAGGTAAAGGAGTATTATAACGTATACCTAGACAAAGCGGGGCTACTACTATAACTAGACATCTAGCTACGAGCGTATGAGGCCGGCACCTATCTAGAGATAATAGAGAAAGATAATAAAGCTACGGTTATACTAGCACAAGACAAGACACGAAAGAGGTAACACGACAGACTTAAAGGACTACGCCCACCTTAGAGGGGGGTAATATAACAGCCTAGCATGCTAATAGGATATATAACCTCGCGTGAGAGGCGCGACTGCCTTACGCCTAGGTGTAGCTACCTTACGCCTGGGCGCAATTGCCCACGCACCTAGTGTAGCTATCTTAGATAGATAGATGTTCCGTGCCGAGCGGCAGCGCATAAAAGCGCCGCAGGCCTGTGTACCTATAGTCTCCTCATCTTAGTGTAGCTAAAATAGAGCCAACCTACCTTATCTACTTTCTTAATGCAGGAGCCTGTGCCCGTCCTCACAATAATAAGACTAAAAAAATTTATTATTATTATTATAAACTTGCTCTTTTTAATATCTACTAATAAACTAGCGTTATAAAGTTACTTAAGCACCTTAGTAACGTGCTCTTTATAGTATAGCGGATCCTCTAAGTAGATAAGGATATTGTCTAGGTATGCCATGCAGAAGTCGTCAAGTAGTCTATATAGTATTTTATTAATATATTATTAGAAGGTTGTAGGGCTATTAGAGAGGCTAAATAAGAGTACGTAGTACTTATAGTTACTATAACGTATACAAAACGTGGTTAGTTTCTTAGTATCCTTATTAAGTTAGATATAGTAAAAGGCTTATTAAATATCTAGCTTTATAAATACTTTAGCAATTACGAGCCGCGTAAAAGTCTCTTAAATAAGTAGAATAGGATAAACATTTTTCTTTATAATTACGTTAAGCTTATAATAATTAATATAGAATTACTACTTTCCTCTTAGCTTCTTAGTAAATAGCACTAGTAAGGCATATAGTACGTTGCTGTAAGTAATAAAGCCACGTTAGAGGTAGTTATTTAGATAGTCTTTAACAAGCTATAACTACTCTAAAGATATACTATATAGTGGGCTTAACGTTAGCGTATTATCTATAATTAGCTTAATATTATAATTAATGCCGTCGCGGTGTAAAGGTAGAAAGTCTAAGTCCTTTTTTAAATAATGTGCAAGGGTCGCACTAGCGTAGCCTAGGCGTAATAGCTTTTTTATAAGAAGCTAGCAAAGTTCCTCCTTTAGATCTAGTAAATCTACTTAGTCTAAATCCTCCATATAGTCCTAGATTAGCTTTTCTATCTTATAAATACTAATATAATTAATAATTATCTCTTTCTATTACGCGTTAATTATAAATATAGTAGCTTTTATAGTATTAATCTTAAAGCCTGCCTTTGCGAGGTCCTCGCGAGAGACAGGTTTAGGGCAAGTTAGCTACTACTCTTATAATAGTAGCGCTTAGTAGTAGAGCTACTCCTCTATCTTCGCTAGGTTCTTCTAGTAGGTGCGACGCTGAGGAGATTGCTATAGTAAGTAATAGATATACTATATAATAGCTACGTTTATAAGGTTATTACGCTAATTAGTGTCTGCCTAGTACTTAGAATTAATTTTTATAGTATTATTTTACGTTAGAATAATAATGTCTCTTTTGCAGTTAATCTATACTATATTAGGTTACTTAAGTATTTACTATTTATAGTTAATTTAAATATCTACGTTCTCGAAAAGCTTGCGGCCGACTATAAGGTTAAAGTAATTAGTATTATAAAGAATAAAGTAAGTAGTAAGGTAATAGCTATTTAGTACTAAGTTAGCCTAAAAGTACTTATCTACCTGCCTATTTAGTTAACTATTATATTTAGCTAGAGAAATTACTTTTATACTCTAAATAAGTATCTTAAGTCCTTTCTTAATTAAGTAGAAATATTTAAAGTAAACTAGAACGTAACTACTTATGCCTGTATTAATAAAAGCCTTTAACTTAATTATAAGCCTGTTAGTTAAAATATAGTAAAACTTAATAAAGGCACTTTTACTAAATAGGAGGTCTTATATGCTAGTAGCTCTAATAGGCTTCTCTAGGGAGGAGACTTCCCCTAGAGAGAGACTTTTTCTAAATTACTCTTAAAGGCGCCCCTATTAGTTGTATTATAGTAGGTATCCTCCTCTACCTCTACTAATAGCTTAATAGCCTTATAATTAACTAGCTTATCTAGGCAATCGCGGACAACGTAGCTAATTTTATAATAGTAAAAGTAAGTAGGCTAGCTAGCTAGTGTTAAAGTAGTAAAGCTAGGCTAAAAGGCTATAGCTTACGTAAATATAGTGCAAGTAGGCTATAATACTAGTAATAGTATATACTTATAAAGTTTAGTAAGTAAGGTAGTAGTTATCTTACGCTCCGCCCGTGTAATAGCTTAGTTATTAGTAATAGTAGCTTTACGCGCTAGGTTACGAGTTATACTTATAAATTTATTATAATTATTCTTTAGGTAGTAGACGTTATAACTTATATTTATATAAAGTTAATTTATAAGCTTTTTATAAAACACTTTAACTTATTAATCTGCTAGGAGCTTACGTTAGGTAGCTAAGTAAAAAAACTTAGCTTAAAAGCTTATAAACTTAGTAGTAGTGTATAGATAAAGCTAGCTAAAGGCCTAGTAAGCATTCTTTTCTTTATAAGAGTTACTAAAGGCTTAGCTTAGAGTATCTATAAAAAATTTATTATTAATAGCTTCGTTGCTATCGCGGAGAGCGCTAATTAACGTTTTAAGCTAGTCTTAAGCAGGATTCTTTATACGCGTAGTTATATATACTATAATACGCTTTTAGGTGTCTTATAAGTTATCCCTAATAAACTAGTTACTATTTAATTATAGGTTATTCTCTATATGTACTTTTTAGTAGTTAAATAAGAGTAGTCTTCCTATCTAAAAGTAGTAATAGGTTTAGGAACTTAATAAAGCGCTAACTAATAAGTTAAGTACCTAAATAAGTAGTAGGTTAAAAGGGTAATTAATAGGGGATATATAAGTCGTCGAGCTTGCTAGACTCTAAGCTATAAAGACTAGTAAAAATATAGTTACTTTAATTTTATAGCGTTAATAATAAGATTTAGAAGTAAGTAGTACAAGATTAAGCTACTAGCGTAGTAGTAGTAGGTTTTGCTATAGCGCGTTTAGCAAGCTAGGCTTCTAGCTTATCTATCTTTTACTACGCCTACGTGAGGGCTCTATACAGCTCTTCGCCTTTAGCCAAGGTATCCGCAGTAATCTGGCGGTATATATATAGTTATTATTACTCCACGTTATAAAGAAGTAGCTAGCTAACTAGTTTTATAATAATCTCTATTAGGTCTTACCTAAAATACTTAATCACGGCCTCTAGCGTTGTAGTAATTAGGTTATTACTAGTAAAGGTAGGTAGCTAAGAAAGTTATAAAAGATCTTTATTTATGCCTTACTAGATATAGGCGAGCTTTAGGGAAGTATCTTAATTATAGTTTTTTTTAGTAATAAAGCTATAGCTCTAGATCTCGTGTTCTTAGTAAATAAAGCGTTTAGATAAATTATACGCATTACCTAGCCTCTCCTTCTTTAGGGCTAACGCTATAAATAGGTGTTTTAGTATTATTATATTATATATAGTATAGACGATACTACTATTTATCTAATAAAGGTAATAAAATTTTTAGCTTTCTTAGCTACTATAGTATATCGCGTTTAAACTATTTATCCTTTAACTCCCTTTAAGCCTCGCTTAGTAGTGTTACGACCACGAACCCCACAAGGATGAAGAAGCCAGACAATTACGCCAAGAGAGTAATTGTTGACGAAGTAGCAGAGTTAACGGGACCCAACAGGGCGCGGGGCAGCTTAGTCAGCAGTCACGTAACAAAGTCCCGCATAAAGGGAAGTCCCATGGGACTACCGTAGTCCCTGGGACTACAGGGCCTTAGCGGGACTACGAAGAAGGAATAGGCTAGTATATAGTGTGGCGACTTTCCTATTATTGTTTCCTTCCTCGTAGTTAACTTATATATCTTCTGTGCGAGTACGTTCTCCTATACAGACTAATAGTTATCTTATTCGTTATAAGATTAGATTGTCTAGCCGCGCTAAGTGTCGCATCAACTTGTACCACTGAATAATCCGTGAAGCACCACGATACCTTACCGCCCTAACCCGGATCGGAACAAGGTGTGAGAGCCTCATAACAAGTAGTATTAGGACTACTTTTATATTAAGTAACTATTTTTTAATAAACTAATAGCTTAGCGTAGTCGTATAGTAGGTCCTCTAAAATAGTTATTTAACCTAATATTATATTGCTATCCTCTAGCTAAGTAAAAAATTTTTAATAAAATATAAGGGCAAGCGCAGACTCCTGCATTAAAAAAGTAAATAAGGTAAGTTAGCTCTATTTTAGCTATACTAAGATAAGGTGGCTATAGGTACACAGGGCTAGCGCGCTTTTGTGCGCGGCTATCGGAGCGGAACAACTATCTATCTAAGGCAGCTACCCTGGGTGCGCGAGTAGCTGCGCTTGAACGTGAGGTAGTTGCGCCTCGTACGCGAGCTCATGTGACCTGCTGGCCTGCCAGGCCGTCATAACCTACATGTAGCAACTGCTATGAGTAAGGCTACACAAGGACTTAGTATAGATAAAGATCGTAGCTACTATATAAATTTATTTATATTATATTTAACTATTGCATTGTTAAGTTATCGTACGAAAAGTCGCGTAGATTTTGGTGGAGTGTCCCACTGACTGGTATGTCCCACTGACTGGTGGAACACGTTAAGTACCTTATAAAATAGAATAGCAATAAAGAGCTATTCTAGGAGCCTACTACTAAGCTAAAAAAGAATAAGGCTATTACTTATTTCTACTAATAATATTTAGGAAAATCTAAACTTATAACCTAAATACATCGCAGGAGATTGTTCCTAAAGGGTGGATACTATTATAATAACTACTATAGTTTTTATAATACTTACTAAACCTAGATAACTTTTAGAGCTTCTAAAGATATTATCCTTAAAAGCCCTATATATACCTACTAAACCTAGGCATTCTTTACACTAACTATAGCCAGCTTTATTAATAAATAGCTACTACTTTTCTTATATAACCTAGACCCTGCGCTAGCGCAAAAGCTAGAGCTTTAGTACATATACTCGAGTACGAGCTTCACTTCTGTTTCCTTACGCAACGTCTTATACCCACCTAAGTTTTATATATAGTATATTAATTAAGCTATTTTAGAAGCTTAACATCACTGCTCGTAGCCTCTCGTGACACTATAATTTTAATAAATTATTATGTAATCATGTATTATGTAAGCAGTGCCTCTTTTTTCTCTATTAATAACTTTTTACTTAGCGAATAAACTAATCTCAAACCAGTTACTAATTAATTAAAGCCACACCTATTTTGCCTAGTATAATTTTAGTGGATTTTTATACGCTAGTTGAAAGGTTATATATAGGTAAAATATAACCAAAAAAAATCTTTATATTTACGAGATTATTGTATTTCTTTTATAGTGACTAAGCATAAACTAAAACCGTACCGTTAAAATCTAGAACTCTCTCTTTTAAATTATAAGTTTCGGCTAATTTTACACCTACTAGTAGCTAAGTCATTTAAGTTTAGAAAAGATATTAAAAGAGACTTTTTCTTTTTGTCCCCACACTATATATAATAACAAAGATATCTAGATAGTTACGTAAAACGTTATTAATAAGTGCTTAAAAGGTTACTAGTACGTGTATAAGTCTAAAAGGCATAATAGTACATTTAAATAGTCTATAGCGTATTTTAAACGCTGTCTTCTATTCTTTACCTTTATTTATTCTTATAAGATAGTCTTGGTTTCTTAAGTTCTTTATAAAGGCTTTTGCTTTGAAGAGTCTGTCTTAGAGTTCTAAAATATTTAGTAATAGGTATTAATTCTTAATAGTTATAATATTAAGATTTTAGTACTCTATACAAGGCCGGGGTTCACTATCTTTATTTAGTATAAATATAAATAGACTAGCTATTCGTAAATTCCAAAATCTAATATATTTTTTGTAAGATTTATTTGAATAAAATCTCTTTCTTACTAGAACTCTTTTTTAAACTTACTATATAGTAGCTTAAAGAGCAGTATTTTTCCTTCTTTTAGTTTAATTACGTAATCCTAAGGTTAATATTTAAATAGGTATACCTTTTTTTCTTTTCTTTAAACATATGTATTTACGTATTGTAGTATTCCAGTATATTATAGCTTGTGCTATTATCTATCTTCTTATACTCTCTAACCTAGTAGTTCTTACTAGTGTCTCCTAAGGGTATTTTGTCTTCATTAACTTCTAGTTATACAGTTAAGTTATTAATAGCTCTCTTATTTGCTATTATATTCTATTAATACGCAGACTTTACATATAGTACATAGTTATAGCACTTAATAAATATCATTTATTATTTTTAATTAATTATAGAGTTATCTTTTTAATTCAGCTAATCCTAGTACTATATCGTGACTAGATTTTTTAAGCATATTAATGGTAATTATTTCCTACTGTCTCTAAATCTGAAGTAGTATCTTAACTTTATATTCTATTCGTGACGTACCTAGTAACAGGTATCTATTTATAATATAGATAGCGTAGGGTATTATCGTCTTACGTTTGTAGAGACCAGCTCCATTAAGTACACTTTATGATATATAATTCTCTTACGCCCCTAAATCTAGTATAGCCTTTATTTATATATTTTACGCTATACTAGTAGCTTAATTAATACCTAACTATTAGTAGTATTTAGCTTCTTAAAAGTGTCCTTCTCCCTAAGCCTAGGTTTAAAAAAGATATTTATTTAGTTAGTACTTTATTAAGCTTTGGATAACTTTCCTTTTTTATTATCTTACAGCTACTATTAAGCCTAATCGTGAGATGCTTTACCATTTGTGGCAAAAAATTTAGCTTTTAGGGTTACTAATCCCTTAATTAGCTAATTAAATTTATAGATATATATTTTAAGTTACGTATTACTTGCAGTCAGGATGCAAACACATTTATTAAATCTATACTATATATTTCCTATCTACTAATGGTTATAGAAACTAATTCTTAGCTTAGTTTAGTTATAGAAAATATCTTGCCTTTTGCTTATCCTATAGGGAGACGTCGTAATGCGAGATAGGATAGTTAAACCATTTCTATTAGTAGTATTATTATTATAGTAAAAGAGAATGTATGTATTGCTTAGCGTAATAGTAAATAGTATGTTAATCTCTTTTATAGAACCTTTATTATAGATTCTTATGCGGAGGGTTTTGGTGGTCTAGATTATACTATAGTTTATATTTTAAATTTTTAATAAGGTAACTTTTCTTAGTGTTACTCTAATAGAGGCTATTGGTCTACTTATAATCCACTCTACTAGTTAAGTTAGTTTACTTAAAATAGTGCATAGCTAGCGTATACTCTATACTAGTATATCCAAAGTCTCCTTCGCGTGGTTTATATTATTCTAAAATGTTAAAGCCATTTACTATTAAATATTGTTATTACTCTGTATTAGGTATAGATGAATTAACTATAACCCTTATATACTATTATATTGTTTCTATATGTTGTTGCTTTAACTATTATAATATTACACTAGTATTATGATAGTATTAATATTAAGGTAGCCCATATTGACTCGATCTCCATAACATGTCCAGTTCTTTAATAAGTCCGTTTTCAGCCATAATAAAGAACTATTAACTACTACTTTTAGTATAGTTAAAATCATGTTATATTACGTGATACCACGTAAATTACCAAGACTTAAGAATATATAAGGAAGTTAAATCCTCTCAGTAACTTAGATATCTTAACTCTAACTTTCCAAGCTATTATATTAGCTAGCCTACTAAGGAAATACTATATCGTTACTACCTACCTTCCTATATAATAATAGCCCTATACTTTAATATTTACTATCTTACTTATCTAATTATTCATATTTAAGTATAGCGTAAAAAGTTATTAAGTTAGTTTAATTTCCTTTATATCTAATTCTTCCTTAGCATTCTTATATCCCTCGCACTGGCAAAGCCGCCCGCTCACGGGCCACCTTTGAACAGCCAATCAAGTGATAGCGCATGCAAACACCAGATCTGTATCGTAATGTTAGCAATTTCTGTTTACTAGCTAAAACACGCCTTTTTTGGAAGCTCCTGCACATGCAAACATGCCAAAAGCTGCCTCTCAGCCTAGTAACGATCCTGACTTCGTCAAATACACCAAGTACACGAAAAAGGCTGGTGTTTTGCCCGATCTGCCGCGAGATCCGCCACTTGACTGGAGACCTCTCAGAATTGACAACCCTCACGTAATAGGGAGTCCTCTATTACCTGAAGGAGTAAATAAAGGCTCACCTATTGACCTGTTCAATCTATTCTTTAATATTAACGTCCTTGACCGAATCGCACACCATACAAATCAGCATGCCTCTGCGCTCCGGTACGGGCCGCAGCTGCCCTCAACGCGTAGCTGGAAGCCTACATCACCATCTAAGCTATATACGTACTTCGCAATTGTCGTATATATGGGCCTTCACGTCGAGCCCTCGCTGGAGGAGTACTGGACGCGACTCCACAAGAACGCACCCTATCACCCAATCAATCAACATATGGCACTCAAACGTTAGCAGCAGCTAGATCGATATATATACTGTACGGAGGTAGATCAGAGCTTCAAGTCTCCCTTTGGACGCGTCTGGGATCTCAGTGAGCTCATTCAAGAGCGGTGCTTAAAGTACTAGAGAGCTGGCCAACACCTCTACGTTAACGAGGCAATTGCCAGGTTTACAGGACGTGCAACAAAGAGTGTCATAATTAAGACAAAGCCTACGCCTAAGGGCTACAAGATCTGGTGCTTAGCCAATAATGGAGTAATACTAAACTGGTTATTTCATGCTAAAGGCATAGGCAAAGGTCCTGTTAACCTACTAGAGCTTCCTACTAATGCTGCTACTCCAGCTTTTACGCCTACAGAGTCTGTACCTGTCTCTCTCGTCCTCGCCGTTGACGCTCACGGTCGCCGTCTCTTTCCGCCGGGCCTACACTCTGTGTGGGATGATAACCTCTTCAACACTATACCTATGCTGGAGTACCTCCGGCAGCATGGTGTAGGCTGCGCAGGCACAGTCAGAACGACAAAAACAAGGACTGAAGAGGCGTACGAGGAGACAGCAGTTGTAGAGTTAGAGGCAGAGGATGCCGCTGTTCGGACGCGCGCACGCCAGAAGTTGACAAAGGAGAGCTTTAGCCAGAAGCTTATACGGCTTAAGACGCAGTTTACAGCCAAGTTAGAGTAGGGAGAGATATACTAGGACCTTTCAGAGAGTAAGGAAGTTCTACAGGCAGCATAAAGAGATAATTAAGTCGTCCTTTTTACCTCTACTATTACTAAGCGTAGGTTCCCACCCTTAACCCTATGCTAAGATGTTACTTACAAGAGTCGCTACCAGCTACTCAGGTCATCCTCAGGCACCGTAGAAGGTCAAGGATGAACTAGAATAACAAGAAATTACTAGACAAGGTCTTTAGCAACGACTCTGTCAAACTGCTTAGGATCCCTTAGTTTATAGACGAGTATAATCACTATAAGAGTGAGGTAGATCGCTTTAACCAGGTCAAAAGTTACTACTCTGTACAGCAAGTTAAGAGACGGACCTAGCGCCCGCTGCTCTATTTTCTACTAGATCTAACGCTTAATAATTGCTATAGGCTCTCCTCCTACTCGTCAGACAGAGAGGCTCAACGTGGAGGCCATAAAAAGTTTCTATACAGGCTTATAGAGCAGCTTCTTAAGCGCGGTAGCCGTCCTTGCGCAGGATCTATCAAACGTCAGAGACTTGAGGACGTATTTGTCAACGCTGGCAGCAACGAGAGCTCTCACAAGTCAATGAGACTGTTTGGGGAAGCCAAAGCTTGTGTAGCTTGTGCTGAAAATGGGCGTACAAAACACAACTTCAAGCACGGCAAGACACCTCGTACGGCTCTTACAGAGACCTCTGGCAATCGTCAAGGGCGCCAGCGTCCTGCGCGTACTACTTATGGCTGCTCGCTCTGCCGACTGCCTTTGTGTAGGCCAGAAGTCAGCCCTGAGTGCTGGCAGGAGCACATACGACGCGCCCGAACAATCTCCCAGGTAGACACCACTGCAAGCTCAAGTATTAAGTAGTTCTATACTAAGACCGTCAAAAATGAAGTCTCTATACAAATCTACGTACAAATCTCATCCACCTTGGTGTTCATGCAGAATCGGAGCTACCATCCGATTGGCCTACAGAAGGTGGTCCGTGAGCGGACGGGGTTGCCAGTGCGAGGGATAGTCTTAAGTTAGGCAAGTCTAATTACTCTAAGTCCTTATCCTAAATATTACCTACTATTTTCTGTCTATTTCGTCGGCGTCGTCGACGGATAGTACGTTTAACTATTTAATAACCTTATTCTCAAATCTACACTTCCTAGCTATATAGCCTAGTTTACTATATATAAATTAGGTGCGTATTTTAGTTTTTTATTATTAGGTTCTATTAGAGGTGTGTCCTAAGTTAGGCTTTTAAAAATCTAGAACCTTCTCTATCCCCTTCTCTATATTATTAAAATAGAGTCCTTCTGTTAGCTAATAGCTATAAAAGTTACTTTACTATTGTTAAAGTGCTTTTAGTAGTGCCCTATAGACTGTAGGTACCTATTATCTAAAACTAATATTTTTTAGGTTTCTATAAAACTCGTTGTGTAGTGTGAACTATTCCCTATTAATTCTATTAAAGTCTCTACATAGTTTATTAAGGCTATTAATTCTTACATTACTATATAGGAGCTTTTTATATATTCTACGCTTAAGTTTTTGTTAATATAGTATTATAAAGGATATATTTTTCTAGTTAAGTTTTATAGCGTACTTATAGAATTTACCTATATATTTAACTATAAATTAGTGTTACTTAATAGTCTAGATAGCTCGCTTAGCAATAGCAATATTATTAAAAGAATTAAATAGTTATCTAAGGCACAACTTAAAGTTAGGATATTTCCTAATAATATTAAGTATACTAGCGTGTTTATTTATGTCGTTCTTATCCTTATTACAGTAATCCATGTCTATCTATTTAATAAGGTAAGGATAAATTTATTCTTCCCATAGTCCTTATATATATATATATATATTACTATGGAGGGTAAAACGAGCTGGATAGTATATAGTTCGGAGATCGAATTGATTGATCAGTAATATATGAAAAGTTGCTGTAAGAGCAGTATTTATACCGAGTATTCGGTGTTATGTTTGCCCGTTCCACCTGATCCTTCCGATCAGGGTACCTACAAGGGATAATTCCCGCTACAATTACTATAAAGATAACTTTCTTCCCATTTTAGAGGTTGTTATCCTAGTTAAAGAAGTATAAGTCTAATTATAAAAGCTAAAGATTAAGAAGACTATAATTACTATTATATAAATTAGATTTATACGGCTTATATTTAATATTTAATATTTAATATTAGTATAACACTAGCGACGCTTAAAACTATAGAAAACGTAGGGGCCCTTATAGTACTTATATTAAAAGGTTTTAAGATATTATAACCTAATAAGGTAGTTAGCCTTAGAAAGTTAAAGTTTAGTTCTCAAGAAAGAGTACTAGTAAAATAAAAAAGTGGTATTAATAGCTCGCGCGCGTATTAATAGGTATTAGTATTAAAAGTTAAATAGGTTATAATTAAATTAATAATACCTTAAGTTAAATCTAAATAATAGATTAATAAACAGATTAAATACGAGTATAGAAGGCCATGCTCGATATTTCTGTATACATAACTAATCTTATAATATCCTATAGTTCTATATTATTCTAAACTTGGTGCATGTAGGATCCTATAGTGCAGTCACGTGGTCCTAATGTACCATGGTCTTGGCACTTGAAGTTATTGGTTAACAATTAGTTTCTCTACAAAGGTGTATTATGTAAAGGGAACTTCTAGATTCTATTACTATCTAAGATGCGTCGTAAAACTCATGCCAGCCAGATATTTTATAGAGTATTGGTGATTCTTAAGTACTATTAGTTCTCGTAAAACATGTACACAAAGCGCCCTGATCTCACGCTCAAAGTCTCATCCGCCTAATCGTTGCCAACTCCCCTTCTTCGCATGAACCACCAGCGGCCCTTCATCATCACTGTCGCCCTTGCCCGGCCCGTAGTCGCTCCGCACGCTCCCGCCTTCTGTGAGGTCATCCACGCTTGTGCTGGATACGGTCACTGTGGTCTCGCCTGGCTTCAGTCCGCTAGCTGCTGAAGCACTTTGTATATTCGAGATGATGTCCCCGATATGTGGCTCATTCCCGTCATAGTCGGGATTGGGATCACTCCTTATATGTATGTCCTTCGTGACCTTGATCTGGTCGTTTGTAGGTTCAAAGCTGACGATGCGTTCATCTGCCTGCTTTGCCGATGACTTCGTATCGAAGGCGTGGTTGGAAAGCTTGATCAGCGTGGTAACATTGCCTGTTACGCGAGACTTTGCGCCTGATGTGGACAGGTTCGAAGACCCGAATTCTTCAGCTATGCGCGCGTGGTTGCCGGCTTTGCGGGAGGAGGATATCGCGATGCGTTTGATGAGGTTCGCCATCGTCATCTCGATGTTCAGCTTCACGAGGTATGCGAGCGGGTGGAACTGTATGTATCTGGGAAGTTGCAGTCAGCACGCGTGCGGGCTTGGTGAGGCGATAATCTTACATGAATGTGTTCGGTATAGACATGGCGGCAATGATCATTACGTCCATGAGCAAGGACAAAATGATAATCCTTTGGTTGAAGCGAAGGAGCTTGTTGTATTTCTGGAGACCGTTGTTGATGAGGTTTGCTTTGACTGTTTTCAGAAAGTACCAATTGAGTAGCGCGTCGATGAGAAGATAAACGACCTTCTCCATGCGATCCCAAATTTCGTTGACAAGAATATAACTGTATTCTGTCAGTGAAGTATCACAGGTCGGATAGTAGAGCAGATGCAGATGGAGGAGCCGCATAAGTCTCAGGCCTTTCGTGAAAGAGGGACCCCAACGACAGAGCGGGGAACACGATGCTGAACGAACAAGTTTGGGCATACGTATGATTGATCTGACAGCGAGCAGGAATCCAAATGTTGAAAACCGATATGTTGATTGCAGTTACTATAACGGCAGTTCCAATCATAATCTTCCGCGAAAACCGGCGGTCGGGTACGATGATGCGGATACGATTGATGATGATCTGCAGCAACAACTGCACTTGTATACACCACCAAAATACTGAGAGAAGTCAGTCGGGCTGACGCTGCGTCTCGCGAAAACGGCTGATTATTTTGCAAGGATGGGAACCTACAAATAGTGAAATAGAATGCGAAACCTAGTCTTGTTAGCGACGTGAAGTCATGATGGGTTGGGTGAGCGCGTACTAGGTCTGATAAACTTCATCACATGTAAGAAGCTTTCAAGCCCCATGATAAACGAGACCCCCAGCTCGAGCCATATCATCCATATGTAGACACTGCGTAAGGGCGATCGTGAAGTCTTGGACTGGTGGTATCCCAAATAGATGGCTATAAGGCTGTTGATGACTGTGGCCGCCCAGACGAAGCAGGTGATAATGATGTCGGTTTTTGTGGTCGTTTGATTTTTGAAGTCTCTCCCAATGAACGGGCCCCACGGATCGATGTTCACTTCGGGTCTCCATACATTGCTCATGGCAACAACAACTCAACAATGCAGAGAGCGCTGGAATACAGTCGGACAGAAAAGATCTTCCAGGAAAATTGATCGACCCCAGGAATGCTCGAGAGAGACAGAATAACATGTAGGTAGGTACAACAGCTTCCTAAAAGTTTCATTTGCCTTCCTGGTAGCTTGGTAGGTAAAGGAGTCGGCCAAACTGCGGGGGGTGCCCTGAGTTGGGCGGCGAGACAAGCGGCACAAGGGTACACGACAACATCGTCAAGTCTCGATGTTCCAGTTTTGCGTAGCAAGCTCATTGGCAGGTTACGGGACGAGAGTGCCGCAATGCAGCTAAGGTTTGGCCTCCCAATGGTGCTCGCCGAGACGAGGCTTCTGCAAGGAACATGCCAAACGAACCGCGCATCAACGTCCATGCGGCTCTCGGGCTATTTTTGAGTTTTGACATCAAACGGGATATTCCTTATGTCTTGCACCCACAGATGTGCGGGATCTTCTGCGCGGCAGAGTTACCATTCATGGTTTTGGGCGGCGCGCCGGTTCCCCGCAATCTGGAATCATTGGCGAGATGGAAAGTGATGCGGAATCGTACGATAGATTGCCACGAGCTGCGTCCATTGATGTAAATCTGGGGTAGCAAGACAATTCCTCGAGTCAGGTCACCATGGTGAAATTCGATGAGATCAAGATTCAGCCGCAGCAGAGTCGCGTGGCCGCCGTAGCGCTCTTCCCACCGACCTCAGCGTTCCGACTAAAACGATCGGCGTCGGCGTGGAGCGCAGATCGTGGGCATTGTCGTGGAGGCGGCCACGCACCTGCGTTGCACCATCGGAGCGCCACCGGAGCGCCATCGGAGCGCCATAGCGCGGGACCCTGACTTGCCGCATCTTGCTGAAGCACCAGCCGCAACGTTCGCACGGCGCTTGCTGCTCCGAGCTTCAACAATTGTACTACAGCGTCAGGCATAAGTAGTGTACATGATCCGCGCACTGCAGGGGTCCTGCCAAGATGATCACGCGATGACTCAGAGACTGTCTATTGACAAAAATACATCTAATTACCTATAGTTTTGTTCTGAAACGCGTGTACCTTTGTCCTCGCTGCCATCCTCGCTGCCATCCCCTCTCCACCTCTCCACCCACACAATGTCAACACCATCGACTCCACCTCGCTATCGATACCTCTCGCGCGACGAGCGCCTACAGGCGCAGACCTACACCTTGCAGGTCATACACAGACCTTTATTGCCAACCTGTTAGGTTTCTCTCGCAGACAAGTTGCCTACGCGATCGCTAGTGACCGTGTCACACCGAAGAAACGCTCTGGTCGCCTTCGCAAGCTCACTGATGCCCAAGTTGATGAGCTTGAGGCCTATATCAAATCCTCGCGTACAGCTAGGCAGATGAGCTATCAAGCTCTTGCAGAGGGCCCTTTTGTAGAGTGGAAAGTTACACAATACGCTATACGGACTGCACTACGCAGTCGAGGGTATACCCGTCGAGTTGCCCCTGCGAAGCCTCCTCTTACTGAGAGAAATCGACAGATTAGAGTCGCGTGGGCATCAGCGCACCTTAGCTGGAGCACTGAGCAATGGTGGAGCATCCTCTGGAGTGATGAAACCTTGGTCACTGGCGGCAGGCACACCAAAGTCTGGGTTACTAGGAGACCTGGAGAGGAGCTTGATGATACCTGTATAGTTGAAAAGGTACGCAGGAAGGCTGGGTGGATGTTCTGGGGCTCTTTTTCAGGTATCAGGAAAGGTCCTTGTCTGTTCTGGGAGAAGGAATGGAAGCCTATTAATAAGGAGAGCTACTGTGAGCAGCGTATTGTCCCTATTATTGACTGGTTACGCATGAATCCTACTTTAAAATTCATGCAAGACGGGGCGCCAGGGCACCCAGCTGTGTATACTCGCAACGAGCTTCTTGAGAGAGGCATCTCTCCTATATACCCGCCCTACTCACCAGATCTCAACCCAATTGAGGCTATTTGGAACAAGATGAAGGACTATATACAGCTGAATTACCCGGATCAAGAAGGTGGGAGACAGCCTACGTATGACGCCTTACGACAAATGGTACGGGAAGCGCGGGACTCAATTACAGTGCAGGATTTGAGGGAGCTCATCGACAGTATGCCAGCTAGGTGTCAGGCAGTAGTAGACGCCCAAGGCGGTCACACAATGTACTATAAACTCCATACAAAACAAGACAATACCGGGCTTACGTTACCTGGCTCCTGCCAAGCTGCACCCCTGCAGTGCGCGGACCATGTACACTACTTATGCCTGATGCCATAGTATTTGTAGACTGCCTGCGCATGAACGCTTGTGGTTCCCGTGCACGTCGAGCCCATGTGAAAGGCCCCCGGTCATTTCTAGCTCGATTGTCTTGCACCAGCCCATTGTCTTGCGGAAGTCCTAGTGGCTGCGGTTTCGGGTTCACGAACTGATTACCTATGGTATGCGCGGGCGTTGCAGGGCATTCGATGCTGCGTCAGTAAGCAGTCACAGACACACGTACACCTAGCTCACGTACAGAGCCCAATTTGTAAAGAAAGCGAAGGAGCCTTGAGCGCCTATCAAAAGTTACGCCAAAAGCTCGCACGACTACTTAGACAACAGACAACGATCCAGTGCTGTTTCGGGGGGTTTGGCCCTGGGGTTGGAACTGTCGCCGTCAGCCTCTGCCGCCTGGATGCCGAGTTGTCATGGTGAACGCATGGCAACTTGCGCGCTCCCGAGGTCTGTAGGTCCCAACATTTGACCTGAGACGTAAGCCGTCCGCGCCACCTTCCACTGCTACGTCAGCAAAGCTTTCATTGGTCTCCAGTATCAAATCGCGAATCAAAACAGCTCACACTTTTATTGAAACACTTCACGTGCTCAAGATTGACACCTCGGCTGTCCACGATGCACACTATATCCCATAGGGATGTTGGATTACCGTAATTTTCGAGCCATCTCGGTATTACCGTAATGTCGTAATTACGGAAATTACTAGTATTTTAGTACAATCTTGGCACGGTGAATTGAGCCAATTAGTGCCTTTCTCAGTCTAATTATTACATATAGAACTAGATGCAATTGAATCTATGTATGCTAGGTATCTTCTAGATATTTAGGACGCTCGTCATGTACTTATTCGGCCAGGTAATCGAGCAATTAGCCATCATCTTCATGCTCGTTGGCGTCAACTTGTTCGGGTACTTCTAACAGGTCGAAAAACTAGGCATCTTTAGCTATAATTAAGTTGCGAATGCGCAGGTTATAATAACAAAACACTAGCTTTTAACCTAGGTATTAATAAGATAATTACGTACTTTATTATAGAGAAATCTATGCTTGCTCTAGTTACGTTTAGCTACTCTTGTCGAAGTTATTTTCCTGGCAGCAATTACCCGCCTTGGCATTACGAGCCATCGATTTCTGTACGAGGAGCTCGTTTTTTCATGAATAGCGCTAGTGCGCATGTGCCCCACAACCTCGGCTGGCCATCTCAGCGCTCAACACCACAACTTCGACGCACCATCTCTCCTGTAAATCGCGCCCTATTTTCGATAAACGATGCCACCGACTCGCAGAAAGCCGCGGAAAACGTCTGTGCCAAAACCCCGGGTCCTGCGGACCCCGCGTCGCGAATTGCCGCCCGAAACGAAGGCATACGCCGTCGGAGCGATGCAGGCCGGAGAGTCGCAGTATAGCCTCGCGAAAAAGCTTCCCGTGACCCAGGGCGCCCTTAGCAAGCTGCTGTCGCGTACGAAGGAGCGTGCAAATATCGCAAAACTTCTGTTATGGGACCCGCATCTCTACCAGATAGAACTTGGCCGCGGGCCTGATTTTCTGGAGCTTTCAGAGCAGCAGAGGAACGCGGTTATCGCCGTGGCGACCCGGGACAAAGATGCCCGTGAAAAGCAGGCCTGGCAGGCTATTTCTGACGGAGATTTCGATCATCTACGCCTCCCGAGGCCCCTCAGCATCACGGCGTTCGAAAACATCATGTATAAAGCTGGATACGCCCGGAGAGCGCCAGGCTTCAAACCAGCGCTCACGGACGATTAGAGAAGGCGTCGCTTTCAGTGGGCGCTTGCGCACAACCCAGATAAACATGAGTACGGCGATGGGCTAGGCTTCAATTTTCGGCGCGTTATATATACTGACGAAACACCAGCACGCGTCGGTGAGCAGCGTGGCATGCTCCGGGCATTGGCAAAGAATGACGAGATCTATGATCCTGACGTAAAACGGCCAAAAATACGCAATAATTGCTCCCTCCAGTTCTATGGTAGCTTTACGTACGATTCGAAGGGCCCCTATCACATCTATGGCACTGAATCGGCCGAGGCGAAAAGGATAGCAAAACAACGCCTCGATAAGGAGAATCAGCGCAACAAGGAGCAGAGGCAACGCCTAGTCCCCCAGGCCCGCGCTGCTCTCCAGGAGCTTGGCGATGCCGACGCGAACAGCAGAGCCTGGGCATGGGCAAAACGCCATGAATTAAAGCGCGGAGATCGCTCCCGTGGAGGTGTAGATGGTTACCGCCCTCGTGAGGAGGTCCTAAAGCCCTTGCTGGTGCCGTGGATCAATTCTCTATATGACGAAGGCAGGGCGCCCCTCTTGCTTGAGGATGGCGCCCCTGCTCATCAGGCAAGGATCTCGCTCGAATATCTTGAAGTTTCACATATACAGAAGCTCCCCTGGCCAGGGCACTCGCCAGACGTCAACGCTGAGGAGCACGCTTGGCCATGGATCCGGCGTCACATTACGCAGGACTTCATGCCCTCAACTTGCGAGGAGCAGTGCCGTTTTCAATGGTCGAATGAGTGGGAGAATCTCCCTCAGCATCTGATGAACAAGTGGATTGACGGAATTCCTGAGGTTATACGTCAAATAATCAAGTATGGCGGCGATAACTGTTTTTACGATGGAGGGGACTGAAAAACGCCTCCTCAACACCAAATCTTAGCTTCAAAAACGCCCAAAAGGGCAATTAAGCATGTATCTATCACCTGCATATCAAAAATCCCTGAAAAAATCGCTTTTACATGAGGATTTGTATGAGGGAGCGAGTTTTGACGGGGGCCAAGAATGCTAGCGTTAACGCTATTCCTCATGAAAAACGAGCTCCTCGTAGCACCTTATCACCCTTTGTCCTTTAACGCCTGCGTTCATATCGTCGACCTTCGACGCTTGCCTCAATTTGTCGACCTTCGAGTGCCTTGCGCGCATATGCTGAACGAACCGATCGAGCCACACGAGTCGTGCGTGCCACGAAGTCGCGCCTGATGCGCAGCCATGGCTTTCCTACGCCTCTTGGAGCGCAAACCGGACGGGCCATCGTCTTCCGCGAAACGACTAGTAGCGATGTTCCTGCTTACGCAATACTCTCTCATACCTGGGGGAAAGAGGAGGTCCTCTTCCAGAATATGGAAGCGAACGCGGACATGAGCAAGACCGTTGGCAAGGCTAGATAGAGGAAGATAAAATTTTGCGCGAGGTAGGCCGCGGCTAATAAACTATAATATTTCTAAATAAACACTTACTATATTAATAAGAAAAGTATAGTTAAGCTTAGTATAGTAATTAACTTTATATTTTACTAGTATTAGAACGCCACGCGCTACTATATCTACCTTTTTAATATTTTAAAAGTTAAAGAAGTAAATAGAAAAATAGTATTAAAAATATATTTAAAATACGTTCACAGTTTACTTATAAGTAGACGCTTTAAAAGCTTATAATACTAAGGCGAGTAGACTTCTTTAGCTTAAAAGGTAAGTAACTTAAAAGTAAATTATTACTAAAAACTAAATTATATAAAATTACTAGTATTATAAAAAATGCTCTTTAAGACATCGCGTTATTAAGTTTTAGTATTTAAAAGCGGAGGTCTTAGGCAAAGCGCCATAGTACTATAGTTAAAGAGGATAAAGCCTACTACTTACTCGGGATTTTTGATATTTCCATAGCGCTGGTCTACAGGGAGAGAATGGAGTAGGCATTCCAATAACTAAAGGAAGAGATTTATAAGTTAAATAAAGGTAAGCCTCTGCCTAGATATGCTTATAGCAGTAATAAACTAACTAGCGTAAGTATTAACTGTAAATAATATACTATCAGACTTAGACTTACTTTATTTCTTAAAGCTATATAATTATAGTCTAAGAGAAAAAGGTATTAAAGATATATAAGCTTTTTTATAGTTATAGTTATAATAGCTAATTATTAGTAGTCCTGCAAAGGCTTGGAGGAATTAGAAAGACTTAGTTAGTAATTAAATAAATTAGAAGGAATAAAGAGAAATATATAGTAATATTTTAATTAAATATAAATAATAAAGACTTTTTATGACTTAGCTATCGCGACATAGATTAATAAATCCTAATACATTATACTTTAACTAGAGTACTTTGTAACGTAAAATTAGATAGAAAGCTTAATAAGGTAGTTAGTATAGTTAAGACTCAGCTTCATCTTGAAAATAATACGCGTTAGTTAATAATCTATAATAATTATAATAATGTTTAAACTACTTACTATATAGACTACTTAATAGTGCACATGCGTTAGTATCTACTAAAAGTAACTAGGACTTAGTAATTATTATAACGTAATTAGCTAGTATTACGCAAGGGCGACGTATTTGTGTTTAAAAGTTAATAGGTCTGAAGGATAGGCTTAAGATCTTATTAAACACGTCTAGAAGAAAAGGTATTAATAATATTAAGTTTACTTAGGAACTAAATAAGTTACTAAGCTAATAAAATAGATCCTAATACAAATGAGCTTATTATAAAGCTAGACAATCTACTACTTACTCTCTCTATAGCTAGGGCTTACCTAGAACACGTAACAACTAGCTTCGCGGAATATCTTAGCTATACAAGGCGTTCTAGTTAAAAGTTTAATAAATAAGCCTAATACTTGTGACGATCGTAGGACTGGCTGTGATCTGGGCATCGTCACAAGGGCGATGGATAGCAGCTGCCACACTGAGATGGTAGCTGCTACACTGAGAAGGCAGTCGCAGCATTGAGATGGCAGTTACTAGATAGCGGCAGACTATATGCCGCCTACTCGGCCCTCTCGATCCCTTTCTCTTCTTTAGCTTCGAGTCTTTGTATATAGCGCCAATCTATTAGCCGCAAGGCTATATCTTGCTGGCTATTACACTACTTAAAGTTCCTCTTTTGCTATAGAGCGATTAATAAATAGTCTTACTCCTTTTACTAACAAGTAATTAATAAATACGTATTTTAATTTTTAATTACCCTTATAAGAGCACACGCTTATAAGAGCACAAGTATAAATCTTTTTATAAGCTATTAGTTAGCACGATTAAACCTGCTACTAATAAAGGAAGATAACAAAGTAAAGACGCTATTTACTCTTATATTAGTTAAAGTTATTTAAAAGAACGCATATAAAGCATTACCTAAAGCTATTAAAATAATTAATTAGCTAAAAATAGATAAACTTTAGGCCTTAGTTTAGTTATTATAGGCTAAGTTAGCTATAGTGCAAGCTAGTTAGATAGCTATATAGAATAATTAAGATAATAAAATAACGCGGTAATAGTAAGAGTTTACGCTAGTAGATAGCGCTTTTAGCTTAGGCACTTTTAAGCTATTAGGCGTATTTATAGCAAAGACCTTTAAGCCTATTAGTATTAACTTTACGTAATATAGCTACCTATATAATAATAAAGCTAAAGAACGTAGAGCTAACCCTTCTAAGTTTTTAGATAATTAAGGTAATCTTTAATTTAAGTACTAGATTACTAAAATAAAAAATAGGTATAAAGAAGATATAAATATCTAGCGCACTAAAAAAAGCTAGATAATATATTTAGTTAGTTATTTAAAAGGTTTAGTATATAGAATAATCTCTACTTAATAGGTATTTAAAACTAATCTATTTAAGAGCTTAGCTAAGATAATCTAATATCTTAACGCTGCCTTTAAAGATATACACTATATTAGTAAAGTCTAAGCTACCTTAATAAAGTTAGAGTATAACTTAGGACCTAATTCTAATATTACTACCTTTATTAGCACATTTAACTAGCTTATAAAATAGGCTAGGTAGGCACGTGGAAAGCTAAAGGCTATTTTATAAAAGTACCTATTATCTAATATAGATATAAGTTTAATAGGTCTCACGCACGACCCCGACGTTAGCTATAAAGTGTTTTATTATAAGGTAATAAATATAGTCTATACTAAATAACGCGCCTATAAGAAATAAGTAGCTAAAAGCGATACCAGTCTTCTACTAAATAAGACTAAGGGTAGTTACCCTATTAAGATATCTAAACGAACTAACTAAAAGGTTAGAGGTAAATTTAGTAGAATAGACTATATGCGTACTAATAAATTAATAACGTAACTATCTTTAATAGAGCGTAAGGCTTATTTACTTACGGGTACCTGCTTCTAGTACGGAGGACAAGGCCACATTATAGTCAAATATTTTTTTTAAAAAAAAGGCGACCTATAACACTATAGTAGTAGCAAAAGGACTCGAAACTAATTCTACTTCTAATTTAAAAAATAAGTAAGGCTATTAGAAAACTTTTTAATACGTAAACTAGAATCCTTAAGGCGTAGTAATAAAAAATATTAATATAAAATTTTTTGCTATTTAGCTAAAATTAAAGTAAATAGCACTTGCTTTTTTATTATAGTACTATTAGATATAGAAGTAATAGTAATGTTAATTATTAATAAGTAAGTTACTACTTAAGCGTAGAAATAACTAGGCGCTTATATTATAAAAATAAGTAAACTTTTAGTCCTTAAGGACTATTAAGGAGTTAGGAAGGGCTAAGTAGAAATAAAAATAGTAGTATTTTTTAAAATTAATAAATATCTCTTCCTAGATTTAGAATTCTAGATTATCGAGTTCACACACGAGGTCTTTATAGGGATAAGATAGTTACGAAGCTAACGCCTTTATCTAGACTATAAGAGAATAAATATAGTCTAGCTAGATAATAAATTAGCTTTAGCTAGGTTTATCTAGGTAATTAAACTACCGTCCCTTACCCTTAATTATAGCTAAATTAACCTTAATCGCTAAGCTAATACCTATTAACAGGATAAGCTAGTAAATCGCTCTTATTAGTAGTACCGTATTTTAAGCTAATAGTAGAAAGATTATATTGTTAAGGAGATGCTAGCTAAGCAATAGATACTAGCAATAATAAAACTTAAGGCTAATAATAAAGAGCCTTTTATTGTCGCTTCTAATATTAATAATAGTTGTCCTGAATAGCACGAATAGCTAATTAGCAAATTAAATTAAGAAATAAAGAAATAGAGAATAAAGAACCTTGCATAGCACCTTTAAGACTCTATTAATAAGATACTAAAATTAGTCTTAGTAATAGTCTCTAAGCCATCTAATTAGATAGCCCTAACTAATAGAGGGGAGCGACAGGCTCTAGTCTATAAAATCTATTAGGAGGAGAAGGGTTTTGCACGATAAAAATAAACTACTTACCTTATACCTATAGAAGCTATCCTACTAGAGCTAGATAGCTAAGAAAATAATACTAAGGAAATATACCTTGCTAATATATAATAAGCCTAAAAGACCTATAACGGTAAAGTAATCTTATTCTCTAAAGAAGAAGACTCTAAACATATTAATACTATAAAACGAAACATCTTAAAGCTAATTATACATTTAGAGTGCTTTTTCTTTAAGAAGGAAGCTAATACTCTGCTAGTCTATTATCCTAGTAAGGACGTAGTACTTAAGCTTAAGAAGCTTCTACTAGCTATAGGCCCGCTAACCTATCGCACGCTGATATAATATCTTCTATTAAAGAAGAAAACTATTAATAAGCTTCTTAAAATTAACTTTATTAAACTATGCTATTAACCGCACGTAGCTCCTATCTTATTTATCCTAAAACTATACTTAAAAGAGTAATAATTCTATATTAACTATTACTAGAGAAATACCTATCTTAAGAGTTATATTTTCACCGCACTATAGATAGCGGGTACAATTTTTAACTACAATAAATACATAACTATTTACTAAGATTAATATAATTTAAGCCTTCTACTACCTATGACTAGAAG
Organism: Bimuria novae-zelandiae CBS 107.79; assembly: GCA_010015655.1. Taxonomy (NCBI): domain Eukaryota; kingdom Fungi; phylum Ascomycota; class Dothideomycetes; order Pleosporales; family Didymosphaeriaceae; genus Bimuria; species Bimuria novae-zelandiae. The sequence goes on from ML976682.1 coordinate 690,706, forward strand.
TAGGCTCCTAGTATCTAATAGCTTTTTATATTGGATTTAGTACCTTTTAGTAAAAAGTCTTTCCTTTTAGACTAAAAGTAGGCCCTACATAGTTTTAGGCCTTTATTAATTACTAACTTAATAAATTATTAGATTTTTGCGCGAGCGCATACGCTAATAATATACTAATTTACTTAAAAACTAAGGAAGAACACTAGCTATAGGTAGATAAGGTAATTTACTACCTTAACTAAGTAAATCTTTAAGGAGATATTAAGAAGTTATAATTTAGCGTAGCTAAAATAGATTACTTAGGTATAGTAATAAAAGCTAGCGTTAGTATTTATATTAACCTTTAAAAAGTAGAAGCTATTAAGAATTAGAAATTTATGAACCTTAAGAATAAATTTATAATTTTGTCCTTTACTAGCCTATGGAACTACATTTATATATTCTATTATTATACTAATAATAAAGGTAAGCTATTAAATTAACTACTAAAATAAGACGCGAAATAGGAGATAGGAGAGGAGTAGTAATAGGCTTTTAAGGTAATAAAAGAAGTAGCCTACTCTACACCTATCCTAGCCTTTTTTAAGCTAGATTAACTAACTAAAGTGGAAACTAATGCCTTTCGTAATGCTACAGGCGGATTTATCTAGCAGTAATAGGAAAATACCGTGTAAAAGCCTATAGGCTATTTCTCTAAGACTTTATCTCCCGCTAAGAAAGTATACCTTATCTAGGACTAAGAGTTGCTAGCTATAGTCTAAATATTAAAGCACTACTATCCTAAGCTAGGTAAATTATAGTTCTTTATTATTACTAACTATTAGGCGCTAATCTACTTTGTGAATAAAAAAATATTATTAATATAATAGATTTACTAGGCTAAGTTTCTTTCTATCTTTAACCTAATCTTTACTTATTAACTAGGCTAAGAAAATATAGCGGCTAATATCTTATTGCGAAAAATAGCTAAGTTACTAATAATAAAAGCCTAGGAAGCGGAGGAGCGTACTATAGCTTTAATCCCTCTTAAAAAGTTAGATTTTACTATTATAGCTATAGAGGCTAAAGAGGGAACCTTAACAAAGCCTTAAAAAGCTAATTTAGTTAACCTAATTTAAGAAGAAAGCTTTTATTACTTATAAAAGTCCTAAAATAATAGCTAACTATTTATTTTAGATATTATAACTAATAGCTATATACACCTGCGTACGGCACTTATCTATAAAGCTTATAAACTAAAGATTTTTATACACCTAGGGTAGAATAAGGTGATCTACATGCTCTGCAAAGACTATATATAGCTAGAAATAAAGCGCGATATCTGAAGATATATTAAAAACTATTATAACTACTAAAGGAATAAGGTGGCCTAAGATAAGACACTAGGCCTACTTTATCTCTTACTAATACCCTCTATGGTCTAGCAATACGTTGTGGTAGACAGGAAAGACATACTAAAGGATTAATCTAGCTATAACTATATATAGGCCTTTATCTGCAAGTTTAGCCGCCTGCTTATTATACTACTAGGTCGCAAGAATAACACGAAAGAGATTCTTGCTATGTGGTACTATTATTACCTATACTAACTTATAGGGATGCCTGACTCATGGCTAACTAATAATATAGGACCCTTTATTTTAGGATTTATAATAAAAATTAATAAATTAATATAAATAAAACACCGTTATAGTTATTTATACTATTAATAAATATAAGGAACGGTAGAAGTTGCAAACTAAAAGCTAAATTAATGACTATATTTTTATATTAATTAATACTAAAATAACTAAAGTATATACCTACTAGCACTAAACTTTACGCATAATTTTTTATAGCACTTTATAATTAGTATAATCCTGTTAACGCTTATTCTAGATAAGGAGGTTTAGAACCCCTTATTACTACTAATAGATCTATAAAACGTAGTAAATAATACTAATTAAGTCTAAAGGGCACGAGCCCTGCTAAAACATATATAAAAAATTTATAAAACTACTTAAAAAGTAGCTGAAGTAATATAGACTTAGCAAGTAATTTAAGTAAATAAAAAAAAGTAGCTAGTAAACTTTTTAATTAAAAATAGCGTATATCTGCGTAAAAAGGCCTTTCCTATAAATGTCCTAATAATAAAATTTAAGTTATAGTTAGTCCTTTTAAAATATTAAAAGAAAGAGACTATAGCTATATCCTTAACCTTTTGCCTACTTATAAAATAATAACCCTCTTTTTTACTAATTACTTACGTAAGGTGGCAGACAACCTATTTTTAAGCTAGTATTAAAATAAACTATAAGTAAAAGAGATAAATAGAGAACCTAAATATAAAGTAGAACGGGCTAAAGCCTTACGTTTACATAATTAACAGAAGGCATTGCAATACCAAGTGGCCTGGCGCGGATGGGACCTAGACGATGCTTGGTACCCCGCGCGAGACTTACGCAACGCCCCTGGGGCGCTGGAGGACTTTTACCGCCGCCAGCCAGAGGCTCCGGGACCACCAGTCCGGCTACAAGAATGGATGAGGGCTGCTGTGGACGAAGTCTTCACCCCAGATTACGACGACAATAATAAGGCAGTTTTAGAGGGACGAAAGCATGCTAGAAGGAACAGGCTATAATATAAATAGCTAAGATGCTACTGCTCGGCATCGCATGCTTGGTTTTGGGAGGGGGTAATGTGACGATCGTGGGACTAGCTGTGATCTAGGCATCGTCACAAGGGCGATGGATAGCAGCTGCTACACTGAGAAGGCAGTCGAAGCATTGAGATGGCAGTTACTAGATAGCGGCAGACTATATGCCGCCTACTCGGCCCTCTCGATCCCTTTCTCTTCTTTAGCTTTGAGTCTTTGTACATAGCGCCAATCCATCAGCCGCAAGGCTATATCTTGCTGGCCGTTACAATACTAAATATATATAATGATTACTTACTATACGCGATATAGTAGATAACTTTTAATTAAATTTAAAAATGGAACGCGGCATTAGCCTAATTACCTAAGTAATAGGCTAATTTTAATAAATAAAATATATAGTTTAGACTTCTTTAGCACGCATACTCTATGGGCGTTAAGTTTATATATAAGCTTACTAAAAATAAAATAAGCTTTAATAAGGTAGTTTAGCTACTATGCGAATACGGTCTAGCTTATCTAAAACCTTTACTTAGACAGTTATTTAGGTCTATAGGATAAGTCGGGTGGGATAGTTTCCGACACTGGATAGTTTCCGACACTGGATAGTTTCCGACAGCCCCGCAATCGCGCACCCCTACCATGCACGCTAACTAAAAAATAATTCTTATTACCTTTATATTTTATTAATTTTGATTTTTCCTTTTCCATCGTTTTCTCTAACTTAAAATAGCTAAATACATAGAAGCAGATATTTCGAACGTACTTATAGACCTTAAATTTAGGATTACTTTAGCTACTACTACTACTTAATATAAAGTACTACGTAATACTTTTCACGGCTATTTTAAAAGTGCCTTACCCTACTTATATACCTATAATAGTGTATAGTAGATTTTAATTATTTAAAAAGAGTATCTAGAGCACTAAATATTTAATTAAAAAGTTTTTAATTACGCGCTAACCCACGTGTAAGAATAAATTAATATAATAATTCTTAAGTAAAAGGATAACTATAAGAACCTAGGAAAAAAGTAAACTAGTTAATTTATAAAATACTACTTAACTATTAAGTTAATGTTAGGCCGCTAGACTAGCTAGACACGAATAAATATAGCTACTCTTAAAAGTATTAAGTATAAATTTAACTTATACAAGACCGTGACATAGATTCCCCCCTAATATAGGTATAACGCTAATAAGGGCAGTATTATAGAGGGCTAGGAAGTTAATAGGCTTATTATAAGCTCCTCGCACGAGAATCCTAATAATATATTAATTAAAATAAAAAATACTTATACTTAAACTTTTATAATAAATAATGTTTCTGCGCTTAGCATCGTTTTTAAACCTTTAATTATCTTTAAGGCTAAGAGTACCTAGGAGTAATAGTTTATAAAGAAGTTTTTAATTTAATATTTTTACTAGTATATTACCTTCTTGTAAAATAAGTAAATAAGTAATAATATTATTATTAAGTAGCTAGAGAAGGTGTTCTTCTCCTAAACTAAGCTTAATAATTTATTTAAGATGTAGTTACTTATTATCAATAGTTATAGTATTTATACCTTAAATAAAACTATAACTATATATTACATAAATAATTTCCACTTGCTCTTTATCCCTGCCTATACTTCACATATACTCTAGCCTTTAGATCTTGGTTGTTTCTCTAGCCAAAAGGTGGCGTATCGGCGCTTCGTCGGCGAGTATGGGGCTGAGAAAGATGCAACGAAGCTTGGGAAGGCCAAGTTTCTCGAATTTTACACAGAAGCGCGTAAAATCGACCTTCGAGAGCAGTGTATCCGATCTAGGTAGAAAGCAACAGGGCTATACCTTAAGAACGTAAGGAAGCCCTTAGGTTCTCGCTAGGTAGTGGTACGCAAACGGCCGTTAACACTACCCTCTTCTACTAAGGATATTAGGACGCCCAAACGTGGCAGTAATATTATAGAGCAATTTTCTGAAAAGAGCTTTTTACTAACTACTTAATAATGTGTTTAGCTTACCACTAAGGCATTTAACTATACTTTAATAGGGATTATTATAAAAAACTATAAGATTACTTTCTTACGCGAGTAGGTTAATTAAGTAAATTTATTAAAACGCTATAAAGTTATAATTAATCTATATAAACGTTCTATAAGTCTAATAAAAGTTCTTTTATAGGCTAATTAGATGCCCTCATAACGTATTTATAAAGTAAGAAACGTATTATAGAAGTTTATTATTATAAAGAAGGAAAGTAGCTTTAAAAAAAAAGTAAAGTAGCTATTAGTTTAACGTTTAGCGCGAGAATAATAACAAATATAATATTATTTTTATTATAATTTAAGTATAGATAAAAAAAGCGATTAAATGCTTTAAATACGATTTTTTATATATTTTTATAAATTTATTTAATAAAGTTGTGAGCGTATTCGCAACCTAAGTGGTGGCAGCGGCGAAATTTTGCGGGGTGTCGGAAACTACCCCACCCGACTTATGGTATGCACAGCTGCGTACACTCATGGACAATATCTATGTTAAACGATAGGTGGGACGAAAGGCTGGAAAGATTAGCTCTAACTTGTGTGGCATCTGAAGTTCCTAGCACGAATGCAGACAGGTGGTGGATCCTTCAGCAGCGGCTTCTCCAACATGCTGCAAGCCATGAACACTCCATCACGAATGGTACGGCGGATATCGTAGGACTCGAGTGGGCACTGCACAGCCTATGCAACCTCTACACCGACCAAGGCAAGCTGGCGGAGGCAGAGGCCATGTACAGTCGGGCGCTGCAAGGCTTCGAGGAGGCACTCGGACCGAAGCACACATCGACCCTCTCAGCGGTCAGCAACCTAGGCAGCCTCTACGCCGACCAAGGCAAGCTGGCGGAGGCAGAGGCCATGTACAGTCGGATGCTGCAAGGCTACGAGGAGGCACTCGGTCCTAAAGTAATGCCATCGTATTTACCAGCGTTGGATACCATGTCCAACTTCGGTAACCTGCTCTCTCGCACAGGTCGTAAAGACACGGCGAAGATATTGTATACTCGCGCATTAGTTAAATATACAACTATCTAAGAGCTTTCTTCGAAATCGTGCAAATAGCTAAGAGATTAATTTTAAACGTTATAAGCTACGTATCTAGAGTTAAAAGACTAAGCTAAGTCTGCAGAGGTTAAAGTAATAAAATTAAAGTCTCTAAAGCGCATAATTCGCAAGTTTAGAAAGTTAGATATTAGGTAGTAGGTAATTAGCAGAGCGCTTTTAACCTAATAGAATATGTCGAGAGTCGTGCAACTTTATGTACTCAGAATTATCGTAATATCATCTGTAGCCACATAACTAACGTCAGAGGTAGTGTATATGGAAGGCACCACCTAGTTACATGGACTACAGAGTCAACAGACTCTCGCCCGCTCTCTCTCCTTCTAGCAGACTCCTCACTCCACATACTCTTTTCTGCAGATATTAATACAGTTTGTTGTCCTCATATGCCTGCCTGCCTGCCCTTGCCCACCTCATCAGAAAAGCGATTTGCATGGACACGCTTTAGTGGCCATTACTAACAGGCTTATAGCCACAGCCGAACTGTCACGGTTTATGGCTCTTTCCCTATGAGATGGTTACTCCTACCCTTGCTTTGTTGCTACTCACCTTTCTGAGAGTACTACACCTGTCTGGGACTAGCATTGTTTGTGCCTGCGCACCTATACCTTCTGTAGCTCCTAGATAGTACAATCTGAGTTCAATCCCATAATCTTTTCCACTGCGTACTGTCCGCTCAGCGCTCTGCTCACCGCGACACGAACAGACACAAGTTAGGTAGAAGCGATGACAAACTTATATTACGAAAACCTGATTACGTGGCTAGCTTATACTAACCCAGCTCGGAAATCGCCTCATCGAAGTACTACCAACCATGGCGACTGGGTCTAAATCTGCTCGCTACAACGCTGCTGTGCACTTGGTAAGATACGCTATTATATACTAAGGCTTTAAAGACTAACTAAACAACATATATTAATATAATTTAGTATTATTAGCTTATTGGATGTAATTTAAGTAGCGCATAGTACCATATTTCGTAATAAGCAGACAGAACTTTTATAACAAGAATGTCACGCGCATGTAATTTATATATACGAAGTGTTTTTCCTATAGAGTAATAGCTATAGCACACGACCGACGCTATGGATTTAATTATTCTATCGTTTATATAAACTGTGTTTACTTGAATCTAAGGTACCTAGATTAATTTTCTATACGGTGGATTTTCCTAATCTATGGGATAGACGTTACTTGTCTTTTTTAATAACGAATTAGATTATGTTTCGTATATATAAATAGTGTTAAAGGCACTAGACGAAGCATATTAATAAATTAAACTGAAAAAGTATAAATAGCATGTAAGTGGAATTAAATTCCTAGGATATATTATTCGTGTAGAAGGAATTAAAGTCGTACTAGATAAAATTAAATATATTATAAACTAGCTAATACAAACGATAGTTAAGAATATCTAAGAATGCTTAGAATTCTGTGGATTTAGCAGGCAGTTTATATAAGACTACGTAAAAGTTATAATATCTTTAAATAACTTTACTAAGTATTTATATTTAGTATACTATATATCTATCGTGTCTCCACTATAAGCTTATACTAGATCAAGACCTTAATAGAATCCTTATAGAGTGCGCGCTGGCTATAGAAACTTTTAGACCTCTTAGTTTATAGATTTAGCTAAGTGTTAATAAAGCATAATACTTATTTATTAACTATAAGCTATAAGGTAGAGATCTAGCCACACATAGTAAATAAACTATTAGCTATTTTATAAATATTAATAATATAAGGTAGATATTCACGTTAGTTAAGATCTAGTATTTACTCTACTAGAGCCTGCTTCTCTATAAGGTCTAGCTTTTAATTTAGTAATTTTATCTTATATTTTAGTATAACGTTATATAGGCGCGTTTATAGTGTGACGACGAGCTCGGGCTTCACCATCGCAGGCAGAAGATATACGTTAACGGGATATGTTGGCTACATTTTAGCTACACTAAGATAGAGAGAAAAGTGATCTATAGGACGCTTGCGAAAGAATAGACAATAGTATGTGCGTTAGATCTAAAGGGACTAGCGTTTTACGTAATTATATAATCTATAGCTAATCTATTTAAGTAGCTTTATTATATTATCCCCCTCTAAAGTAGTCTTATTTTTAAGTTTTATGTATTTACTTCCTCTTTTTTTATAATTTTCTTTTAAGCTAGCCATACTTTATAAATAGCTTTATAATTATTATCTATCGCCTCTAGGATTTCACACGCGTTATAAGCTTATAACTAGGTTTTTAATCGCGCTAGTAAGCTAGCTATATTAAAGTAGGCGTAATAGTAATCTTTTACTTTATATAGTACTCTAATAAAGCCTTAGACGTTATACTAAGTTAAATTAAGGTTATAACTAGTCTAAGAAGTCTTATACTATAGGCGTCTATAGTAAAGGTGGCTATTAAAAATTTATTATATGAACTATTTTAAATTAGTATTAATTTTAATTAGTTCTTCGTTAGGTTTAACTTAGTAACGTGTTATGAGGCGCTCATACCTTGGTCCAATCTGGGTTAGGACGGTAAGGCTAAAGTAGCACTTTATAGGTCATTTAGTAGTATAAGTTAATGCAATAACTTAGTGCGTGGATATATAATTTAACCTTATAATAAATAAGATAACTATTAGTTTATATAGAAGAACGTACTCGCACAGAAGATATATAAGTTAACTATAAGGAAGGAAACAATATAAGAGACTTATTATACTATATACTAGTCTATTTCTTCCTCTGCCTCTAGGTGATCCGAACCTCTTGGCGGATTACCTTAATCCGAAGCTACTGTCGGATCGGGATCACGTAACCCTGGCTAACCTAAGCAGCCCCGCAAGTCCTCATAGGCTAGCTATAGCATAACCTTATCTACCTCTTCCTATTTATCTTTAATTATTATAGTGCTATAGTCTAGGTTCCTTAAGCTTATAATATTATTACTCCTCTTAAGGTAATTATCTTAATACCTATTTTTATTTTATAATTATATAGTACCGCTAGCTACTGAGCGTATAAGTAGTTATTAGGACTTTTACTATAAGTTTACTTCTTACTTTTTCTATTGCCTGCCTAATTATGCTTAAATTCTTAAAAACGTCTTTTCATTAATGCTACTAAGACTAGGTAAAGGCCATCCTTAACGCAGACATAGAAATACTAACTTTATATAGTTACTATAAATAAAAGAGTTTAAAATATATAATAAAATTATCTACTAGTTTCTATGCTTACTATATTTAGGTAAAGACCTAGTATAGTCTAGTTCTAACGTAGACTAAGCGTTAAGAGCTAAAGTCAGAGTAACGTTATCTTTAAAGTAATATTTTATATTTAAAAGAGAGGCTTGCTTAGAGGAAGTAAGAGTTATTTAATATTTAAAAAAAGAAATATTATTACGAGGTGAAGGAGTTTATATTAATAAAAAAGTTAAAAAAGCTAAAGTATACTTCTAAAATTCTTAACTCTTTTTTTAAGAGTATATCTACTAGCGTCCCTGCTTTAACTTTACTACCACTACCTATATCTATCTTAGGCCAGTTATAGGCTAACTTATTTATTTATTTTAATGCTTTTATATCCTTTAAATTTTCTAAGTTCCTTACTAATCCGGTTGCGGCGCCTCTAGATATTCCTTATAGAATCTCTCTAGCACTGTATTGCAGTTCGTGAGGTTTTATACTAGTTTTTATGTATTATGGCTCTCTAGCCACCCTTCCCACTTTACTAGGGACTTATGCTAATGTTTAATCTTATATAGGTCCTTAATTACCTTAACCTTATACTCCTTATCTTTAAGTTCTAGGTGTAATTCTAGTTTAGCGTCTAGGGATACTAGTTCTAATAATAATTTATAAAAAACTAGGTGTATACGTATATCTATAAGTAATTATAGTTTAAAATTAACTAGGTCTCTAACTTTCTAGATTTTAAATAGTCCCTTGTAATGGTTATTTAGTTTCTTATTTAACTATATTATCTTAAAATTTTTTATTCTTCTTTTTAAAAGTTAGTCACTTAATCCTTTTTTTAACCACGTTTCTTACCATTTATATATTTTATTACGTAATATTTTTGCGTAGCGTTTTATATAATTTTTATATAAGTCTTACTTTATTAGCTGCGTCGTTCGCGACGCTCTCGATGTCTAGTAGATCCTAGTAAGTTATTGGCTTATATCCGTGATTAGTATAGTGTATCGAGTACCCTATAGTCGCCAATTTTGCGCTATTATATACTAGTTAGGCTATTAGTAATAGCTTAACCTAATTACCCTAGAGTTTATTTTTATATATCTAAAGATATTATTTTAGCAACTAATAAGTTCGATTTATTTATTTATCTATTTCTAGGTGGAAGTTCGTCGTGAGCTTATGCTTAATACCTAATATAGTGGTAAACGTAGTCTAATACAAAGATATGAATATCTCGGCTTTATTAATAATAAATTTATTTAATTGTCTAACCTAAGATATTAGTTCTTATTTTACTATATAGACTAACTCTTTTGCTAATATAGCTTCCTTAATTAGTATAAATCTTATTTCCTTAGTAAGGTAATTTACTATAACTAGAATAAAGTTATAAAGGCGTTTATTCCTTAGTGCTAATAATGCTAGAAGCTTTATAATAAAGTCTATAATTACGCTAGACTACGGTCTTAGGGGCGACTATAGTAATTATAAAAGACTATAGGGCTTATATCTTTTAGGCTTACTTTTATAATAGACTAAATAGTTGCCTAACACCTTTTATACTACCTGCTATAGCCTAAGAATAGTGTTACAATCCAACCGTCGGGGCGGGGCCAGCACTTATGTGGCGGTACGCCAAGAGGCTAAGGTGGGACACGTGACGCAGGTCACGGGTCCCAGGAAATCCCAGGCGTCCCAGAGCCCTATATGGCTTGGCGCTTTTGGGACTCCTGGGACTGATGGGATTCTATAGGACAAGGAGGATATATATACAGGACGGTTTCCTTTATTATACTCCTTATAGTTAACTCACATATCTTTTAAGCGAGTACGTTCTCCTATATAAACTAATAGTTATTTTATTTTATTATAAGATTAAATTATCTAGCCTCGCGCTAAGTGTCGTATTAACTTATACTACTAAATAATCTATAAAGCACCACGATACCTTACTACCCTAACCTAGATCGGAACAAGGTGTGAGCGCCTCATAACAAATAGCGTATTTATTCGCGACTTAGCGCGTTACTTTTGTAATTTTTAAGTATTCTTATTTTTTATCTTCGTGTAGTCTGCTAGCTAATAGTAGTGCTATTTAATTACTTATTTATATCTTATTCTAGTAATCACTCGTAGGTATTTTTATAGCCTAATTAAGGTTATACACGTATTAATTATTATCTGTAAGCCTTCTATAGTCCTAAAGTTAGCTACGTGGGGTCCGTGAGAGGTAAGGTCTATACGTTAGGCCCCTAATATAGGCGCAAGCTATGTTTTATTATATCGTAGTGTCCTATCCCTTATCTTTATAAGGACGGCGTCGTGGTCGCTGTTATCTTCTTTCTCCATAAGATTAGATCGTCTGCTAAAGGCATCCGCCACTTCATTAGCTATTTTTACTAAGTAAGTAATTTAAAAGTTATATTTTACTAACTATTTAGACTACCTAGTTTGCCTTCTATTAAGCTTCTTCGTAGTTATATAGTAAGTAAAGTTTAAGTAATTAAAAAATACTTCTACTTAGTATTTTATTTTTTAAGTCATACTTCCTATTACTTAATGTAATTAATAATTACTAGTAGTTTTTTATTATAGATTTTATAGTTAAGTTCTGCTCCTACAAACTTCCTAAAATAGCAAAACACTAGTCTCTATTTCCTATTATTATATTTTTATAAGAGTACGGCTCCTAGCGCATAATCTAATACGTTAGTATATATACAATATCGCCGCTCTAGCTCGTACATCTATAGTAGTAGCGCTATTAGAAATCGGCGTTTTACCTTCTTAAAAGCCTCTACTTTTGCCTTCTGTAATAGTTACTATTTACTAGTTTTTGTAAGTTCTATTAGCGAAGCAGTCGTCTTCGAGTAGTATCTAATAAATTTATAATAAAAGTTAGTAAAACCTAAGGAAGACTAGAAATTTTTTACTCATTCTAATAGTAATTATTCTTTTATTATCGCGATTTTTTAAGGTCTATTTTAACGCTTTCTCGGGATATTACAAACCCTAGGTATTCTATTTTAGTAACGTAAAACTTATACTTCTTAAGGTATAAGAGTAACCTATACTCCTATAGCTTCTTAAGTACCTTTTAAACGTACTCTTAATGATTCTCTAAGGAACTACTCGGGTAGATTAGTATATTATTTAGATATACTATGCAGAATATATTTAAGTATTTATATAAAACTTAATTTATAAGTTCTTAAAAAGTGGCTCGGACATTCATTAGTCCTATTGGCATGACTATATATTTAAAAAGACTATATTATGTATACAAGACAGTTTTTTATTCGTGCCCTTTTATTATTTATATCCTATAAAATTTATCCTAGATGTTAAATTTCGTGAACTACTTAGCTCCGCAAAGTTAACCTATAAGCTTTATAATTAAGAGTAGTAAATATTAGTTCTTAACTATTATAGCATTTAGCTATTTATAAACCATATAAAGTCGTAGTCAGCCATCTTTTTTAGGTATAAAGAGTATAGGGAAGGCTATAGGACTCTAACTAGGCTACTATTTCCTAAAGATAAGGTTCTTTTCTAATAGTTCCTTTAACTCTTTTTCCTAGTTTTGCGTAAGGGACCGTAAGTACTCGAGCTATAACTGAGCTCCTTTTACTAGTAGTATTTTATAATCTTACTTTTAGTATTTAAGTAGGACTATCTTGTCGTACTCCTTAAATAAATCTATAAATATTTAGAACTTTAATAACAGACTAGGATTCTCGTTAATTATCTTAGCTAAACGTACTTATAAATAGCGTAACTATTTAGGGTGGTATTATAAAATCCTATTTATTCTATAAACTAATATTTCTTATATTATAAATGTGTTATTCTCCTTCCTTGCCTAAGGTTCCTAGAGGGTTCCTTTCTACCAAGGCTCCACTTAAGCCGTCGCTGGCAGATTCCTAGGTAGGATTATCCTTACTATTTAATCTATCTATAGATTATGTTGTTTAAGCCCCTAATATCTAATAATAGCTTCTATATGACCTATTTTTATAATAGTAAATGAATATTAGCTCTATAAGCCCTTAATATTAACTTATACTAGTGCCATCTCTAGGCGTAGCTAACTATTACCATATCCCTATCATTAGTTTCTAATTATAAGTCTTACTTATAATAGTATCCTTTTATTATAATATAGTATATTATAGTTTTTAACTACCTTTAGGGATATTAGACACGCGTTTACCCCTAGGTTAATACGCGCTTTTACATAATACTTATATATGATAATATTCTTTACTAGGCGTTTCTCCACCCTATTAGTGTCTACCTAATAAGCTATAAAGATAGCGCCGTTACTAGTATAGCTTGTTGCCTAGTGACGTTCTAGTTTTTAAATCTTTAGGCTTACTATCTAGGCCTGTAGTTTCCTAGACCTGTAGTTTCCTAGATCTAATCCTTAATTAGTACTATCCTTATAATTTTCTAGGCCCTATACTACTTATAGCGTTAATAGTATATATTATAAGACTTTTTAATTTTATTAAATTTATATACTCCTAGTATCCCGTGCTAGGAGCATTTTGGACTTAGACACTTATATATTATAAGCTTATAGTGTCCTAATTACTCCTTAGAGGAAGCTACTTCCTCTGATAAACTTAAATATATAAAGTACTAAGGGCAATACTAGCGTTATAAGATAAAGAGTTAGGGTTTTTCTTATCTTGTTTAAGTTGCTCCTATAACGTCATTAGGATTATAAGGGTCTATGCCTCGCGGAAACTATTTAGTTATATACTTTTATTAGGCGTAGATATTATAAGTATCCCTAAAACACCTATGCTAACTATTCTACTTATAGTATTTTATTTAGTAAAGTAGAAAGTATTTATAGTAGTTGTTAGGTACTCTATACTAATCCTTGCTTGGCTAATAGTAGTCTAGACTTTTAAGAATATAAGTTTCCTTTTCTTATTCTTTATAGTATTATTAATGTCCCTTTTTTATATATTACCACTATTCCGCGCGTGTATATTACTTAATTATTATAATTTAATATAAATAGCGTGCGAAGACTCTTTATAGCTTCTTAGCTAGCTAATAAACGTCCTAAGCGTGTAGCCCTTACACGACTATCTTCTTAGTACACTAAGGTAGGTAATGCGCTCCACTATTATATATCTAGTATATTGTCCGATTACATGGTCCTTTGCATCTGCAAGGAGGCTGGCGCACTTACGCCCGTACATTCCGCCCTTGCATTCCGCCCTCGCTCAACGCGCAAGGAATGACGCAAGGAATAAAGCAAGGAATAAAGCAAGGACGAAGTAAGGAATAAAGCAAGGGATATCTAGGCAGGCAACCCAAAGATAAAAGGCAAAGTCCTAGACCTCTTAGAGACGAGCACACACAATTTATACCTTAATTTATCTTAATTAATTATTATCTTTTTATCTTATTAGATTACCCTTCCAATCTGACAATTAAGAGTCTCACTGCCTTAACTAATACTACCTTATTAAGCTAATTGTAATGGCCCTATTAATACTTAGAGATCCTACAGTGATCCTGACCGACTACACGAATTACACACTATAGCTGAAATAGCTTAAAACAAGATGCTAATTCCTCAAGGTCTGGAACATTATCGACCCAGCGCTGATAGATAAACCAAAGCAGAAACCCGCCATGCCAATACCGCTGTTAATAGGCAACTACCAGCCAAACGCTGTCTACACGAATGCGAACCTAAATAACGCACTAATATTACTATCTTATCTATTGCTAGCAGGCGCGAAAGCATATAAAGACGATAGTAACTACTATAAAGGACAGCTCGAGATCTATAAGGTCATGGATCGAGCCTATTAAGAAGAAAAGGTAGACCTTAATAAAGTGGTTACCTTTCTCTAGTTAATAATCTCCGCGCATCTCCAGAACAACTACTACATTCTTAGAGAAACAATTAAGTAATAGATAAACAACCTTATAATTATAATTAGGGTTGACTATCAAGACAAATATAGATAATTAAGAATAAGGTATTAAGAAGCGCTTAAGCTAATAAGAACGGCCGGATTATAGGCTATATGGCTCTCTGAGTACGATCACGCAGCCACAGAAGTAGAGACTAATTAGGTTCTAGAACTTTAAAGGCTTGACTTAGTAAAAGAAGACTTTATGAAGGCAGTTATCTATATCGCACCTATGTGGGTAACGACCTTCTAGCAATATGGAAGCAAGGATGTAGCTATCTTACGGAAGCATATAATAAAACTCTTCTAAGACCACATGATCCTGCAGCACCTGACTAAGGGCAAATAAAAGGGCGCTTTTACTGCTGCAGGGTCATCTCTCGCTAAAGGTGGTGAACCCACCTAGGCTATAAACAGGGACGCCTCTCTTGTGGATAAAGCAGCATTATCTAAAAGTTAGGGAAGATCTTAGAATTATAAATAATAAAATAATAGTTAACGTACTAGAACTAAGCAGTCGCCTTAGAGCCTTAAGCTAATAGTAGTTAGTGGTAATTACTGCCCTGCTTGTAAACTACGCTATAGTCTTTAAGACTGTTTCTATACCTTTCCAGACAAGTAGCTAGACTGGTTTATACTAAACTCTCTTATAGTAACGCTAGTCAAGCTTAGGCTAGAACATGATACCGACTTCCAAGAAAAGTTAAAAGGAATAAAAAAGGCTAAATTATAGGCACCTAAAATTAAATAATTACACACTCCTACTCCACCTCGAATTACTAAGGCTAATGATGAATGACTAGATGGACGCAAGATTACTAAAATCCTAGCGAGCTTTAACGCCGCATCCTTCTACACTAACCTAAACACGTACCTATTGCGACGCTTAGCTATACTTAATTTAGGTATAACCTGCCATATCTTTAACGACATTGATTGCTTTGTCTTATACCGTCCACCGGCGCCAGGAGACTTTATATAGGCAGGGAATACATAAATATAGATTAAAGGATACGGGAGCGTCTATCTTAACGTATAGAGTATAAATAGCAATTAATTAATACGGCTAGATAATATAGCCTATTGCCCTAATCTGCTCTGCAACCTTGTATCGTTCCGATTACTCTAGAGGCAAGGCCTTTAGTGGGATATAAGAGTAGACCTAATAACTCTAAAGAGAAGAGATAATACTGTGCTAGTAGAACTCTAAGAGCTGCATAGATAGTAGGTCTTAGAACACAAGACAAGGCTAGTAGGTAGTATTCCTACTAATGCTGCGCACGCTACTTACAAGACTAATACACGCACTAAACAAAGACTATAAAAGGTAGACGCGTGGACCTGGCATTAATAATTAGGCTATCTAGGCCCTTAGGCCCTCGAACACCTCGTGCAGTAATCTAAGGGGGTAAGGATTAAAAGTCTCCCTATAGTTAAGTGTAATACCTGCGGCAAAGTAAAACTAAAATAGTAAATACGCCGGCAAGCTAGAGATCTAACAGAAGGTCCCGGCGAGCGAGTCGCAATCGATTTTCACGACTATAAAGCAGACAGCTTAATAAGAGAGAAGAGCTAAATACTAATGACTAACTAATTCTCTAGCTTTGCATAGGACTTCTACTTTAAGGATAACTACCCAGCACGGTTAATTATTAAATTACTTAGCACCTTTATGCGGTTTATAGAAGTATAATATAATATTATAGTAAAAGTAATTAAATCTAATAACGAGATCTTCTCTATTAAGGCAAACGTTAAGAAGTAGTGCTTAGCGTAAGGTATTAAGATTAAGCCTTTAGCACCTAATACTTAAGCATAAAATAGAGGAGCTAAATACTTAAAGGGTGTAATTAAGGAGAAAGCGCGCGCGATACGACTTAACTCTAACCTACCCTAGCAAATATAGCCTAAGATCACCTGAGCCGCAGTCTACTTATATAATCGAACGCTAAACTACGCTAATCGATAGCAATCTCTATATAAAGTGTTCTTTACGACAGTAGCTTTTCAGAACGGCATTATTACCTAACCGAAGAAGCCTAATCAAGCTTACCTAAAAGTATATAGCTACAAAGCTTTTGCGATAACCAACAATACAAAACGCGGCAAGAGTAGGCTTTAGAGGCTTAACCCTAAGGCATGGATTAGCTACCTTGTCGGCTATAAATTAACAAATATCTAGAGAATATGGATTCCCTCTCTAGCAAAGACAATTAGTACTCGCGACGTGATATTCGACAAGGATACTATATTCTTAGGCAAAACTAAAGACCTAATAGAAAACCTTATGCATAGTATATTAGAAGAAATAGTGGCCTAGGTGCGATTAGTAGAGTTACCTCCCTTACCTCTATAAGAGCATGCCACTAAGTCCTTCTTTAAGGATAAGATAATTAGTAAAGCGCTAGAGGAAGAGGTTAAAGGAGCTCCTAAGTACAGGCAAGGCAGGAAAGTTAGGTATAAATATCTAACACCTCCCTTAACGCTACTACTAGTGACACTCCTTGCACAATTAATGGCAGGAGGCGATTAAGCTATACCACCCTAAAGAGTGCAAACAGGGTAGTGGCAAACAAGCCTATAGGCCGCAGCCTTTATAGCAGGCACTAAAGCCAGTAGTAGTGGCAAATATAAAGGCAAGGCTCTTAATAAGGCGTAGCTTTAACAAATAATTATATTAGGTAAGAAGCCACATCGAAGCGTGCTTCTAGAGCCACCTACATGCTGAAGCAAGCTCGAAGATCACCCTCTCCATAATATGTGGAAGGAAGCAGAACGTTCCCATCTACAAAGCCACAAGGAAATAAAGTCCTGGAGTGAGGTTGCAACCGCTCTAGTGAAAGTGGCAGGCCATCAAATCCTCGACTACATGTGGGTATATACCTACAAATTCGACAAACACTATCGATTGCAGAAATGTAAAGCAAGGCTAGTAGTGCGAGGTAATTAACAGCGGCACCTTACCTCGTAAGAAACCTACGCCGCAACACTTGCAGGATAATTATTCCGCATGCTTATAGTAATTATAGCTTAGCTTGACCTAGAGCTTATTTAACACAACGTTACTAACGCGTTTGTCTATGCAAAGCTGGACAGAGAAATCTATATAAGAATGCCTCGCGGCTACTCGCGAGTAGGCACAGTCCTTAAACTATATAAAGCACTGTATGGACTGCGCATATCTCTACTGCTCTGGCAAAGAGAATTCACATTAACGCTCCGTAATATTGGCTTTGAAATAGTGCCCCACGAGCCATGCTGCCTTATTAAGGACAGCATTATTATCTTCTTCTATATAGATAACCTTATTATTACCTACGACAAGTCACAAAAGCAGGCTACTGAAGCTACTCTCGCAATAATAGGTACTAAATTCACACTCACGGGTGGCAAAGACCTGCAGTGGTTTCTAGGAATTAAAATCATCAGGGACCGCTTGAGCAGAAAGATCTGGCTTTTACAAGCTTTATATATTAACAAAATATCGCGCCTTATTAATCGCTATAAGATTCGCTACAATACCCCGATAGGTTCAATCGAATTACTTCTAAGGACAGTACTAGCTAGTAAGGGTAAGATCAATCGATACCAGCGCAAAGTTAGATTAATTCTCTATACTATAGTTATATCTTGGCTAGATATCGCCTTTGCAAGTTCCCGATTATCACAATTCCTATCTAACCTAAGCAAAGAGCACTAAGCGGCTACCAACCAAGTTTTCCTCTACCTTGCTAATACTAGATTACTAGGTCTTTAGCTTAGGGGTGCAGATACTTTAGAAGTGGTAAGCGACGCATCCTTTGCTAACAATACACTTAACCGCAAGAGCTCACAAGGATACATTATTAAGCTATTTAGTAGCCTAATCGCCTGGAAAGCAAACAAGCAAGATACAGTTACTATATTAATAACTAAAGCCAAATTACTAGCACTATCGCAAGTGGCCAAGGAGGCACTATTTACATCCCGATTACTAAAGGAGCTAAAGATTAACCTCAGCGACTCCCTTATTATAATTAATTTTAATAATTAGCAAACAATCCGACTTATTACTAAAGAAATTACTAAGTTACAGACCAAGCTCCGTTATGTGGATATCTATAATTATTAGCTAAGACAAGAGGTCGCACTACGAATAATTAAGGTAGACTATTAACGCTTAGAGGACATAGCTACAGATAGACTTACAAAGGCCCTGCCTGTAAACAAATAGAGTAAGTTTCTGAGTAAACTAGGACTTAAAGATATATTAGACAAGATCACTAATTAAGAGGTTACCCTGCAGGATCTACAGCAGAGGATAGAGGTCTTTAAGTTAGAATAATAGACAAATGCGAAAGGTCCAGCTTGAGGATAGGCCCAAGCTAAGGGGGTGTGTCTGATTACATGGTCCTTTGTATCTGCAAGGAGGCTGGCGCACTTACGCCTGTACATTCCGCCCTTGCATTCCGCCCTTGCTTAACGCGCAAGGAATGACGCAAGGAATGACGCAAGGAATGAAGCAAGGAATGAAGCAAGGATGAAGTAAGGAATAAAGCAAGGGATATCTAGGCAGGCAACCCAAAGATAAAAGGCAAAGTCCCAGACCTCTTAGAGACGAGCACACACAATTCATACCTCAATTCATCTCAATCAATTATCATCTTTTCATCTTATCAGATTACCCTTCCAATCTGACATATATTCTATTTACTAATTAGTTCAAAATTTTATATTCTTATAGAACTGTTTATTCTTCTACCTACTTTATCTAATTAGGGATTTCCTGTGTAATATCTTCCTTATCTATAGCTAGGGTAAGTATAACTATTACTACTTTAAGGAGGTTAGTTGCATTAACCTCTATCTTCTATTTCTTATATTCTTAGGCAAAATCCTCCTATTCTCTATGGTAAAGGCATTCTTTATTTTTAAATTATTATTATTTTTCTTTAGAAGAGATAGCACTTTTATTTTACTTAGTCTATTTAAACTTTTTATTCTTATTAGCCTGCTTCTTTTTCCAACAGGTTTATTAGTTATAATAATATCTTTGTCTAAGTCTTTTTTTATATAGATAAGGATAAGATTCTTTTTTCTCTATCTTTACGTTCTTAGCATCGTTTTTAAAGTTAATTATTAGCTTATTAGGCATTAGTGTATAGTTCTTTTACCTAAATAGTCTTTAAGATATAAACTAGTATGTCCTTAGCTTCTTCCTTTAAGCTATTATAGTATATAACTATAAGTAGCGACTCGACCTAGTTGATTAGGGATTAGAGCTATTTAAATTTAGCTATATAGTTATTAACTAACTTTATCTATCGCAAACGTTGTAGCTATTATTTAGCCTAATACTCTTTATTAATAGTACTAAACGTTTTATCTAAAGGTTTTTTAAATATATTCAAGTTAGTAAAGGCTTCCGTTACGAGTTTTTCGTATATATCTAGGTTACTATCGTGTTTTAGATATTACTTTATTATAGGGTGTATCTATTAGTTAGACTTGCCCTTTATATTTATGCCTATTACTAGGATCTAATCCTGTTCCATTAGGAACTTCTTTTAGTTATAATAGATATATAATTTTATCTTAGTAAGGAACGTTCCAGGTCCCTTTTATTTATTATAGAAGTTAGGTAAGGGTATCTTAAGATACTATTTAAGGGTTATTATAGCCTAGCAAATTAATTATTCTATAAGCTTTTATAGCCTCTTAATCTACTTTACTTATTTAGTGGCTACGTTCTAGATCGTGGGAGCTAAAGGGCTTAGGGTAGCAATAGATTAAGTTACTAGAGTAGCTAGGATCATGCTTAGTCTAACTATTATACTATAAAATAGTTAAAGTGTTATAAGGTGCACTTGCTTAGTTTAATTTAGGTTAAAGTAGTAAGGTAATAAGGCGTCTTATAAATTATTTAGTAATATAAATTAATACAACAACTTAGCGCGTAGCTATATAATCTAATCTTATAATATATAAGATAACTATTAGTCTATATAGAGAATATGCTCGTGTAGAAGATATTCAATTTAACTATAAAAAAGGAAATAATAATAAGAGAATTATTACACTATATACTAGTCTATTTCTTTCTCTATTTTTAAGTAATCCGACGATTGTCCGGCTTCTTAGCGGATTACCCTTGATCCGACATCGAAGCTGGTTCTTGACGGATCGTGGTCACGTGACCCTGGCTAACCCAAGCAGCCCCGCGAGTTCTCACAGGCTAGCTGTAGCACAACCTTATCCACCTTCCCCTATCTATCTTTAATTATTATAGTGTCACAGTCCAGGTTCCTTGAGCTCGTAACACTAAGTATTAGACCTAGTTTTAACGCTTAAAAATATCCTTTAAGGAAATCTTCTTTACCTTTAAAGTATAATTCCTTTGTATAGTAATTAGAGGCAGGCTTTATTCTCATAGAAGAAGATTATAAGAAAGCTATATTATAATAAATAGGCTTTATTTTTCTACAAAAAAAATATACCTTCCTTAAAAACTTTAAATATAGGATTTAAATCCGTATATATTAACTTCTTTAATAAAATAGTAGCTTACCTTTTTACATTTATTTTTAAGCAACAAATCGCTCCTCTTTAATTATATACTAACTCTACTAGAAATATTATACATGCCTAATTAAAGCCTACTTCTAAAAAGCCTAAAGTTAGCTTTAGTAAATGTGGAAACACCCCCGCGCGTATAAGCATATTATATATACTACTAAAAAAGTCTAGTCTAAATCCTTCCCAGGACAAGATAAGATAACCCTTAGTTTTACCTAAGCTATTAGTTAAGGCTTACTATAACTATAAATAATTAAACTACTATACTTATGAATGCCCTAATCCGTGCGTCTATAAAATTAAAGTTAATTAGAACTCTAATAAGGAATTTATTAACGCTAATAAAGCATTACTCATAAGAAATAAAGATATTTAGAAAAATACTTTGCCTTAGGTATAAGAAAATATAATCTTATTAATATTAATCTATTACATTTACTAGGAGGCCCGTATTTCTCAAACACCCTTTTACTCTATTCTTAAGGAATTAGAATTTAATTTTATGTCCTTATTACTAATAGCGAATAAAAACAATTTTTATATACTCTTTTTATAAAATTATTATCTTATTCCCTTCAAAAACTAATCCGAAAGCTACCCTATTAGATTACAGTTAAAGGATTTTCTAACTAACTTTAGGTTCTTATTAATACATATATTTATCTTTATTTAAAGATTTATAGAAGAACGGTCTTTACCTTCCTATTTATTAATATAAATCTTAGATCTTAAAACTACATTATTAGCCTAAGATAGATAAAGTAATTCTAATACTAACTTAATATAGTATAAAATTAAATTATATAGCTATTAAAGTATCCTTAGAACTATAATCTATATGGTGCACAGTACCAACGGTTAGGAAGCTCGTAAACAAAGTATATTAAGGAGTAAAAGTCCTACTTGGAAGTTTAGCTATTTATAGAGTTAGGAGGATTACGTACTTAGCTATTTAGTTACTTAGCTTAGTTTTAGCTTATATAATAAAGTT
The DNA here is from genome assembly GCA_010015655.1 of Bimuria novae-zelandiae CBS 107.79. Lineage (NCBI taxonomy): Eukaryota > Fungi > Ascomycota > Dothideomycetes > Pleosporales > Didymosphaeriaceae > Bimuria > Bimuria novae-zelandiae. The sequence goes on from ML976682.1 coordinate 713,109, forward strand.
TTAGCTTGGAGCTAGTAAGTTTTTATAATATATCCCCTAGCTCTTAAAGCATAGTAAAAAGAGTTAAGTGGTAAATTAAAATATAAAAAGTTGTAAATTAAAATATAAAAAGTTGTAAACTTACGCATAGAGCTTAAAAAGCGTCTAGCTTAGAGCATTAGCTTACTAGGTAATTAGTCTAAGTAGCTAGTTTACATAGAGTTCCAGAAAAAAAGGTAGATAAAAGAGGAGCAATGTACTTCTACCATAGAGCTTTAATAAATATTTAAGTATAGCTATCTACTTGTAACGTAACCCGTGCGAGTACCTAAAAAGAAAGGTAAAAAAATAAGAGTAGTGTACTTCTACTATAGAGGTATAATGAATATTTAAGGGTAACTATTTACTTATAATGTAACCTGTGCGCGTACCTGCATATATAAATAAGAAAATAGGTAGCTATAGGATTATAGTGCCTAACTAGTAAAGGCTTACTTGCCTAAAGGCTTACTATAATCTATACTTTAATATTTCTTAGAAACACTAAAAAATGGTCTACTACTTAGTACTTATACTAAGCTTAGTTAATAATACCTTCGACTAATTTTTTATTTATTTTTGTTTTTAATTTTACTAATCTTCTTACTTGTAAGCTTATTATAAAGCTCATAAAAAGCTTCTCCTTAAAACACGTACTAAAGGCAGTTATACTTTATAGACTTCTAGTAATACTAGCTATTTACTATATATAAGTACTTATAGCTTATATTAAAAGTGCGCCTTTTAAGTATAGCGTATATACTTATATACTTAGTTATTTAGCTAAGCTACGTAAGCTAGTGAGTATATCTTTTTAAAATTAAAATTACTATTATGCCTAGTCATAATAGGTTATTAAGCTCTTTTTAAGCCTACTTATAGTTATATTTTAATACTAAGCGTAGGAAATCCTTTATTAGTAGCGTACTCTTCATTTTTAGAAAATCTAGGAGTGTAGCGTTAGCGTGTACGGGTTCTATTTAGATAGCTATTTAGTTATCTTTATTATTCTGTTGCTCTATAGGCATGGGATAATCTCTCTACATATATATTATACTTACTCCTTCTAATTATTATTATTTAAATAAAAATTACTTTTAAGTGCTCTAATTAGCGCCTATAGCGTCTACTACTTACTTAATTATAGTACTGTAAGCTCTAGCCTTTACAAATTAACTATACTATAAACCTAGTTTTAAAGTACCTAAAGCTTTATTATAAGCTAATTATAAATAGTAAACTTTACCTTATAGCGCTTAAGCTATTGTATATAAAGCTTGCCCTTAGTATTTAGGTCTAATAGCTCTGGAGTCTACTCGTGTATATATATTTACTTAGAAGTTTTAAAGTTAATATAACTTTATATCATTTAAACCTTTACGTAGTACTTAAGCTACGTATACTAAGGTAAAAATAAGTCATAATCTATAAGCTAGTTAATTGCTAAGAGCTTTATAGTAGTTATTATATAGCTTCGCTCTATTATAAAACGTAAGCATAAGGATAATAAGAAGTAAGAAATAGTTTATTACTATAATTATTAATTATTGTAAAGTAAGTATATTATAAAGTTTTATAAAGGTACTAAGCTGTTAAGACCCTAAGGGGTAGCTAGTCCCAAAGAGGCTAAGGTTAGTTCTTGGGCAAGAGTGTTAGTAATATAGATAAGGGGTATTAATAGCTTGCGCGTATTAATAGGACGTTAGTATTAAAGGTATATATAGCATAATTAAATCAACAAAAGCCTAAGTCAAATCCAAACGATAGATTAGTAAACAGGTTAAACACGATAGTAGAAGACTACCATCGCGTTCCTATATACATGTCCTAGACTACTCGCTGGCGAGCGCTCTCTGCAGAGCGCTCTTTACAGAGCAATTACATAACTTAGCGCCATGCGGCGTAGTCGTAAATAACTAGTTATTCCTAGCAAATAATATAAAGGGTTAAGTACAAAACTAGCATAACCTTCTTTAGATTTTAGATCTTAATATTATCTTCTTCCTTCTAAGATTTATCTTTAAATTACGTATTAGATTTTAGCTCTTCTTATATAAGCGTAACTTTACTTTTATATTTATAAGTATAACGTTAGTTGCTATGCCTGCTAAGTTTACTACCTATAAACTTTATTTATATAACGAAGTCCTTTAAGCTAATTTTATTACTAAGTACCTTTATTTTAAGTATAAATTTAAAGGTTAAAAGTATCGTATTATACCTAAGTTATGTTTAAAGTATACTAAGTATATTCGCCTTAGCTATTCGTGCGTTAACATGTCTTAGGCGTTATTACATAAAATACAAGAGAAGTATAAGAAAAAGGTTAAAAAGGATAAGAAATAATTAGCTATAGTTATTTCTTATTGTCAGATAGTATGATAAGTAGATGTTGATGCAACTTGATAGTATTTATTGTTTTTTTTTGTATTCTCCACTGTGTTTAGTTGGTTTCGGATATTTTGCTAGTGTGCCAAGCCAAGTGGTCCCTGCTCGATTGTACAGATCTGACCTCACCGCAGCTTATTCTATCTAACACACCCCTTTAGCTTGGAAACTCTTTAAGCTGGCACTTATGCAATTATAAGGTCTTTAAGTTGCTCTTAAATCTCCTTAAGAGGCACAGTATTTGTTACCTCCTTAGTCTCTACATTAACTAATCTAAGTTATTAGAGAAAACCCTCCCACTTGCTTTTAGAGAGCACCTTTATAAGGCTATTAGTAATTATATCCGCTAACTACACATGCTCCACCTTAATCCTGCCCATAGATACTTCTTGTCGGATCCAGTAGTTGTGGACGTCCACATGCCGAAGTTTAGTTTAGAGGCGGGAAACCTCCTTAGATACTAGGCGTATAGTTTATTTATTATTACACTAAATAGTAACTGTGCGCGCGTCTAGTTTAATCTTAAGTTCTTAAAGCAGTCTTAAGATAAAGAGTGCTTCCTTATCTACCTAAGAGAGAGCCAGTAGCTCGGCCTTAGTAGTTAATATTATTATAGTGTCTTGTTTATTTACTTTCCAGGCGATAAGACCGCTAAAGAGCTTAATAGCGTAACCTTAAAAGCTCTTGCGGTCTATTGTATTGTTAGCAAATAATGCATCGCTTATAATCTAAAGTCTAGTATTACCTCTAAGCTATAGGGCTCGCTGCTTTGTGCTTTAAAGGTATAGGAGAACTTAGTCTGCTGCGTCTTGGTGCTTAGTCCTTGGGTTTAATAGAAATCGAGCTAATCGTGATGTTGCAAAGGCAATGTCTGGCCTAGTAGTGACTATAGTAAAGAGCAGCGATCTAATCTTGCGTTAAAATTTATTAATTTTAGTTAGTATTGCTAACCCTTTCCTTAGTAGTAATTTAATCGTAGCTATTAGAGTGTTATGTTGAATGTTTGTCTTGTCTGCTAGTCGGCTAATCTTGTCTGAATAGGAGGCCTGTGATAGTTGAATCTTACGGCTTGTTTAGTCCCGTACAACCTCTATACTAAGAAACTATTAAAGGTTATTTCCTCTAGTAAGAGTGTACTTGTCTTATAAGCATTTAATTACTTGTTAAGCTTCTTGTTCTTTGTCCTTGTGGTACGCGAGTATGATGTCGTTAATATAGAAGAATATAATAACTCTATTTTTAATTAGGTAGCACGGCTCGTAAGGCACTGTCTAGAAGCCTAGCGCTTTAAGCGTTATCGTGAATTCTCTTTGCCAGAGGAGTAGTAAAATGCGAAGGCCGTATAGTGCTTTGTTTACTTATAATATTATTCTAGGCTTCTGATAACCTTAAGGTATTCTTATGTACACCTCTCGATCTATTATTACGTAGATAAAAGCGTTAGGGACGTCGTACTGCGTGAGCTCCATATTATAGTAAGCTACTATTGCCATCATTATTCGGAATAACTGGCTGGCAAGTGTGGCTGCGTAAGTATCTTGCGAGGTAATATTTTGTTACTAATTGCCTTAGATGACTAGTCGCGCCTTATACTTTAGCAAGCGATAGTGCTTATTAAGTTTGTAAGTGTATACCTATATGTAGTTAAGGATCTGCTATCCTATTAGTTTAATCTTCTTTACTAGAATTTCTAACTATAATTTTATCTTTTAGTAGCTTGCGAGGTACACTTGCTTAGCCTCTTAGAATATCTCGCCTATTAGGTAATCTTTAAGCTTGGTTTAGCACGTTGGTAGAGGTGGAAGTTAACTTTAATGGGGCTTTAAGCCTTTGGCGAGCATTCTTATTATTTTAGCCTTGTCTATAACTTCTCCTTTATATTTTCCAACACGGCCAGCTTAGGTTCCCGCTATAAAAGCTACTACCTAGGGGATGGTTATAGAGGACGCTTGTTGCGTTAGACTTATTTAGTCTCTAGCTATTAACTATGCAAGTAACGCGACAGGTAGTAGTGTAGTTAGAGGAGCTAAGTAGCTATCCCTAATCTTCCTTCCTTAATAGTAGCCTGGTGGATCTGCTTTATCTTGTTATTTTGACGAATCTATAGTGGCTTTATCCTTATAAAAGGAGTCTGTTTGTGGTTGTTAGGTAGGAGTTGGCAAATTAATAGTTCTTACGTGTGTTACTATTTCTTAAAGCGTGCTGTGCATAAGACTGTCTATAAAGTCCTTAATTTTCTTATTAAATACTAACTCTTCGTTAAAGATAACGTCCCGGGTACTTATCACTTTGCTAAGTGACGGTATCTATATTTAGTAGATGTTTGATAATCGGTATCTAACTAGATAACCAATCTATACCTTTGGGTCAAGACATTGTAGGCGTGATTTGCCTTGGTGAGTATTATTAGCTATTATAAATGCCTTGTAGCTATACGCTTTTAAGTGTGTAATATTAGGTTTTCGTAGTAAGGTGACTATCCTATTGCTAAAAGCGACTCGTGTGAAGAATATCTTATATGGTGTTTTCTAGTGATTTGCATAGTTTGGTGTTCGATTGTAGAGGTATACAGCGGCTCTTGTAATCTCAGGCTATAGCTCCTAGGATAGGTTGGCATTAAGTCGCATGGCACGAGCTTTCTCCTTATTTACACCCCCTAAGCGTTCTGCGCCCCTATTTTGTGATTGTGTATCTAGTGCGGAAGGCTCTATAATTATTCCTTAGGTTGTTAACTATTTCTTAACTTTTAGTTTAACTGTGGCGATCTCGTTGTCTGCTTTAATGGTCTTAATAGAGATGTTGTAGTGGTTCTTAAGGAATAAGATAAATACTAAAAGGGCATTAATAATTAACTTTGCTATTTAGTAATCTATAAAGTAGAGGTCCTATTACATGCCTGAAAACTTATTAGTAATTAGTAATTAACTCTTCTCTTTAGTGACTCCTTAGATCTCGTATGTGTGGAAGTTAATGCTAAGCCTCTCTCCAGGTCTATCTTTGTTTATTCGTGGGGCGTGGCTTATCTACTATCTGGACTTTGCTCTCCCGTATGAGTTGCATTCTATAGTTGTGATGCCTTTGACACGCACCCCTTTAGTTTGCTGCACTAGGTGTTTAATAGCTACTAGGCCTAGGTGTCCTAGTCTTTTATGCCATAGTATAGCTAAGGCCTTTTGCGGTCCTCTTTTGGTTCTTGTAGTGATCTTGTGTGTGTGATATGTGACAGGTGGTAGCGGATTGTATTCTAGCACCCACTATCTAAACATCTTAGTTATAATTCTAATGGCTCTATTCTTAGCTCCTTAGAGAGTGGTTAGGTCTATTTATGTATCCTACCAGATCCCTTTGTGCCTTAACAGTTAGAATAACACTAAGTTATATAATAGGTCTAGGCAAATAGCTATATCTTATAGGGTTAATTTTATTGTTCTAGTGTTATTCTTTAAAGTGAGGTCAATAGACCCATATCCTCTAATCCACACTTTGGAATTTCCGGCCCATATATAGTCTCCGGGCAGTGGTGGTCGGAAACTGTAGATGCGATTAGGGTTATTAGTGATGTGGCAGGTTAATCTTAAGTTAAGGATAAATAACTTTTATAGTAGATAATTAGTAGTATCTCTCCCTCTTGCTACTAAGTTAAAAGCTACTTTAGTAGCAGCAATTCTCTGGCCCTCTAGTTAATCTTTAAGGATCTCGGGCGTTGGAGTGTGCGATTATTTCGTAATTAGTATTCTTAATTAGGTCCTACTTTGTCCGTAGATTAGTCCCTAGAACGTTGCGTCTTTCTCACGCTTAAATTATATAAGCTCGCTGATAGTCTCGTTTAGTTTTCACTATTTAGGAGTCTTGTCTGGATTAACATAATAGCAGTCCCTTATACTATGGCGTTGTCTACATGCAGGGCATTTTGCTCCTCTTATAGCAGTAGGCTCTAAATCTACAGGCTGTTTAAGCGTGGTGGTTTTCCTGCCCGCTGTACGTTGATTACGAGGTCTACCTTAGTTTTGTTTTAATAACGCGCTTTTAGTAGGATAGGCGTCCCTATCGTTGCCCTAGGTAAGTGCACCACCTTTAGCGAAAAATAATATATTATTAGACATAAATGCTTTGTGTTTCCCTAATCTAAGGGGATAATTTGTTATTATATGTTCTTAGAAGCGTTGTATTATCTCTTTTCGATCCATGCCGGCTACAAATTGACCATTATCTTAAAAATTCGTAGACTATATAGGAGCAACCTTATTTACGGCATCTATAAAGTCTTTTATAATTATATTAATTTATAATAGCTTAATAACTTAGAAGGCTTCTGCTTCTGCAGCTGCTTTGTCGTACTTAGCTAGCTAAGTATCCTATTGTTAAGGGCTTCTTATTAGCTTGAGTGCCGCATGGTATCTGGTACGTGCTTGTTCTCGTTCGAGTTGGTCGCTTATGCCAATTGTCTTCTGCAGATTGGTAATCCACTGTTGTAGTAGCTTGTCTGGCAGGCAACATGTGCGCAGTAGGTGCGGTGACACAGTTAATTAGATAAACGCAACGATGTGCTGAAGGCTTAATTACTCCTTCTTATATTCGTGTTAATCGCTCTTATATTGCTTAAAGAGGATCTTATAGTATTCGAAGTCTTCTTTAAAAGCCTTCCAGCCTCTAGCTAATAGTTTGGTTAGTCTTATTAGGACTTTAATATTCGCGGCTGGCGCGTAGTTGGTAATAACTAGAGCCCTTATTAGTAGTGGTTTCGGGGTTAATAGCGTGGTTAAATTTGGATTAACTTTATCCTAAATGTTATGTACTACGTATCTTGCCTAGAGTTGTGTTCTCTATCCCTTGTGGTCTGCGGAGGTGTTTAGGTGTACCGTAGAATCGCGGTTTGAGAGTTGCGCCATATTGTATCAGTTGGGGCAGTGAGACTCTTAATTGTTAGATGGTATGATAAGTAGATGTTAATGCAACTTGATAGTATTTATTGTTTTTTTTAATATTCTCCACTGTGTTCAGTTGGTTTCGGATATTTTGCTAGTGTGCCAAGCCAAGTGGTCCCTGCTCGATTGTACAGATCTGACCTCACCGTAGCTTATTCTATCTAACACTTATTTATTAAAAGATAAGAGAATACTAGCGTAGGATAAAGAGCATACACGTAAAAAGACGTTATATCTTACGTCTAATTTAGGTACTAAGGGAGAGGTAGTAAATGCTAAGATAATTAATTATCCTACTATAAATGTCTTAGTTAGATATTCGCTTGCCATGTGGACGATATTAGGTTTATTAGATAGAATATCTTTAGTGCCTTAACCTTTGTCCTAGGTATATAAGCTTTATATAAGTTTATTAATGTCTTTTTAATAGTTCCTTAGGTTTTGTCTAGTTCCTTAGTATATTAATCAATATTATATTATAGGTTTTCCTCCCTTTAAAGCTTTTTCGTATTACTTTAGTATAGTAGTAATAATTATAAATCTTATTCTATACCTTCTTTAAAAGCTATTAGCAGTTTTTATGTAGTTTAGATTTAGGTTTTAATATATGTTCTAAGTGTGGATAGTCTTTCTACTTAACTAACTATTCTTATAAGAATTTATTATCTTAGAAGTCTTCTTATCTAACTTTTTTATATTCTAAAAATATTTTAACTTCGAATTCGTTTTCTTCCTCTAGCTAGTAATAGAAAGTTATTTTAACTAGTGTTTTAGGGTCTTCTAGCTTAAGTTAGTCTATATAGAATACTAAGTGTATTTTCGCATCTAGCGGTAGTTCTAATTAGTAGTTAATTAGTAATACTTGTTTAATAATAAAAAATAGCCTAACCTTAATATAGTCTAGTTTCTTGTATTTCTTCCTTTAGGTTTAAAAATTCTTTATAAGCAGATATGCTTTATCCCCCTTTTTTAGCTAAGGTGCTATTTTTCTTTTTTAGTTTATATAAAAATTACTTTACTATTAAGCTTTTTTAAGATTCTCTTAGAGTTATGCATGTATCCTTTTTATAATTTCTACTATATTAGTTGCTGTTTCTGTTCTGATTATTATTAGAAATATTTAATTAAAGAGATATAGATCCCTTCCGTGGTGTACGTAAAATAGTGTAAATTCTATTGCTGCTAATATCCTGTTATTGTATGCTAATTATGCCATAGGTAATAAGAAAATCTAGTTATTCTTCTAGTTATTATAGTAGATGCGTAGGTACGTTTTAATCGTTTAATTTGTACGTTCTGTCTGTCCGTCGGCTTGCGGATAATATGCCGTTAATAGTTTTTATTTTGTTCTAATAAATGCTATAAGTGTTATTTAGTAGTTTAATATAAAGAGTTTGTCTCTATTGCTAATAATTATTTTTAGAATACCGTAGTGTTATATAAGTTAATTTAGAATAAGGAATGCGAGTTCCTTAGCTATAGTTATCTTTTAATAGGGTAGTAATTCCACGTATTTAGTGAATTAATAAATAATATTTAGTATTGTATTGTAACTAATTCCTATTATAGGATCCTTTAATTTTAATAGTCTTATAATAAAGTCCAGAGCGATGTCTTCCTATGGTGTAATAGGTATTTAGATTCCTTATATCTCTCCGTACTTAAGATATATTGCATGCTTATTACGCTAGCAATCTACGCATTTATAGATATATATAGTTACTACTTCTTTAATTTCGTTAAAGCTATAGTTCTGCTAAATAAGTTCTATTATCTTTCTGATACCTAGGTGTCTATATACTAGGTCATTATAGTATTATTGTATAATTTCTATCTATAGTTCCTTAGGTACTTCTCGTGTGGTAATAAGGAGTTAGTTAAATTCTACCGTAGGTTTAAGAGGTCTATTAATGTTTTTTTATAGTATTATAGAATAGGTTTTTGCCTTTTCTTTTATAAGATTACTTTATTAGCTAAGTATATCTACTCGTCCGTTTCCTTTTCCTACTATATAGATAACTTTAAACTTATATTATCTAGTAGTCTATAACTATTGCTATTATCGTGGTGTAAGTTCTTTTATTTTTATAAATTATAATAACTTCTTATAATCTATATAGATCTTTAGCATTAAGCAACTAAGGGCGTAGATCCTCTAGTGTTTTAATGCTTTCACGATGGCGTAGAGTGCTTTGTAGTGTACGTCGTATCGTGTTTCTGCGTCGTTAAACTTCCGTGAGTAGTATACGATTGGATGCCATTTGCCGTCTTTTCCTGCTTTACGTATGCTCCTATCGCAAGGTCGCTTGCGTTTGTTTTAAATTGTAGTAGTTCTCTATCCTTAAAGTAGGTAAGTGCTGGCGGCATAATGCATACTATCTTTAAAAGTTAGAATAATATTCTATATTCTACTATTTATATAAATAGTGCATCCTTCTTTATAAGGTTTATTAGGGGTACTATAATCTTTACATAATTCCTAATAAATTAATAATTAAATTTATAGAATCCTAAGAATTCTTAAATATTTTTTATAGTTCTTAATAATAGCTAGTTCTTAATATATTTAATTTTGTCTAGTCCTATTTTAATTCTTTTTATGCTAATAATATGTCCAAGAAATTCTAGTCTTGTTACATAGAATTTACACTTTATTAGCTTAATTTATAAATGTGTATCGTATAGTGCTGTCAGTACAGTCTATACATATAATACATGGTCTAATTCGTTTTCGGAAAAGACAAGGATATCGTCCATGTACGCAATAACAAATATATCTAGGTAATTACGTAGTACGTTATTAACCAGTGCCTAAAAGGTTACTAGTACATTAATAAGTCTAAAAGTTATAACTATATATTTAAATAGTCTATAGCGTATCTTGAACTGTATTTTCTATTCGTTACCTTTTTTAAATTATATAAAGTAGTATCTGTCTCGTAAATCTATTATTATAAAGATCTTAACTCTTAAGAGTTAGTCTTAGAGATCTAAGATATTTAGTAATAAATATTAATTTTTAATTATTATATTATTAAGTTTCTTATAGTCTACGTAGGGCCTTAGGTATCTATCCTTCTTTAGTATAAATATAAAAGGGCTTGCCGCTAGTGATTTCGAAGGTCTAATATATCCTTTTACAAGATTTGTCTTAATAAATTCTTTTTCTTACTAAAGTTCTTTTCTAGATTTGCCATATAGTAGTCTAAAAGGTGGCGTTTTCCCTTCTTCTAGGTCAATCGCGTGATCCTTGGGTTAATGTTCCGGAAGGTTTGCTTTTCCTTCTCTCTCTGTAAACATGTGATTCCATGCCTAATAACAATCTGGAATTTCATAGTTTATGCTGTCTCCTATCTTCTTGTGCTCTGTAACCTGGTGGTTCCTGCCAGCATCTGCCAAAGGTGTTTCCTATTTTTTAACTATCTATCGCAAGACTATAGTGTTAATAGCTCTCTTATCTACTATCGTATTCTATTAATGCATAGGCTTTACTTATAATACATAGTTATAGCGCTTAAAAGATAGCTCTTTTTTTTAGTTAATTATAAGGTTATGCTTCTTTAATTAAGGTAATTTTAAAACTATATCATAATTAGCTTCCTTAATAATATTAAGTATAATCTATTTTTAGTATTTATAAATTATAAGGGTTATTTTAACCTCGTATTTAATTATTATTTTACTAAGCATTAGTTATTTATTCGTAATATAAATAGCGTAGAGTATAGCCTTCTTACGCTTATAGAGTCCTACTCTATTAAGTACTTTTCTTAACATATAACTTTCCTATACTTCTAATTCTAGCATGGCTTTCGTCTATATTCTCTTAAGCTATACTAGAAGCTTAATTAATGCCTAGCTATTAGTAGTATTTACTTCTCTAAAGGCGTTCTCTTGCCTAAGCCTAGGTCTAAAAAAGATATATTCTTTATTACTAGCTCTATAGGTTTAAGGCGTCCTTCTTTATTCTTTTCCTAAAGCTATTACTAAGCCTTTTTTAGGGAAACTTTACTATCTTTGTCCTTTATTACTAATTTAATCCTAAGGGTCTTAGTTCTTTTTAGTATATAATTAAATCTATACTTTTTCTTTTATTCCCTATGTTCCTTATAGTTAAGGTATAAGTACGTTTGCTATATATCTAACGCGCATTTTCTATTAACTAGTAGTAATATTACTTAGTTTATTACTTAGTTAAAATATAAGAAATATCGTATTTCGCGTTTATCCTAAAGATAAACGTTATAATAGATAATAGAGTAGTTAAAATACTCCTATTTATATCGTTAATATATTTAGGAAAAATAGCTATATTTCTTAGCTTAGTAGTAAAAGATATATTAGTCTTTTCTATAGAGGGTCTATCGTATAACACCATGCGTAGGGTTATAGTAGTCTAGGTCGTACTATAGTTTATAGTTTAGGATTTTATTTAGGTATTTCTTTTTAGGATCGTCTTGTACGTAGTAATAGTTTGCTATTTTACGTACTATCTTGCTTACTAAGTTTAGTTAGTAAGCATCGTAAAATACTACTTTATAGTCTTAACGTTTTATTACTATAAAACTAAAGTCTCCTTCCCTTAGTTAGTGCTCCTCTAAGAAGTTAAAAATATTTATTATCTTACTAGTAACTAGTTTACTCTAGCTAGGGTAAGGTGTAAGAGATTAAGGTATTAACTTTTTTTCTTTTTTATCTAAACCTTTATATGTATCCTCATAGAGTTATAAGTTAAGTTACCCTAATTGTTCTAATTCTTTATTATAAATATTAATTTATTTAATAGCGTTTACTACTTATTATTCTTTGTTAGTTATTTCTTCTTTATTAATAGTTAGTACGTTTAACTGCCTAATAACCCTGTTCTTAGATCTGTAGTTCCTGGCTATGTGGCCTGGTTTGCCACATGTATAGCAAAGTCGTGCCCCGATCCATTGTTTGTAGGTTCTATCTAGGGTACGTCCTTGTTTAGACTTATAAAAGCCTTTTGCCTTTCCTGTTCTTTTCTTTATTACGTTAACTTAGTAGTACTAGATTCCTTTTATTAGTTAGTAACTATAATTAACTTAGTTCTTTCGCTGCAACTATTACTTAGAGTTATAATATTTTTATTATTATAAGTAGTCTGTAGTCTTTCTTATTTTAGTTCTAGCGTAGGTCTTATTTTAGTTTATACTATTTATTATTAATTTAAGTTACTTCTGCTACAATTTCTTATGAAGTATTAGTTTTTACTTTACTACGTAATAGTTCCTTACGTACGTGTTGTTATAATTCCTTTTAAAATATAGTTATAAAACTATTATTATTTTACGTAATTTAGTTAGCGTTCTTACGGAATTTAGACTTATATTTAGCTACTAAATAGGTTTATTTAAGTTATTAGATGTTTCGTTTAGAGATAGCTTTCTAGTTAGTAACTTTAAAGTATTTTTTAACCTTAGTATAAAAAGTATTATAATTTTTTATAATCTTATCTGTAGCGTTGCCTTCTATATTAGCTCTAGCCAAGTATTAATTAACGTAAAAATAAATATATTTAAAAGCATCTCCCTTTATATAGAAAGAAGTAAATATAGTCTTGTCTATATCTTTTTATTCTTTATTTATTTTATAAAAGTATAGGTTAAGTTGCAAGATCTATAGTTCTATATAATTATGTTTACTGTAGAAGAAGTTAGGCTTTTTATAAAAGCTTTTTATTTCTTTTTTAGCTATAGTAATGCTTTCTCCTTTAGAAGTATTTATTTATATATTTATTATATTAGTAAAAAAGGTATCGTTAACACTTATATTAAGGGTGTTTAAGATGTTAAAACCCTAAGGAGTAGCTAGTCCTAAAAAGGCTACAATTAGTTCTTAAGTAAAAATATTAGTAATATAAGTAAGAGGTATTAATAGCTTGCGCGCATTAATAGGACGTTAGTATTAAAGATATATATAGTATAATTAAATTAATACGAGCCTAAGTTAAATCTAAACGATAGATTAGTAAATAGGTTAAACATAATAGTAGAAGACTACCATCGCGTTCCCATATACATGTCCTAGACTGATCGCTGGCGAGCGCTCTTTACAGACGAGTCACATAACTTAGCGCCATGCGGCGTAGTCGTAAATGACTAGTTATTCCTAGCGAATAACATAAGGGGTTAAGTACAAAACTGGCACAGCCTTCCTTGGATCTCAGATCCTAACATAAGCTTATAACGATAGCGTATAGGTATAATAATTAGGGGGCTTATAAATAAAGTTAATTAAAAAGTAAAAGTCCTACTTAGGAGCTTAGCTATTTATAGAGTTGAGGGAATCACGTGATTGGCTATTTAGTTGCTTGCCTTAATCCTAGCTCGTATAATAAAGTTCTAGCCAGGAGCCAGCGAGCTTCTGCAACAGGTATTATAAGAAGCTAAGGCAGGATAAAGTAAAAGAGAAAGAGATAAGGCATTAAGTAAAGGCTATAGCTAGACTAGTAAGGAAGAAGGAGAAGGCTAAAAAGGCTACTAAATAGACCTTTAAGGTAGATATTTATACGACTATAAAATAACTCTAATAAGCTCTTAAAAAAGTAAAAAGCGTAGCCTTAAGGCTTTTATAAAAGTTACTTAAAAAAAGAAAACTATTGCAAGGCCTATAATTAGTAAATAGCCTAAATGTACCACTATAAGTGCACTAGCTCTTAGGTTATAACATAGTTATAATATTATACTTTTTACACGATATTAATAGCTATAAATATTAATTAAAGTCTATAAATTTTGCTATTAGAAAATATCGGGATAATAGCTATTGTGTGAGGCTCTATGGCCTTAAGTTGTGGGGCTATTTTGGTGTCTAAGGTGGCTCATTCGCCCGTCCACCTAGGGATGTGCCGATACCGTATTTTTCAGTGTATCCCTGTATATACGGTATCTTGTATAATACCGTATTTACGGTATTATCGTACATTCTTGGCAAAGTGAATTGAGCCAATCGGTGCCTTTCTCGGCCCTATGATCACGTGCAGAATTAGATATAATTAAAGCTATAGATGCTAGGTATCTTTAGGATCCCCAGAGTACTCTTCTTATACTTATTTAGCTAAGTAATCAAGCAAAAGCTACTTATCTTTATAGTCATCAACGTTAATTTGTTCGGGCACCTCGGAGGCGTCGAAGTACTAAGCACCCTTAGCTAAAATAGAGTTACAGATCTATAGATTATAAAAGTAAAACACTAGCTTTTCGACCCGTTTATTAACGAGACGATTCTAAACTTTATTATAAAGAAATCCGTGCTCGCTCTAGTTACGTTTAGCTGCTCTAGTTATGGGGTTAATGCTGAGAGCGTAGATGGCAAGTTCTTTAAGCTCGTCGGTGCAGCTTTGTATGCGCCACCACTCCGCCGGATCAGTGTAATCCTCGAAGCTTTGCCAGGATAAATCAGTACCGCACTTCTCGAAGGCGCCTTGACGATAGAGCACATCCATAAGCTCTTTATAGAGCGCTGCGGCATGCCTGGCGTTGCCCTGCGTCGGCGGGTACTGCTGGGCGATGTATTCGCCCACTTCCATCTGCATCTTGTGAGTGACCGCCACAGGCAATTCTCGCCGCGCAAGAGGGTCGCATATATACGAAATCGTGCCGAGAGGATGGTGGACCTGCTGGAATCGGTTTCGAAGCGTATTTTGGACGTCTTCTCGCGGCAAAGTTGTGTGGAGAGTGACGGAGGTGAGCAAGTAGATGAAGCTGGCATATAGCCGTGAGAATTTCGGCTGAGTACTCTCGAGCGCCAGGGCTACTTTTGTAAAGGGCACCAGAAAGCTCCGCAGCCTTTACAACTTCTCCTACTAACATACGTTGCTTATAATTACTATAACCTTATAGAATCGCCGTTTCTGCGTCTGCTAGGTTATAATAGAGGTCACCATCAGATTCTGCACCACCGAAAGTATCCAGTCGCGATTCTCTAGCACCAAATTAACAGTATTAAACTTGCCTTGCCAGCGAGTGTTTCCCGGCAGCTACAGCGCTTTCCGCCGCACCTAAGGCCTGGTAGCCTCGTCTAGCATGCCTATAAGTAAACTAGACCGTCTAAAGAACTTGCTGACGTTCTTTATAGCGTTAAAAATTACCTTAAAGTTGCCTATTTTAAAGAAGTTAGCGACGTAGAGGTTAATAATATAAGAGGCGCACTCTAATATTAGATAGTTAGGTATAGCTCTAGTAAGTAAACCCTGCGCCGCCTTTATATTAGAGGTATTATTAAGGCAAATAGTAGTAATATTAAGCTTGCTAACGTCCTTAGCTACCTTAAAAATCCCTTTAGCTAGGTTCTTAGCGTTATAACGCTCTACCAACGTGTATAAAGTCTTTAGAAAAATCTTATATTCTTAAGTTACTACTAGGTAATTAACGACTGCCTCGCCGCGTATGTTTGTCTAGCTATCACTAACTAGCGTTATTTGCCGCCTGGCCTTCTCGAGCATAGCTTTTATATCACGCTTTATTTAGCTATAAATAGAGTCTAGCAACGTCGTGGCAATTACCTTATAGCCCGGCGGAGTGTAAGGCGGGCGTAAGAAGTTTAGAAATCGACGAAACGCAGGATTTTCAACCTATAGCATTTTAATAAGTTTCTCTACCTAAGGCAAGCTACAAGAGCTTATAAAGCTAAAGGGTACTCTAAAGCTATATATAGCCTTCGCGAGCAGTAGATCTACCTTCTTAAAGTCTATTTTACTTATACGCAGCGTCTCTGTTGGCAGCTATAATTAATGCTTAGATAGTATCTAAGGGTTGCTATTAACCTTATATAGCTTATATTTCTCCCGCGAAAGCTTTAGGCATTTAGCCATGTGCTCGCGGAGACGTACGAGGCTTTTGTTATGCTATTGTTTAGAGCAAAATCGACATGTTACAATAGCCTGGAGGCCCTCGAAGGTGACCTCGACGTCCTCGCTTTCGAACGCAGTACGCGGCATTTAATAAATATTACTAATTAATAATAATAAAGTACTAAGATAATGCTTAGAGGACAAGATAAGTAATCTAGATACAAGCTCTAAACAAAGTTAGCCCCTAAAGTCATTTTCGGCAGCATTTACCCGCCTTGGCATACGGATCTAATCCTACGATACGCGTATCGGTATCGTACGGTACGAAAAATACGGTATTCCGTATTGTACGGCCCATCCCTACGTCCACCTCGGTAAGCGTCAAGTCACCAATTTTCATGACGCGAAGGATATGTGGGAAATCGGCACACAATGGTCATGCAGTAAATTGAATACAAGAAGCGGAAGCTCCGTCGAGGAGCATTATATCTACAATCCTCCAAGCCGACACTCGCATATTTCGCAGTCAATCAATCACGTCGAGAGGTTTATAAGAGACGGAAGGCGCGCGGGTGCCTCCTTACTTTCTGGGGCGCAGCCGAGCTGTCAGCGGCGTCAGCCTCCTCAAGGAAGGCAATGAACTCCTCAAGGGTGTACTCCTTCTCGGCCGCAGGGGCTGAAGGAGTGGCCGATGGAGCAGCGGCAGCGGTGCTGCTGGGTGCTGCCGAGCTCTCGGGAATGGGTGTGGGTGCTGCCGCGGCAGAGGTCGGGGCAACAGCTGAAGTCGGGGCAGCAGCTGAAGTCTGGGCCGCAGCGGAAGAACTGGCGGGGGCAGCGCTGACAGCGGGAGTAGCAGATGCGACGCTGGAAGCAGGCTTTGTCGCAGTGGCGGGAGCTGCGGTAGCGGCTGGCGCACCAGCGATGGAACCGAAGGTGAGCAGCTGGGGAGTGGCCTCGGTTCCGCCCTCGATGAGAGCAGGGCCGGGGACAGGGTAGCTGTCAAGAGGAGCGTGGATGCTGAAGCCGAGACCTGGGCCGGTCTTGCTGTAAGCGTCGGGGAAGGTGACGGTGTCGGTGGGCTTCAGAGCGCCGCTGCCAGAGACGGTGAGCTGGTAGCAAGCAACGTAGTGCTGTGCTCCTCCGGATGCGCTGGCGGCGTGGAGAGCAATGGCCTCAGCACGGAGGAGGTAGTCACCAGCGGCGAGATCCTTGGGGATCGTGAAGCTGAGCTTTCCACCTTTTGGATGTTAGTTAGTGTTAGACTTGCGCGCGGGTACTTGACGCTTACCATTGTAGTTCATGTCCTTGGTACCCCAGTAGTCGTTATCACCCTGGGTCGAGCCAGGAGCCTTAGCCCAAGCGTTCTGGTACACCTTGAAGAAGCCTTCAGCACCAGTGGCAGCCGCAGCATCTGATACAGATGCCATGTATGCAAGCACAGGACCCCAGTGAGCACCACCAATTCCCTCTTCAGTGGCTGAGCGGGAGTCGTGCTGGTGCATCTCGATCGTGACCTCGTCCCCGGCCACAAATGCACAGTTGCCCTCGGCGGGAGCGGGGTTTACGTTGCACTGCAACGCGGTGCCGGTGTAATCCTCAATAGGGCTGTTGGACGAGACCTTCCTAACACAGGTACTTCCGAGGTCTTCTCCGTTTTTCCAGATGTATTGCCATGTGGCGTGCGCATTGGCGGCAGCGGCAAGACCAGCGAGAACAGCGACGGTCTTCATGTTGATTGATAAACGAATGTGTTGGTGAAAAGAGTGACGAAAAAAATAAATGGAAGACTATGTCAAAGCCGGTAGTAAAAGAGAGTCAGCACAGCTGCGTTGTCCCCTCTTTGCAGAGGGATGTATGCATTTTATACTAGGCGGGAAGGAAGGCGCTAATGCTGTCAATTGCGTTTCCTGGTCAGTGCAGGAATATGTCGTTTCGTTTACCACCCGATAGCCGGATTCATGCTTGGTGGTCGCGGGATAGATTGAGCCAAGAAAGCTTACAACTCATGTCGTGTGTTTCTCGCATCAGTTTCATGGTCCTGTAGATCTGGTAACATTCGACAGGGGTTGAGGGAAATGCATTTGGTTGGTGGATGAAATCCCTTCGCAAGGAAACCGATGGGGCCAAGATGTGTTCGTGTCCGTGCGAAGCCCGGGCGGAATTGGAGGGGTTCATCCCTCATGCCATCCGACACTACTCTAGCTAGCGAGCCGTAATCCGTACCTACAAAGGCATCGCATACTCGTCGTGCGTCTTGAGAGGAGGTAGAAAAAGCAAACACTCATAGAGCCATCCACAACCAATGTAGTAGTGCAAGAGATGGGGCAACATATTCCCGAAATGCTCACCTAATACACCGGCATACAGCGGGTCGGTAGATACAATTTTACTGTGACAGCTTTCTAGGATCCAATTTGTCGGGGTGGAAATCTGCAATGGGGTTCCTTCATACCAACGCGCGCGGGTATGATGAAACATGACAGTGGGGCTCTAATTCGCGTGATCGCCACAGGGTTCCTGCCACACAGCGAGATGACAGGAAGGAAAATTTAGTCTCGCGACGCTGTGCGACTGCCCTTTGGCGGCATTGGTGCCACAAAGAAGTCTGGCCGCTCTTTCGTAAAGATGTGATGCATGGTCTTCTTTGCATGGTGGCTGGTGGTGGAAACAATGACCATACCGTGCATAGTGCTCTTCCTACCCTTTTCTTAGCTGACTGGAATCCACGCGCCCCATAGAAAGCGATCCAACGGAAAAGCCGGATGGCGCCATGCGGTTACATGACTCTTCCTTTGGACAAACGAACTCTGATTCGCGGTGAGTCGTGGCACTGTGCTACGGCAGACTATTCTACCCTCAACAGGAAAAGAACGCCTTCGCAGATGGTTCTCCAGGCTGCCGCTTGTGTCAAATTTGCGCCGGCGTAGGGAACCTTTTGAACTGCACGCCCGCGTTACTGTACCAGCCTTCCAGAGACCGGCAAGTCGAAACGCAGATAGTTCAGCGGAGCCACTCTCAGAATTTGCCGCTGAATCGTGTCTTCATTATGGCCGACGAAGTGGTCCGACGAGTTGCTGACGTCTCGAAGCGAGTCAAGGAATAGCGGTATGATGCTCAGTGTTTATACACAGGCTCCAGTAGAAGGTGCTAGATATTACAATCGAGCCATAGACGTATCGCTAGTCGGAGTTGTTAGTTACAACGGCAGGAAAGCTGCATCAGATTGTCGCTGCCGGTCTCTCCCCTATAGTGTTTCGCACCACCCAATGCACGCTAACATGTTGGTTCAGCACTTGGCGCGGTTCGGCAAATGGCGCACCCCCGCATTTTCCACCCAATCCTTCACCCACCCATAACTCAGCCAATATGGATCCAATTGACAAGGCAATTGAAGAAATCGAATCGCGCGGACCAGGAGAAGAATTCTCGTATCGAAAAATAGCGAAAAAATATGGTGTACCAGACACTACGTTGAGGAGGATACACCAGGGCAAAAACGTGCCGATGAAAGAGCAACAACTCCAACGGCGAAAACTTACCCCTCAACAAGAACTGGAGCTTGTAAGCTATATAGAAAAGCTTACAGGCCGTCGTCTACCACCTACAAGGGAGATGCTGCAGAATTTTGCTTTATTAATTACAAAAACCAACGGCGAACAACCAGTAGGAAAAAGCTGAGTTACCCGATTTATCAACCGTTACAACGTCGAAATCACCCCCTATTAGGTTACTGGAATGGATCGCGCGCGCCACCAAGCTAATTCAGGGGCTAAATACGAGCAATTCTTTTAACTTCTGCTAGAGAAAATGGAGGAGTACAATATAGAGCCTCGTCACACGTACAATATGGATGAGAAGGGCTTCCTTACAGGAGTGATTGGAAGAAGCAAAAGGATCTTCAGTAAAGCTATGTGGGACCGCGGGGAAGTGAAATCAGCCCTCCAAGATGGTAATAGAGAGTGGATGACCATCCTAGCTTGCGTCTGCGCTGATGGAACTGCGTTGCTACCAGGGCTACTATTTGCAGCTGCTAATAACGCTCTCCAATCGGCCTGGGTAGAGGATATTGAGGCTGGGAAGCATGAGGTATTCGTCACTACATCTCCTAATGGATGGACCAACAACGATATAGGCCTTGCGTGGCTCGAGCAGGTCTTCGATCGGTATACAAAAGCGAAAGCTCGTCGATCCTACCGACTATTGATCGTGGATGGTCATGGGTCCCACGTAACGAGAGAGTTTATCGACTACTGTGACCACAATCGGATTCTCCTTATGGTATTCCCCCCTTACAGTACCCACACGCTGCAGCCCCTTGATGTAGTACTCTTTAAGCCTCTCTTATTAGCCTACTCAAAAGCCCTCACTACCTATCTCCACGAGGCCCAGGGGCTACTCTCAGTAAAGAAAGGAGACTTCTTCCCTCTCTTCTGGGAAGCCTGGACCATCTCCTTCAAGAAGAAAACGATTCTAAAGTCCTTTGAGGCCACTGGTATATGGCCCCGTAACGCTGAGGTTATCCTTCAGAAATACAGGCCATCAACTCCAGTGGAGCAGGATTCGAGAGAGAGCAGTACCTCTGTACTCAGCGGCAAGGATTGGCTCAAAATCGAGACCCTCGTGCGTAATACTGTGAGGGAGGAGGGCAGTAGGGAGGTGCAGAAGCTGAAGCGTTCTCTCCACCACATCTCTGTTCAAAATGACATCCTCCACGCTGAGGTACAAGGCCTGACAAAGGCCCTACAAGTCAAGAAGAAGCAGCAGAAGAAGAGCAAGCCTCTAGACCTGCAACAACGCAGGGAGTACCACGGTGGTGCAGTTTTCTGGTCCCCGAGGAAGCTGAGGGAGGCTAGAGTACGCGAGAGCGTTGTAGATAAGGAGAAAGAGAAAGTAGAACTCGAAAAAGCGCGTAAGAAGGCAGAAATAACCTTAGCTAAGCTACGTAACCTGCAGGAGAAGAAAGAGAGAGAAAGGTTAAGGGTTAAGAAAAGGGAGGAAAAGGAGAGGGTCGCGGCGGAGAAACAGGCTGAGCAATAACGGATGATTCAGGAGAAAGAAAACTCCGAAAAGGCTATACAAACTTCCTAAAAGGGAAAGAGGAAGGCCTCAAAGCCTGCCGCAGCGCCAAAACAGAAAAAAAAGCAACGTGTGGTGGTTGCTGAGGGTGGGGAAATAGGGGTGATGAAATGGGGCGTGATCCAGCACCCACAACAACAACGCGCCGTGGCCGCAACATCAAACTTCTAGCGAAATTCCAGTAGTACATCTTTTTCGCAGCAATTTATATAGTAATTGAATGAATTATTAGAATATTCTAGCTATTGTGGATGACTCAGTAACGAGGTGTTGTAAACTGCGTGATTTGGTTGGGGTGCGCCATTTGCCGAACCGCGCCAAGTGCTGAACCAACATGTTACGGGCCAATGCACGCGCTAGTACTTTACCCCTCAATTAACACCATATTTTCGCTGCCTCATAACTCAACCGATATAGATCCAATTGACGAAGCAATTAAAGAAATTAAATCCTTAAAGCCATGCGAAACTTTCTCTTACGCGACAATTACGAAAAAGTATGGTGTTATTCGTACAACGCTAATGCGCCGGCACAAAGGGATTACAGCCTCAAGAACAACACGTATCTCTAACACCCAAAAGCTCAACCCACAACAAGAGGCAGAGCTTGTAAAGTACATAGAAGGCCTTACAGCTCGTCGGCTACAACCTACAAGGGAGATGGTACGAAATTTCGCCTCTGCGATAGCAAAACAAGACGTGGGCCAGAACTAGGTTACCCGATTTATCGCCCGGCACAAGAATAATATTAAATCACACTAGACTGCTGGAATGGACCGTGACCGACACAGAGCTAATTCAGGGGATAAATATTAGCAATTCTTTCAACTTCTGCATAACAAGATAGAGGAATACAAGATACAGCCTCAGCACTCGTACAATATGGATGAGAAAGGCTTCCTTACTAGGATCATTAGAAGAAGCAAAAGGATCTTTAGTAAAGCAATATAGGATAGAAAGGAAGTAAGAGAAGCTCTTCAAGATGGGAATCGAGAGTGGATAACCTTATTAGCATGTATATGTGGTGATAGATCCTCTCTCCCGCCCGGGCTTCTTTTTGCCTCAGCCAACTCATCCATCCAATCCTCTTGGGTAGAAGGCGTACGAGCAGGAAAACATAAGGCCTTTATTAGCTCATCTCTAAATGGATGGAGCAATAATGATATAGGCCTTGCATAGCTAGAACAGGTGTTTAATCAATACACTAAAGAGAAGGCTCAAAAGGATAGACGCGCATGGAGGTTACTTATCCTAGATAGCCATGGATCTTATATCACAATAGATTTCATCAACTACTGCAACCAGAATCGAATTCTGCTTATAGTATTTCCTCCTTATTTAACTCACAGGCTTCAACCACTAGATGTGGTAATATTTAAGCCTCTCTTAACAGACTACTCCAACGCGCTTATAAAACACCTCTATAACGCCTAAGGACTAGTCCTAATAGTTAAAGGAGACTTCTTTCCTCTATTCTAGCAGGCCTAGACCTCTTCCTTTAGAAAAGAGCTTATTCTTAAAGCTTTTAAGGCCACTAGTATATAGCTAACCAACGGAGAGGTTATCCTTAAGAAATTCATTAAATCAACTCCAGAACCTCAAGATTCACGAGAGAGCTCTACCTTAGTACTTAGTAAGAAGGACTAGCACAAAATTGAAACTATTATACAGTCTCAAGTTAAAGATTAGAGTAGTAAAGACGTTTAGAAGCTTTAACGTTTACTCTACTATATCACAGTTTAAAATAACCTCCTCTACACTAAAGTAGAAGGCCTGCGGCAGGCTGTTTTATTAACAAGGAAACACAAGAAGAAGAGCAAGACTATTAACCTTTAACAAAGAAAAGAATACTATAGTAGTGCAGTGTTCTAGTTACCTTTAAAGATAAGGGAGGCCCGGTTCCGTAAAAGGATTAAGAAATAAGAAGAAAAAGAGCAACAACTTAAGAAAGCTTGTACGAAGGCAGAGAAGGCTTAATAAAAAGTCCTTAAGCTTTAAGAGAAAGAAGAAAGAGAAAGGTTAAGAGTTAAGAAAAAAAAGGAAAGAGAGAAGATTAAGGCTAAAAAACAGGCTGCCTAAAAACGTTAAAGAATTAAGAAAGATAACTCTAAGAACGCTATATAACCTTCTTAAAAGGGAAAGAGGAAGGCCCCAAAGCCTCTTTTAAAACAATAGAAGAAAAAGGCCTAGGTTTAAGTTATTATAGAGGTTAAGGATGCGGAGACCTAGAATCCTTTACACGTAATTACGACCCAGGGTGGCCGCAACATTAAGCTTCCGTTAAAATTTAAATAGTACATCTTTTTTGCAGTAGTTTATTTAGTTATATAATAAATTATTAGAACAATTTAGCTATCGTGCATGGTTCAGAAACTCATTATTGTTGTGAGAGTGATTTGGTGTTCCGCGTGCATTGGCCCGTAGCGTGCATTGGGTGGTGCGAAACACTACGAAGGAGCTCGTTTTTATTGTGTATTCCTTGGCACCCGAGCTCCGACGCGAACACCAACATTCTTGACTCCCACTTTCCCACCCATACCAGCCACGCCGCACACGCCTATATACACCAAAAAAATGCCTATTAATCGCCGGAAGCCGTACAAGTACAAGGTACAAAACCCCCGAGAAAAAAAGACCCAGAAACGCGATCTTACGGCGGTGGAGAGAGCTTTTGCAGTCGGCGCGTCGATGCACAGCATGGCAACCAACAAAG
>ML976682.1:738317-783679 GCA_010015655.1 Bimuria novae-zelandiae CBS 107.79
TTATCCTGTTCTCATACAAAAATGGCGGGTGGGCGGATCAATGTTGGTGGGCCGCGCGATGCGCGCTAAGGGTGGAGACACAATAAAAACGAGCTCCTTCGTATTTCGCGCCAGCTCTTTCCCATCCGTCTCACGCTTCAGTTCCTTGTACATATTCTCCAGAATGTGTTAAGCGTAGTAGATGCGCAGGCCGGTCATCCTTTAGGCTTGATACATACTCATCGAATAAGAGTGAATGGGCACGCGAGCGATGGCGTTCCGGTAGGCGACGCAAGAAAGGCGTGCAATCGGTTGCATATCAGAAACTCTCCTAGCAGGTTTCAAAGAGCAGGGTTAAGGGGACACAAACGCCAGAGCAACTTGCATGATCGCACTGTGCACAGGAGCAAAATGATTCTAAGGTTGGATGAGATGGTCGCCATGAGGTCGTGTTTCCGGGGAGACGTGCGAAGGAGCCCAGACGTGTTGCGGCTTGGCGTGCCCCACTTGACCCTCCGAGTTCGCGTCGTCTTCGTCTCCCCGACGACACCTTCAAACGACCATGCAACGTGCTGCAAAGCATCAAATTCCCCATCATGAAGCGGTATGAAGACGAACAAGAGACTGTCACACTTCTTGGAGACAGCTCTCCTGCAGAAGAGCCGGACCTGAGACTGGACGACTCTCCCGCTGCTCCTGAGCAGGATTCATGCGAAGTTATCGAATTTGGACGAATCCACAATCTCAGCCATAAGATTCATATTTTCCATAGGGCTGCTTTGTTAGTTCAGGGCATACCGGTTTACGATATTCCATCATTCACGGAAGATGAGACCAGAGCTGTCCGAGCAGAATCCGAGAGCAAATGGAGACAACCGCTGCGCTTGTATTTAATCATCGTGGTGACAGTATTGGGTGCTATGGAACAGGGCTGGGTCCAAACGAGCATGAATGGGGTGAACCTTTACCTTCCTAAGGCTTTTAGCATCGATGCCGACACACCGCGCAACGACCTCATACTTGGAGTTATCAACTCTGGAATATATCTGAGTAACGGCCTACTCAGTGCTTGGCTCGTAACACCGCTCAACAAACGACTTGGTCGACGCGGTGCGGTTTTCAGCGCTGCCCTCTGCTCTCTCTTTTCGAACATTGGAGGGGCATTGACACAGAATTGGCAGCAATTGCTGTTATTCAGACTGATTCTGGGATGTGCTCTTGGAGTCATTTCCAGCACTTTGAATGTTTTTGCCGCAGAGTGCGTGCCGGCAGCCATCAGAGGCGGTCTGGCGGTCTCATGGCAGATGTTCTGTGCCTTTAGTATCTTCGTTGGCTTTGTTGCAAACGTGGCGGTGTATGCTTTCGGACCGAAAAACTGGCGTCTTCGACTGGCTGGTCCTTTTCTTTCAACTATTCTGCTGCTCGGTCTCATTTATGTCTGTCCCGAATCACTAGCATGGCATCTGAAACATGGAGGTCGCTACAATCTTGCTTACCGCTCACTCGTCAGACTACGCAATACTGAACTTCAAGCGGCTGGAGACCCTTACTTGGTTTACTTGCAACGGCCAGCTAAAGCAAATATGGATGTGTCGTACCTCAAACATACTACGGAATTATTCATTGTGCCTCGAATCCGACGTGCAACGCTCGCAGTCTACACGGTCATGATCTCGCAACAGTTGTGCGGTATCAACATTATCTCGTTCTACAGCTCGACCATCTTCGCCGACGCCAATTTCTCCACATTCGGCGCGCTTGTGGCATCTACTGTCTTCGGCTTTGTGAACTTTATTGGTGCGTCGCACCGACCCAGACGAAGCAACAGCATGCCATTTATCCCTCTTGCAGCACTATGTCAAAATTGGAATATTGTGTGTCGCTCTACGGTGGACGGCTTACTGTACTCAAATTCTTGACTTCGTACTGTAGCATACCCACATCCTTAATCCGATCTAGAGTTGACCTTGTTTAAGCGCATTCCCAGCCGTGTGGATGATGGATACCCTAGGCCGGCGATCACTTCTCCTCCTTACACTACTGTTCATAGCTTTAACGATTCTCGCCGCGGGACTTTCTTTCAGCGTGTCAAACGAGAACCCTGCTCGTTTATGGTTGTTAGCGACTATGATCTACCTCTTTTGCGTCGAACATTCTCCGGGTATGGGTCCCGTGCCAGCAGCCTACAGCGCAGAAGTGTTCCCTTTATCTCACCGCGAAATTGGCGTCAGCTCTGCCGTTGCGGTAACCAACATATGGGCAGCGGCTCTCTCACTAACGTTTCCCGCACTTGTCTCTACGCTAAGCTCGCAAGGGGCCTCTATTCTGTACGCTTTGCTAAACGTTGTTGCTCTTTGCCTGGTGTTTCTGTTCGTACCGGAGACGAGGTTGAAGAGGTTCGATGAACTGGATGAGGTATTTTCGGTCCCTACAAGGCAATTCGTGAAGTATCAGGTCACAGAGTACCTCCCTTAGTGGATATGTTCTCAGGCAGGACAAGAGCGAGCTCAGGCTACTCGAAAGATCTGGCGAGTATCAAAAGCTCCAACAAGTCGAGGAGTGAATTTAGTTGTTTCAAGAAATCCCGAGATTACTATCGAATGGCTTACTCGGCCCCTAGCGGCTGCTGCGCAGTTTCTCTCCGAGAAAGGCCGTGCTCCACACGGCCCTACTAGCTCAATATATAAACAAGGTTAATAAACAAGATATCGTAAAATACCATTTATATAATAATATAAATAGTAATTTTATTACTAAGTATTTATTTCATTACTTAATATGTCTAGCTAGCTCGCTCTGACGTAAAAATTTGAAAACCTTTAAAATAAGAAAATATAGAGTCCTTATTATTACTACTAATTAAAGTAACTACCTGCTATGTCTTAGCAATAAAAAACTAATTATTTTATACTTATACTATTACGAATTTAAGATTAAAGATAGGCGTAGACGTGACTCCTTTACGTTATAAGTACTATATAAGGATCTATACTATTACAGTTAACATACGTAACTTAAAGTTCTAAAATTAAGCTTTTTATAATAAAAGATTTTATCCTAACGTTACCTCTACGCTTTAATTATTATATAGATTTTTTATATAAACTTTAAAAGCGCTTAGCTAGCGCAAGGTTAGTAACTCCATACTCTTAACGCGTTAGTTTATCTACTAAAGTTCTATATATAAAGCTATTAAATATAGTTATATAAGACTTATTATGCATAATCAGGAGACTCTTATAATAACGCCTATTTAAGTTTTATCCTAGTTACGTACGTTTAATAGTATTCCTTTTTATATATTAAAATACTTTATAAGTGTCTCTTGTTAGCGCGCTACTATTGTAGCTTCTTATTTAATTATTTTATTAACTGCTTTTTTATATTTATCATCTAGTAATCCTCGGCATAATTAAAATTTTTACTAAAATTAAATATATATTAATTATACTTATAATACTTAGCGCGAGCCTGCTTAATAGTCTTTATTTAGTAAAAAGCTCACTCTAGGCCTACTATGTTATAGAGTATTATTAAGCTACTTTTAAATATTAAAATTATATCCCCTACTTACTCGGGCGATAGCTATTTTTTAAGTATATAACGTGTTCGGCAAGCGAGCGTCATATCCTACTAACTTCTTATGTCTTTATAGCGACCTATCTTAACAACGCAATAAGATAATAGTATAAAATTACTATACTAAATTAAATAGTATTTATAGTATCCTTCTTACATGATTACACGTATAGCTAGTCTTCTTGCAGCGGCTATAGCGCGTTACAGCCTACTAACTAGTACTTAATTGCGTCCTACCTTAATGCGTTTTGCTCTCTAGCTACTACTTAATATTTTTTAAGCAATAATCTCTTATACCTTTACCTTTATTAGGGTACCTTATTATTATTTCCGCTTCCTTTTTTTCTTTCTACGTATTATAGTAGCCTTATTAACCTTTTTAAGCCTTTTAATCTAATTACGTATAAGCGTACTTTTATAAGCTATTACCCTAGTGCCTTTTTTAAGCTAATTAAACACTATAATAATAAAAGCAGGTAATAAGCTTTTATACATTTAAATCTTATTATAAATTAATATTAATTAAGTCTCTATCTTACACGCGTGACTTGGTATTTTCACTTTTTATAAGGTAACTTTTAGTAAAGGTGGCATTAGCGTATAAAGCTTAATATTAAACTTTAATATTACTACCTCTAAATCGTGTAGGACTAGCCTAGCGCCTTAAAAGCTTATATAAATATTCTTATTTATAATTAATTATTTATAGACTACGCAAAAGGCTAGTAAAAACTCTAGTTTTATAATATAGTTAATATAGTTACGTATTAGTCTTTTAATCTAGTAGCTATACACGCGCTTTAATGACGAAAAGTAATTAATATTAAGTAGCTATAAAAGGTATAATAAATATAATAGTATATAAAGAGCATAAATATTATTCTCCTTATAAAGCTCTTAAAATTTAAGCAAGTTATAGCTTTTATAATTATTAAGTATAATTAGCTAGCGCGCGCCTATTCTACGTTTTACTATATACTTAATAATGTACTTTAGCTACTCTAATCTAAGCTTATGAGTAGTCTAGCTATTATTACTAATAGCAAAAGCCTAATCGCGTAGTATAATATTATCTTAGTACTAAGTAGAGAGGTAATACTAGCTAGAGAAAATAATAAAGGGCAAGATTACTTCGTAGTATTAATTTTATAAATTACTACAGCCTACTTATAATTACCTAACTAAATAGCCTTTAGTCTACCTTGTCTCTTTAAGCTTATAATAACAAGCTAAGCTAATATTCTACCTGTTATAAAGCTAGTGTTATTAAGGTTATAAGTATTTTTATCATAAATACTCTAGGTGGCCTTCATGCGCGATATAAGCTTAAACTAATTTTTAATAGCTTTTAAATCCTAATATAGAGCTTTTTATTAATTATATTGCTAATTAAATTATATAGTAAAACTATTTATTTGCTTAATAAAGTTACGTGGCTACTTTTCCTTAATCTTACTAGCGCCTTGCTTAGCGAGTAGCTTATCCGCTACTCGCCCTACACGCTAACCGGAGGTTGGCCCTGCGCAGCCCAACGTAACTTCGTAGCCTAACGTAACTTTGTATAGAGAATTGAAATTAATCTAGTCTTTTGACAGCGTAGACTTTAATTATATAGGCTAATATACAGTGGAGTTAGTGTAGCAAGTAGGGCAGTATCTACAGTCATCTCTCTAAGAGATAGGACCTATTAGGGCTAATTTTATAGGCTCTGCAAGTGGGCGTCCTTATACGTTTTTATAGCCTTTCAAGTAACCTTTTAAGCCTTAAGCTCTATACGTTAATTAATTACTTATCGCGCTGCTTTAACGGTCACTACGCTACCTTTTTATACTAGCCTTTTATCTTTAATCTACCTTTTTTAGCGTTGTTAAGCTACTATAGTAATATCTATAAGGTCGCGCTAGGCTAGCGCGAGACTATCGATTAGTAATTGCAAGCTTTCTAGGAATTTTGTAAGCCTCCTGCTTGATATATTGCTTCTCTCTAGGGCGCGCGACATTTTTTGATGCTGCCGCTGATATACTATAGGTGTATTGGCGATAGGGCTCGAATCAACAGCGGATAGAACTAATAGGGATAGCGTCTAGATAGGTGCTGGCAGCTTCATGTAAACAAGCTCTAGATTAAATAAAAAGATCCTAGCTTTCTCCTAGGCGCTTAGAATTGTGCTGCGCTTAAATGTATCTATCCTAATCCTATAGATCGCATGTAGAAATTCAACTTTATTAAAGTCTATGTAGCTAGTTCGGGTGGCTATCTCTATAGCCTTTTTGTAATTCTGCTTTAATGGCTAAAAACAGACGACGTCTAGAGGCTGCAGATAATGTAATAAATATAGCGATAGTAAGAAGGGGAGTATCTTATAATTATCGCAGAACTGTATAAACTCGATAGTAAGGTGGCTACTAAATCTATTAAATATAAGTAATTACTATACGCCTTTCTAGCGCGCGCGCGTTTATATTTTAAAAAATTTTAGCTACTTTATTAAGATAGAGTTATTAGCGTATTCTAATATTAATATAGCAATTATATAGCTATTAGGCAGCGCCATATTTGTATACTAGTAATAAAGGTAATTAACGGCCTGTATAATAAGTATAGGTTTAAGCACCTCTCTATCGCTAGAGATTAATTTAATACTCGTAATATAATTACGCAACGTCTCTAACGCAGAGATATAAGGATAATTAAACTCTATAGTAATAATCTATTAATTACTACTAACGCCTATGCGGAAGCCGGTTTTGTCCATATTATAGGTGTCTGATAGAGTGACGCCGTAGGTATATATTACCTTTTTAAGCTTAATAAAATAATAGCTGTAAGCTTTAAACGTCGCTATTACTATATAATTAATATGCTGCGACTTCTACTTTATGTAGCAATAGTCTGGATTTCTTAATAGCCATCGCGATAGCTAGTCCTTACTAAGTAAGAGAGCTCTACTATCGGGGTGCGCGTAATTAAGAATATATTAAGTAGCACCTTTTAACTATGGCATAAGGCATGGCATGCTAATAGTGTCGTAGCGACGTATATATGACTTTAGCGCTTTATCCTGGGTCTCTAAGAGTCGTAGATTCGTGCCGCTGCGGTTATAGCGGCTAATCTAGCCTCCAGCGCGCGCTCGAAGTCGCGAAACAGGCACGCTCTATTCGCGTGCTACAGCTGCAAAATTGGGTATTTCTAAGCTAGAAAAACTAGAGAGATAATCAGAGATACGCTCCTTAATTTTATAGCTCTTGCTATAATATTTAGGCATAGTTATAGGTTGTTTATTAAGAAAATAGAAAAATCCGCGATAAAAAGTTACGTTAGGCTACGAAGTTACGTTGGGCTGCGCAGGGCCAACCTCCGGTTGGCGTGTGGGGCGAGTATATCTCGCATAGCACCTAGCGTGGGCGGAAGTCCTCGCGAATCTTGGTTATGTATATGCCTAGTAATTACCTCCTCTTCTAGCTTAGTAAGCCTCTTTAAATTTAGTTTATAATTATGTCGCGTAGGCTTACTAGCGCGTTAGTAGTAGATTATTTTATTAAATATATTAAAGACTATTATAGCGTTATAATAACTTTAGATTTTTTTGATTTAATAGATAAGGTAGAAAGCTAAATATCTGCTTTATTTAGCGCTATTCAAGTAACGTTGTGTGGAGCTATTATACGTTAAGCTGAGATAGTTGCGTAAACTTAGTAGGGTGCGGCGCTGGCTTGCCGGATACGTTATATAATAGTTTTTTTTATAAATCAAGTATACGTATTATTTTTAGTGTACTTTAGCCTATCTTACTAGGTAATAGATAGAGCTATAGTATTAAAAAAGGCTAAGAGAGCTCTATAAATAGTAGTGTGCCTATAGTGCCTAGTAGCTAGCGGAGTAGGCACTTATACGTAAAAGAAGAGAGGCCCTTAAGTACTAAAAAAATGCTATCCTCTTCTTTATTAGGTAACTCTATAGTAGGCGTTAAGGGTATTTTTACGTTATTATTTTATCCTTTAGCGTACTCTACTACTTAAGTAGCTTTTTAAGCTTTTAAAGACGTAATTACCTACTTAAAGTAAAAAGACGTTAAGTCTATTTTACGCTAGCCTTGCTTAATTATATAAAACTTAAACGCCTACCCTCTAACTTATACAAAGTTATTAAAAAATCCAAATATTTAATTTTAGTAGCTTTTATTTAAAAGGCAGAATTAAGTGTCTAAGCGTAATACTACTTTAAAGATTAAAAATAACATACGTTAAGAGATTAAAGAGGATAAGTACTATATAAAGAAAGAGTAAAATGCTATATATAATTACGCTTAGCGTACTAAACAAATCCTATAATAAGGTAAAATCTATAGCTATTAATAAGGACTAGGCTCTAGGCACTCTAGGCGCTTGTTATAATTATTTTATTGCACCATTTTATTAAACTATTTTATTTAGTCTACAGCTATAAAGAAGTTATTAAGTACATTAAATACCTATTACTCTACGATTAACTTTACCGTGATAATAAGTATAGGCATAATTACTTAGCTATTTATGCAATAGCACTCTATAAGTAAAGTAAGCTTTTAATTTATTATAGTAAGTATAAAGAGTTTACACCCGCGGCTTATATAGACGTAATACCCTTTTATAATACCTATACAGATTCCTATCTTATCTATATTATACTTAGTTATATTAAAAGTACTACGACGTTACTTATATACTTGTAACTTATTGAACTAGACTTAAAAGCTATTTGGAAACTAAGCTAATAAAATACCTAATTAACGCTAATGCGTAGTAAGTTATTATTTCTTTTATATACCTTTACTAATAGCGCGTTAGCCAGCTACTATATAAGCTTCTTTATAATACTAAATCTAACGTTGTTAATAGTGTTATGTGAGGACAAGCACAGTCTCCTGCATCTAGAGAAGTAGATGAGGTAAGTAGGCTCTATTTCAGCTACACTAAGATGAGGAGACTGTAAGTACATAGGCTCGTAGCGCTTTTGTGCGCTCGTCCGAGCGGAACTACTATCCATCTAAGGTAACTGCGCTGGGTGCGCGAGCAGCCGCACCAGGGCGTAAGGTAGTTGCGTCTCGTACGCGAGGTCATGTGACCTGCCAGCATTCCAGGGCGTTACATTACCCCCTCTAAGGTGGGCTTGGTCCCCTAAGTCTATTATGCTAATTCCTTCTTCTTGTCTTATTTTACGCTCGTATTTATAGCTTAATCATTTTTTAAGTGCCTACTAGTTTTATACGCTTATAGCTATGCGTCTAATTATAATAGTAAGTTAGGTTTTTTTAAGTAAGCGTAATAATAATTTTTTACCTAATAAGGCGCTTCCTTAAACCCTTAAGCGTTATACTAGGTAGGGTTAAAATTATAAGTAGTCTAAGAGTTCTTATAGTATTGGCGTTTATAATATATATGTGAGGGATAAGACCTTAAAGAACCCTTAATAAAATCTTAGAAAACCCTAAGCACGTAATTACCTAATTAAAAATTAGATATAAGTTTATCTAAATAGATTATCTACGCTAAGCTACCTCCTTATTTTAAGTTCTAAGCAATATTTAAAGCTCCTTAGCTAATATAACTTTTTAGTATTTTATAGCACCTGCTCCTCGAGCGTAGCCTCTTATATTTTATATTAGCTCCATATACTGTCCCTATGCGAGCATTAACTAACGTTAAGTTCAATATTATTAAGCCTGTAGATAAAAAGATAAAACTATAAAACTAATAATTATTAAGCGAAAAGCAGAGGCCTGCACGATATAAATAAAATACTACTTTTAAACTACTTTTAGAATAAAGAAGCTATTAAATAATCCTTTAAGGCTAAAAATAAGGAAAAAATAAAAAATTAAAATACTAGGTGCCTTAAAATAGCACACTATATAGTGCCTAAAATAGGGTTAGATAATAGAAGACTAAGCCTAGTTAATTAATAACATAACTATCTACGCTATTAAGAAGTTACAAGGTAGTTAAACTAATAAATAGGTAAAAGCTAGTATACGTAAAATACTAGCCTAAAATAATTAGCTATCCTTAGCTATTAATATATACTTATAATAAGTATTAGCTAACGCATAGAAATAAATAAGGCCCTTAAGGGCGCCCCTTTTGCTAGCAGATATATTACCTAAATCCTAATTAGCCTAGTAGGAAATAGCAAAAGTAATATAGTTAATATTTTATTACTAGAAGTACTTAAGGATTAGGCCTCCCTAGTACCCCTTATAGCTTTGCCTATCTAACTAATACCTACGATACTAATTGCCATTTTAAAGGCAGAGTAGTTAAACCCTAAGCTCTTTAATAAAGACTAGAGCAAGTACGTAGCCTTTCGTTATAAAATATAAAAAAAGCTACGCTATAATTTTAAAGGATAATTAAAATAAATTAAAATTACTTATATAGTCAAGAGGTATACGATAGGAGCGGTTAAAGTAGTAATACATTAAGCAACTACTTATTAGGCTACTAGTAGTACTTAAGACGCCTAGGCCTTTTTTAATTAATAATTTAATAATTCTTTATTATAAACTAATATCCGCGATTAACTAAGCAGGATTAATTAAGATAGATAGCTAGTAAAAAATTACCTTTATAAGTTTAACTAATTAGTGCTTAAAACCCACGAACCCTATAGCACAACTAATAAAACAATTTTTTCTTAAAAGTACTTAACTAGGAGGTTAAAAAGAGCTTAGTAGCTATAGATATAATAAAGACCTTAATATTTAAAGATTATGCTACGTAGGCTATTAGTATTACAGATAAATTTTATAAAGTTAGCCTAAATAGGATACTAATACTCTAAACTATAATTAAATAATAATCTAACTAGTTATCGCCCTCTCTTAAGCCTATAGACTAGAAGCCTGTACGAGTAAACTAAATAGTAGTTAGATAAGAAATAGTACTTAAGCTAATATCAAAAGAGCGCTTGCGTTATAAGGAAAAATAACTTTATTTTTACTATAAATAGCTAGGGTATATTACTTAAGGATGTCACCAACTCCCTACTCATTAAAAAGAGCTACTTAGAGAGCACGCGGTAAGGGTGTCTAAAGCTAGGCTAAGAATACTAAAGGTAAAGAATAAGCTATTTAACGTTAAATTAAGAAAAGAGTAGTCCCTAGCTAAATTTGCCGCTAGGGACAAGAAGTAGCCTAAATAATACTTAAAAATAAGTAAAAAAAATGTAAAGAGAAGTATATAAGGTTATTACCTCTTATTATACACGAAATAGTTAATAAAACCTATATTATTTTTATATTTCTTAATAGTGTATACCTAACCAACTTAACTATATTTAAGAATTTTATTTAATAAGCGAAACTAGAGCGCTTTAAGATTACTTTTATTACTATTAAGAGAATTAACGGAATCCTAACTACTATACGAGTAGTAGTTAAGTATAAAATTCATTTATAGATATATATAGATAGGTTAGGTATATAAGACTAGCAATAATTTAGATAACGTTATCCTAGAAAAGAGCTAAATAAATAAAAATAAAATTACTATCGCACTAGCTTAGAAGTTAGTGTATCTTTACTTAAAAGAAATATAAATTAGGAGTACTAAAGGGAAGCTTCTTTTAAATAATATAATATAGATTAGTGCTATATTCTTTTAACTATTTATTAAGAAGTCTAAAGTCCCCGTAGGCAAAGTCTAAATCTTTATAGTCTTAATAGCTAATATTAATAAGTCCCTCGCACCTAAGCTAAATATTAACGTACTATTACTAGTCCTAAAGTAATAAAAAAAGTATATCACTCTATTTAATCTAAAGAGAGTAGACGCCCTACACGCTATCTAAAATAGAATTAACTACGCTATTAAACTAGTTGAGAAGGATAATAAGAGGTCTAAACCTTTATAAGGGCTACTATATAGCATGTTAAATAGAGAGCTTCTTGTCTTTTAGAAGGAATTACTATTCTTGCTAAATAAGAAATATATTTAGTTAAGTAATTCGCTTGCTACATTACTAGTCCTATTTATAAAGAAATCTAAAGGAGGTCTTTAATTATACGTTAGATATTAGGCCCTAAATACGTTAATTAAAAAGAATCGCTACCTACTTCCTCCAATTTAAAAGACTCTCTAAAATATTATAAAAGCAAAATGTTTTACTAAGCTTAACGTTATCACTACTTTCTATAAGATTAGGATAATAGAAGATAATAAGTAACTAATAGCGTTTTAAACGCGCTTTACACTATATAAATAGCTTATTACACTATTTAGTTTAGTAAACGCTCGAAGCCACTTTTAGAGGTATATTAACTAGATACTATGCGAGTTTCTAGACAATTTCTGCATGGCATACCTAGACAATATCCTTATCTACATAAATAGCTCTATAAACAAGCATCGGGCGCAAGTGTATCAGGTTCTATATAAGTTAAGTAAAGTAAAACAGGATTATTTGTTAATATCTATAGGTATAAATTTAAATTAAGGACTACTAAGTATCTAGGCTTTATTATTAAGGCTAGAAAAGGAATTCGAATAGACCATAAAAAGGTTAAAGTAATTAGGGAATAAAAGGCTTTAATAAACGTTAAAGGCGTCTAATTATTCCTTAGATTTATAAGCTTATAGTAAAAATTTATTAAGGATTTTCCTAGTATCGCGGCTCCAGTTACTCGCCTAATAAGAAACATTATCTTTTAGTAGACTAAGAAGGAGTAATAGGCGTTTAATAGGTTAAAGGTAATCTTTATCTCTAAGCCTATACTAGCTTAATTCTATTTAAAATAAGACATACTTATTAAGTGTAACTTCTTTAAGTACGTTACTAAAGGAGTGCTTTCCTAGTAAAATAGTTAAAGAATACTATATCCCTGCGCCTACTTTTACCGCAAAAACTTATTAGCTAAATATAAGTATAAGATCTATAATAAGGAGCTCCTAGTAATTATTTAGATCCTAGAAAAATAGGAACCTAGGCTATAATTAGTAAAGAGCTTTAAAGTTATTATAGACTATAAGAACCTTACGTACTCTATAAAACTACGTATACTAAATAAAAGATAAGTACGCTAGGCAAATAAACCTAGCTATTATAATATTAAGATCCTATATAGGTTAGGGAAGCTTAATATTTAAGTAAATATACTATCTTATATAAAATAAGACCGTTTAAATAAAGTTTAAGATAAATAAGTAAGGCAACGATTAGTATAAGTACTACAACTATTAGATAAGCTACTTACATGCGATAAGGTATAATAATAGATAATAATTATATATTATCTACTATCAACTCTATTTAGTTAGTTTTAACCCCTACGCTAGTGCGATAAGCGCAATAAGTGCTATAGTCTCTACTTAATTATATAGATCCAACCTTAACGTACTTATTCTATCTAATACACCTCCTTAGCTTAGAAGTCCTTATAAGCTAGATTATATTATAGTTCCTTATTATATAAGCGTAAGGTCTTTAAGTTATTCCTATATCTCCTTAAGAGGCGCTTTATTTATTACCTTAAGTCTCTTTACTTTTACTAGTCTAAGTTGAGTTAGGAAATTTTCCTACTTATTAACTAGAAGGGCCTTTATAAAGTCGTTAGTAATTATATCTACTAATTATACGTACTCTACTTTAATCTTTCTAGTAAAGACTTCCTCTCTTAGCTAGTAATTATAAATGTTAACGTGTTATAGTTTAGTCTAGAGCTTAGATATCTTTTTAGTTACTAATTGAATAGTTTACTTGTTATTAAATTAGATAGTAATTAACGACAAGAGTAGTTTAATCTATAGTTTATTTAATAGTCGTGATATAAAGATTGCTTTCTTAGCTACTTATAATAGGACGAGAAGCTTTACTTTAGTTATTAAAGTTATAATAGTGTTTTATTTATTTGCTCTTTAAGTAATAAGTTTATTAAATAGCTTAATAGCGTATCCTTACGAGCTCTTTCTATCTAGTATATTATTAGTAAATAAAGTATTACTAGCTACTTAAAGATAATTACCTCCTTTAAGCTATAATGCTCTCTATCTAGTGCTAGATAAGTATAGCAGTACTTAATTAGTAGTATTATAATATTTAGAGCCTAGATTTAACAGGAACCAAGTTAGCCTTAAGGTTATAAAGGCAATATCTAGTTAGGTCGTTACTATTACAAATAGAAGTAATCTAATTTTACGTTAGTATTTATTAATTTCTAAGAGTGTTACTAAGCCTATTTAAGACTTTAACTTAGTAGTAGCTATTAGGGTATTATAATAGATATCTTTCCTATAAACTAGTTAACTAATCTTCTTTACGTATATAACTTAAGAAAGTTAGATCTTCTAGTAACTTTAGTTCTTAATAACCTCTATACTAAAAAACTACTAAAGGTTATTTCCTCTAATAAAGATATACTTCTCCTATAGGTACTTAATTATTTACTAGGCATCTTACACATTTTACTTATAATACGCTACTATAATATTATTAATATAGAAGAAGACAATAATTCTATTTTTAATAAAGTAGCATAATTTATAGGGCATAGTCCAGAAGTTAAGAGTTTTAAGTATTATAATAAATTCTTTCTACTAGAGACGTGGTAAGATCTGTAGACTATACAAAGCCTTATTAACTTAGAGGATTGTTCTAGTTTTCCAATAGCTATAGGGCATTCTTATATATACTTCTCGATCTATCGTTATATAGACAAAGGCGTTCGTGACGTCGTATTATTTAAGCTCTAAATTACAGTGGGCTATAATTACTATTAGTAGTAAAAATAACTAACTAGTAAGCATAGCTACGTAAGTGTCCTGCAAGGTAATATTCTATTATTAATCGCCACAAACAACTAGTTACGTTTTACACTTAAGCAAGCGATAGTGCTTATTAAGTTTATAAGTATATACTTATATATAGTTAAGCATTTATTATCCTGTTAACTTAAACTTTTTTATTAGTACCTCTAACTATAATTTTATTTATTAATAGATT
Organism: Bimuria novae-zelandiae CBS 107.79; assembly: GCA_010015655.1. NCBI lineage: Eukaryota > Fungi > Ascomycota > Dothideomycetes > Pleosporales > Didymosphaeriaceae > Bimuria > Bimuria novae-zelandiae. The sequence continues at coordinate 752,850 of ML976682.1, forward strand.
ATAAGATAGGCCTATTTTACTATTTTAAATAGTTTACCTATTAGGTAGTCCTTAAGCTTAGTATAACACGTTAGTAAAAGTAGTAGTTAACTTTAATAGGGCTTTAAGCCTTTAATAAACTTTCTTACTATCTTTACATTATTTATAATATCCCCTCTATATTTCTTAACGTAGCTAGTTTAGGTTTCCGCTATAAAAGCTACTTCCTAGGGGGCAGTCTTAAGTAACCTATATTATATTACTTTAGATTAGTTTCTAACTATTAACTAAGTAAGCAATGCTATAGATAGTAATATAAATAAAAAACTTAAGTAACTATTTCTAATTTTCCTCCCTTGATAATAGCCTAATAGGTCTACTTCGCATTAATAGTCTAATAAGTCCTTAGCGGCATTATCCTTATAGAAAGACTCCGTTTCTAGTTACTAAATAAAGGTTAGTAGTTTAATAGTCCTTACATATGTAGTTATTTCTTTTACCATATTATATATAAAATTACTTATTAGATCTTTAGTCTTCCCGTTAAATATAGACTACTTATTAAAGACGACGTCTCAGGTGCTAATTACCTTAGCGAGTAATAGTATCTAAATACGATAGATATTTAAGGATTAGTATCTAATAAGATAGCTAATCTAAGCTTTTAAATTAAGGTGTTATAAATATAATTTGCCTTAGTAAGTGTTATTAGTTATCGCAAAGGCTTTGTAGCTATACGCCTTTAGGTAGACAAGATTAAGTTTCTATAGTAAAGTTATAATCCTATTACTAAACGCGACTTATGTAAAGAATATCTTATATAGCGTCTTTTAGTTATTCGCGTAATATAGTATTTAATTATAAAGGTATACTATAGTCTTTATAACTTCAAGCTATAGTTCCTAAGATAGGTTAGCATTAAGTTATATTACGCGTAATTTCTCTTTATTTACGTCCCTTAAGCGTTTAGCACTTTTATTCTAAGCTAAGGTATTTAGGGCTAAAGGCTTAATAATAATTTTTAAGTTGCTAATTAATATTTTACTTTTAGTTTAATTATAGCAATTTTATTATCTGCCTTAATAGTCTTAACTATTATGTTGTACTGATTCTTAAGAAATAGGAGGAAGGTTAAAAGGATCTTAATAATTAATTTTACTATTTTATTATCTATAAAGTAAAAGTCCTATTATAGTCCTAAATATTTATTAATAATTAATATTTAGCTCGTTCTTTAGTAACGCTTTATATTTTATATATATAAAAACTAATAGTTAGATTCTTTCTAGGTCCTTTAGTGTTAATCTATGGCGCATAGCTAATCTATTGTTTTAATTTTACTCTACTATAAGAGTTACACTTAACTATCGTAATTTCTCCTATATGTACCCCCTTAGCTTGCTACACTAGGTGCTTAATTACTACTAGTTTAGGGTATCCTAGTCTCTTATACTAAAGTATAGCTAATACTCTCTATAGTACTATTTTTATTTAGGAGATAATCTTGCGTGCATAATATAAGACAGGTAGTAGTAGGTCGTACTTAAGTACTTACTAGTTATAAATCTTAGTAAGATTTCTAATAATTGTGTTATCTAGTCCTCTAAAAGTAGTTAGGTCTATTTATATATCCTACTAGATTTCTCTCTACCTTAGTAGTTAAAAAGAGACAAAATTGTATAGTAGGTTAAGGTAGATAGTTACGTTATACAGGACTAGTTTAGTTATCCTAGACTAACTTTTTAAGGTTAGATTAAGAGAGCTATATCCTTTTATCTATATCTTCGTATTCCTAGCCTATATGTAGTCTCCGGACATAGGAGGACGGAAGTTATAAATATAATTATAGTTATTTATAATATAGTACGTTAATTCTAGGTCGAGGATAAACAATCACTTTAATAGGTAATTATTAATTTCTATCCTAATAGACGCTAAGTTAAACGTAGCGTTAACTTTTAATATTTTTTATCTTTTTAGTTACTTATTAGGGATCTCTAGTATTAGAGTATATAATTATTTAATAATTAGTATTTATAATTAGGTTTTACTCTATTTATAAATTAGCCCTTAGAATGTTGCGTTATTTTTACGCTTCAATTTAATAAGCTTACTTATAGTATTATTTAGTTTTCACTATTTAGGAGCTTAGTCTAGATTAATATAATAGTAATCTCTAACACTATGGCGTTGTCTATACGCAACGTATTTTACTCTTACTAGTATAGTTAGCGCTTAATTTAAAGGCTACTTAAGCTTAGTATTTTTACTAGCTATATATTAATTACGGGGTCTACTCTAGTTTCTAGTAAATAGCCTGCTTGTAGCATAGAAGGCGTTCCTGCTATTACTCTAGATAATTACACTACTTTTAGCGAGATACAATATATTATTAAATATAAGGGCTACTCTATGTTTCCCTAATTTAAGGAGATATTTTATTATTATATATTCTTAAAAGTATTTTATTATCTCCTTCTTGCTTATAATAGCTTCAAATTAACTATTATCTTAAAAATATATAGACTATATAGGAGTAACTTTATTTACGACTACTAAGAAGTGTTTTATCATTATATTTAATTATAATTGTTTAGCAGCTTAATATCTCTCTACCTTCGTAGCTACTTAGTTATACTTAGCTAGCTATATTTCCTATTGCGCCGCGCTTCTTATTAGTCTAAGTAACGTAAGGTATTAATCGCGGACTTGTTCTTATTTAATTTATTTATTAACTCTAATTATTAACTTTTAGTTAGTAATCTATTAGCGTAGTAACTTTTTTAGAAGACAGCACGTGTGCAATAGGTATAGTAATATAGTTAACTAGATAAAGGCTATAATATATTAAAGGCTTACTTATTTTTTCTTATACTCGTGCTTATTGTTTTTGTATTATTTAATAAAGATTTTATAGTATTTAAGGTCTTTCGCAAACGCCTTTTATCCTGCTGCTAATAGTTTAGTTTATCTTATTTGTGACGGCCTGGCATGCCGGCAGGACACATGACCTCGCGTGAGAGGCGCGACTGCCTCACGCCTGGGTGCAGCTGCCTCACGCCTGGGCGCAGCTGCCCACGCACCCAGTGTAGCTATCTCGGATAGATAGATGTTCCGTGCCGAGCGGCAGCGCATAAAAGCGCCGCAGGCCTGTGTACCTACAGTCTCCTCATCTTAGTGTAGCTGAAATAGAGCCAACCTACCTCATCTACTCTCTTAATGCAGGAGCCTGTGCCCGTCCTCACATTATTAGGATTTTAACGTTCGCGGCTGTTATATATTTAGCGATTATTAGGGCTCTAATAGTTACTAGTTTTATTATTAACAGCATAGTTACCGTTAGATTAACTTTATCCTAAATATTATAAATAATATATTTAGCATACAGCTACGTTAGCTATCCTGTATAGTTAGTATAATCTCTTAGCGTCACTATTAGATCGCGGTAAGGTTACTACGCTATTTCGTATTTATTAAGACAGCAAGACTCTTAATTATTAAATAAGCTACTTATATGTAATAAGGCATAATAATAGGTAATAATTATATATTATCTGCTATTAACTCTATTTAGTTAGTTTTAACCCCTAGGCTAGTGCAATAAGCGCGATAAGTGCTATAGTCCCTGCTTAATTATGTAGATCCAACCTTAACGCACTCGTTCTATCTAACAAAAACTAAGTACCTAGTATTATAAAGACTAATTTAAAGGACCTTTTAAATTAGATAAACTAGTACCAGCTATAGCACTCTAAATATCTATAATTACGGTCTCTACTAAAATAAACGCTAATTAGGATAATGTATATCCTATTAACGCTACGATACGTAGAAAAGGCAAGCAGAATAAACTAGAAATACTCCAATAGTAGGCCATACAAGAGAATATATTATTTTAAAAAGCTAAAAAAGTAGTTCTAAACTATATAAGGCGTTTCCCTATTACCTTATAGCTTAAGTGTTAAATCTCTAAACACTGCTTAGATAGGACTAACTTACTCGTTTAAATTAGAAAATAAAATACTTATTAGCAATCTTTTTATATATAAAGCCAATTAAGTTAGTGCACGCATCCTTAGTTATAGGCTACCTACACTAAGAAGTTATATATTACAGTATAATTCTATCAGCTTCGATTCTATCTAGTTCCATGCCTAGACTCTTGGCTAAATCCAACGTATATATATATATATAGGTTACTTCTACTATAGAGAAATCAACGCAGCTCTTCCTCACAGTTATAAGCCTAGAAGCCTTTAATAATCGCTACGTTTATAGCTTATTATAAGGTCTATCTTTGCAGACCTAGTTAGTTATTACGTTATTAAAGTAGACCTCGTTATTACTAGATAATTAGTTAAGAAATATAAATTATCTAGGATTAGCGCTAGTTAAGACCTCGTTATTAAAAAATTAATATTATATAGAATACAGATGCCTTATCTCGCAAGAACAGCGACTAAATTAGATATACTAATTATAAGAAAAACTATTATACTTAAGAAATCTAAAAATTAGCTAAAATAGATATTTCTAAGAAAGGACTACGCAGTTAGAAATTATATCTAAGAATATATTAACTTATTACTAAGCTATAAAGAAGTCTCTAAGGTAGAGGTAAAGAAACCTAAAAGGTTTAAACTAAGAGATTTTTATAAGTTAAGAAATATAAGAGGGGATAGCGTAGTAGGGAGTGTAAGAGCTATAAGAGGTAGCGCAATAGGCAATTAAAATACTAAAGTTACTATTTTAGACTTTACTAATTAGGAACTGAGAAGATATAAGTTTTAGTAAAAGGACTATTAAGGTACAATAGCTAAATAGTAATAGAAAGAAAAGGCTCTTAAAAACTTTACTAAGTAGATTAATAGAATAATTATATTATAGTATATTTATCTAATCACCAACTGCTTAAGCACACATAATTAACCAAAAACTCTAATAAAATACTTCTACCTTAGTTAGGGTAAGCGTAATACTTAGCTCCAAGCACGCTACTAGGCACTAAAGAATTAACTATAAAAAGTAAACCTTAATACTTAGTTTTAGGATTAGATAGAGATAATGCGTCTTATAGCCTAAGCAGGTATACTAGAGGTTTATAATAATTAAGCGCAAGAAAATTTTATTTTATTAATTTAAAATCTAGACAATAGCTAGTTATTAAGTTAGCTATTAGCGCTTATTATAGTAGAATAAACTAGTAAAGACTTTATTAGTATCTCTAACCTAGTAGCTAATTTTACTTTATACTATTAACGGACTTAACTAATTACATTAGGACTAAGTATATTTACTACTTTAGGTATTACTTAGCTAGCTAATTAGTTAAAGGATTAGAAGTATAAGTACTAGAAAAAACACTAACCTGCCTATATAATAAAAGGTATAGATTTAATAGCTACTACTACGTTAATATAGCTCTATAACCTGCAAATTGGCGACTTAATACAAACGTTAAGACAAAGTTCTAAAAGCTTTAAGCTAAATAGTTACCTATAGCAAAGGTTCTTTAGAATATAAAGAACAGGCTTCCTAGGATTAAAACTAAGGCACCTATTAGATCTAGAAGAATTACTAATTTTAATAATAATTAGTAGCTAGCTATAACGCTTTAGTATAGTGTACTCTAGGTCGCTACTATTAACAGGGCAATGCTTTAGCCTCTACTATTAAACAGATAAATTCTTAATCCTGGCTCAAACACGCATGTTACGAATACAAAGGCCTACAGCTAGAAGAAGATCTCTAATGCTAAGCCAAGAGAAAGCGCCTACGCTAGTAGCTAGCTAATATCTATATAAAAATAGGGAGAAGTTCTGCTTAAGATTAATATCTTATTTAGAGTTAAGATAATACGACTAACGTATATAGCTTATATTCCTAAATATTTTATAAGTATTATTAGCCTCTCTCGATACAGGAGCCTAGGTATTAAATTTAACTCTAGCTAACATTACCTATATTAATACAAGCCATTAAACGTGATATTCTAGCTTAAATATAATAGTAGTTATTAGCTAATAGACTTAAATTATAATTATTAACTACTACTAGAACTCTACGTAACTTAGTATTAATCTAAACTGTCCTATACTACTATAATTATTAATTAGTATAAAGTAAGTATATTATAAAGTATTATAAAAGTACTAGGCTTATACCTATCGCGCATAGTTAACTTCGATTAAAGAGCTTATAAATAAAGTTTATTAAGAAGAGAAAGCTCTACTAAGACGCTAAGCTATTTAGGGGTTTAAGAGATCGCGTGCTTAGCTACTTAGCTACTTAGATCAATCCTAGCTAGCGTAGAAAGCTCTAGCAAGGCGCCCTTTTGCAATAGATAGTTATTTAGGCGTTTATTAAATACGTAGTAGCCTACTATTAGCTCCTAGATACTATTACCTCTAATTAAGGTAATTACTTTATAGGTAATCTCTAGACCTAGCTTTACTAAGTTCTAAATTTTAACTAAAGACTCCTAATAGCTTTCTATCCCTAAACTAACGGAAGTACTAAATAAATAAATAGTACGTAGGAGGCATATATCTAGGCGTTTACTAATTAGGCTTAAGATAACTAGGCGCGACTCTATCTAATAGTCTAAATTATAATTTAAAGACAAAAAGTAACGTTAACTAGGGTCTTCCTTTTCTTCTTATAGTATAGGTATAATGTTAACTAAATAGCTGTTAGCTATAACTATAGCATAATAAAGTAGCTATAAAAAAGTTAAGTTAATTATAAAGAAGCTTTAAGGCGTAGTTAAACTAGCACAAGCATGCATAGTAAAAATGTAATAAGAATAAGAACGTTAGGCTAACTAGCACTAAAAGGAACCTATTTAATTATAAGTTAAAAATAAAGTATTTTTATATCTAAATAGCTAACTATCTACTTACTAAGGATTAAAGAAGCAAGACTAAAGGAATACTAAGTATACTATTACTAAAGTAATTAATAGCTATACTATCTACCTTAACACGCCTTTAGGACTAAAGAATAAATTTTATATTAATAGACCATAGCATACTAAAATAGACATATTACCTAGCTAGTTATAAGGCAACTTCTAGCTATAGCCACTATAGATTATAAGATAATTAAAGTACTAGGTTAAAGAAATCCTAAGTAAAACGCAAAGACAACAAGGTAAAGATTAAAAATTATAGTATAAAATTAAGTAAACAGGATATCTCCTATCTACCTTAGAGCTAGTAGAGGTCCTGCTTAACATAAAGGCGTTAACCTATAAAAAGAGTTCTTAGCCCTATATAGGACTAGGGACAGTACACTACTAAACAGTTTTTAGAAGCACTAAGCTAAAAGTAGGACTTACCTAAAGAGGGGAGTAATATAAGGGGTAAGACCCTAAAAGATTCTTAATAAAATCTTAAGAACCCTTAAGCACGTAATTACCTAATTAGAAATTAAATATTAGCTTAGCTAGATAGATTATCCACGCTAAGCTACCTCCTTATATTAATTTCTAATCGCTATTTAGAGCTCCCTAGCTAATATAACTCTTTAGTATCTCATAGTACCTGCTCCTCGAGCGTAGTCCCTTATAATAGATAGCTATTAAGAATCTTTTTTACCTACTATTTAAAAATACTATTAACCTTAATTAGTTCTTTCTCAGGTTTAATACAGCCTAATAGAGAGTTTATAGTAGCTTTATATAAAGACGTTGTGCATGTAAATATATAATAAAAGTCTTACTTTATAAAAATAACCTTTCATAGCGATAATTAGATAGGGTTTATACATTTAATAATTAAGCTTTTAGCTAAGGTGGCTAGTAGTTAAATTTTTAGACGTAATATAGACTTAATTACTTATTATAAAATTAGGTTTATATTACTTTTTATTTACTTAATATACTTAGTGTTTTTAAGCCTAAATAATTTTTTTAAGTTATTTTTATACCTAGCTTTATAGCGTTAAATTAAACTTTTATATAGTTTTACGCCTTCTCTTAGGACGTCTACTTACGAGTAGTAGGCGAGGTCCTTATCCACTCCTTCTAGTCCTAATAGTGGGTAGACTAGTATCCAAACTCGACCTCGTATAGTAATAAACCTATAGTCTTATAAGGCAGTATTGCCTAAGCCTAGTCTATATACGATAATAGGTTTAACTAGTTATCTTAATAATAGTTAATAAAGGGGCGTAGGCGCTAGGTAAGATACTGGGTTATAATTTTTATATTATTATTTATTAAAGGGTAATAGGCTATTAAAAGCTTTTACTTAATATTTATAAGTTAATATAGCTTATTTATAAAGGCTACGACGAACTAAGGACCTCTATTAAAATAATAGACTTAGGTAGGCTATATATACGATAAATATAATAGTAATGTATATTTGCTACTCACTTAGCTATAGTCATCTTATAATAAGACAGCAAAAAGTAGTATTTACTTAGGTAGTTAACTATAGTAAGGGCGTTATTGTATACTTTCTTATTAAGTAAAAATAACTTAAAGTTTATTAAAACGTCCTACTATACTAACTTCAGTATTAGTAGTAATTTTAGTAGTCTTAAGGTATAATTACGAGGTACGTAATTTTATTAATAAGCCTTATAAGTAGCTACGTAGTTATCAATATCCTTAGTTATATTTAGCTAGTAGTACTAGTCCTTAAGTAGTTTGGCAGCCTTACATCTTCCTAGGTAAGTAGTAATCTACATAGTATAGATAGCTTAAATTAAGTAGATACGTAGGAAGTAGACTGCTAAGACAACTAGTTAATTCTAGTATACAAGTAGGTTTTAATTATTTAGTTTCTATAGTGCTTAGAAGTCTATCGAAGCTTTTTATAACTTTTATAAGCTATAATAGCTTTAGTTTACTTTAATTACTTAATTAATGAGGGCATGCGGATTCCTTAGGAATAGTAAAGCTATAAAGGTAATAAAAGCTATAATTTTAAGATTTTACTATAGTTTTTAAGTAGTAAGGTTAGAAAGCTAGGTTATAGCTACTTAGTCTATAAGAAGGCCTTTATATAAGCTATCTTATCCTTCTATTTTTAAGTCTATAGCTCATCCTGCTTGCGTAATAGCCTGTTAGCTACTACGTTAATAGTGCCTATTTAGTAAGTAAATATTTACTTAATAGAAAAGTGCTTTAGTACTTAATAGTTAATAATAGTACTAAATAGCTTAGTTATTTATAAATTAATAAGCTAAGATTTGTACTGCTTAAGGCTATAGATTACTACTAGTATTTTTTATTATGTATATTATAGATTATTTACGGGCTACTTATTATTTTAGAATAAGAGGCTATAGGTCGCTAGAGCCTATTGTTCTACAGCTAAGAGAGTATGCTAATATTAATGCTATTACTTATATTTATCTTTATACGTGTCACGCGATAGGTAGGATATTAAGTAAGTAATTTATATAACTGTATAAGGTTTTTAGCTTACTAGAAGGCTATAAGCTTACGCTTATTAAAAGTATGTTCAGCGTCTTTTTAAAATAACTTAGTAAACAGCTAGATAATGCGCCTATAGTCTTTAAAAAAGTTCTATAAAAGTTATAGAAGTCTAAAAATAATTATACACTTTTAACTAAAGTAGGTACTAGCTAGTTTTATATAGTAGTAACCTTTTTTACATTCTTCTAAATCCTTTGCGTGCTAATAATAAGACCAAAAACCTTTGTTTTTCTTACTATAAACTTACTTTTTTTAATTTTAACTTACAGCCTTATATCGCGGATATATTTTAGCACCTAAGTAATATACTCCTTATAGTATAGTAGGTCCTCTAAGTATATAAGGATATTGTCTAGATAGGCTATATACAAGTTATTAAGTATTTTATATAGTATTTTATTAATATATGTTTAAAAGGTCGCAAGACTATTATAGAGACTAAATAAGAATACACGATACTTATATATAAGGACAAGCTCGGGCTCCTGCATCAAGCGAGTAGATAAGGTAGATTAGCTCTATTTCAGCTACACTAAGATGAGGAGATTGTAGATACATAAGCTCGCAGCGCTTTTGTGCGCTCGTCCGAGCGGAACAACTATCTATATAAGGTAACTGCGCTGGGTGCGCGAGCAGCCGCACCAGGGAGTATGGCAGTTGCGCCTCGTACGCGAGGTCATGTGACCTGCCGGCATGCCAGGCGCCAGGCCGTCACAGTATAGCGTAAATATAAGGTAGTTAGGTCCTTCGTATTCATATTAAGTTAAATATAGTAAAAAACCTAATATATATTTAGTTTTATGAACACCTTATCGTTTGCGAGCCACGTAAAAGTCTTTTAAATAAGTAAGATAAGATAAATATCCTTTTTTAGAATAGCGTTAAGCTTATAATAATTAATATAAAATCACTACTTTCTTCTAAGCTTATTAGTAGATAGTACTAGTATGGCGTATAGCGCATTGCAATATGTAATAAAGCTTTATTATAAATAATCCTATAGGTAAGCTTTTATAAGCAGTAGCTACTTAAGAAATATACTATATAGTAGGCTTAATATTATCGTATTATCTATAGTTAGCTTAATATTAGTAACGCTATTATAGTATAAAGGCAAGATATTTAAGTCTTATTTTTAAGAAATAAGTTAGTGTAGCGCCTGCATAGTCTAGAAATAGTAACTTTATTATAAGAAGCTAGCAGAGTTCTTTGTCTAGATTTAGTAGATTTATTTAGCCTAGCGTCTCCCTATAGTCTTAGATTAGCTTCTCTACCTTATAATTACTAATATAGCTAATAACTATCTGCTTCTAACGCGCGTTAATTATAAATATAATAGCTAATATTAATCTCTAGGCCTGCCTTCGCGAGGTCCTCGCAAGAGACAGGTTCAGGATACGTTAGTTACTCTTATAATATTAGCGCTTAATAGCGGAGCTACTCTTCTATCTTAGCTAGGTTCTTTTAGTAGGCGCGATGCTAAGAGGACTATTATAACAAGTAATAGTTATACTATATTATAGCTACATTTATAAGTATATTGCGTTAGTTAGTGTTTACTTAATAGCTAGTGTTAATTTCTAGATTAGTATGTTATATAGGGATAATAATATCGTGCTTATAATTAATTAGTACTATATCTTTCTACTTAAGTATTTACTATTTATAGTTAAGCTAAATATTAGCCTCAAAGAGCTTGCGATCGATTATAAGATTATACTAACTTATATTATAAATAATAATGTAAGTAGTAAAGTAATAATTATTTATCGTTAAGTTAGCCTAAAAATGCTTATTTATCTATCTATTTAGTGAACTATTATATTCTACTGAAGAGATAGTGTTTATATTTTTAATAAATATCCTAAGCCCTTTCTGAATAATATAAAGGTATTTAAGGTAAACTAGGATGCATCTACCTATGCTAGTATTAATACGACCTTTTAGTTTAGTTATAAAACTATTAGTTAAGATATAGTAAAGTATAATAAAAGCGCTTTTACCAAGTAAGAGACTTTGCATGCTAATTAGCTTCAGTAGGCTTTTTTAAAAAGAATTCCCCTAAAGACTATTATTTTCTAATACCTTATTATAATAGGTTACTTCCTGCTCGTCTCTTAGCTTATCCTTAGTATCTAGGCTATAGTCGCTATTCTCTACTACCTTCTATTGAATAGAGCCACGCAGGCACTCGCGGAGGATGTAACTAGGTTTATAATAATAATAGTAGGTTAGTAGACTATTTATTGTATCGAAATAAATTAGTTCAGTTACTATAAAAGGTTAGGTTAAATAGTATAGTAGAGGAGTCTTTTAAGCGTTTGTCTAGTTTAGCTAATTATACCTACTACTACTATTACTTTAAGAGCTTATAATAAGCTCTTAAGTAACATCTTATATTAGGTTAACGTAATTATTATAACAATTACGATACTAATAATAATAAATACTTATCTAAGTATATAGAGTATTAAGAAGATTCTTATAAAACTTCTTAACTTATTACTCTACTAGGAGACAGCGTTCTTAAGAAAAAAAATTTTTACTTTAAAACGTAGTAAAGTTAGTAGTAATTTTAAAATAAAGTTTCTCAAAGTTACACTAAGAGTAAAGCTTTTTATATAAGTTATTATAAGTCTGCTTAAGATAATCTAGTAGGTACTAGTAATAAATATTCTAGTTACTATTTTTTAACGTATAAATAAGCGTAAAAAGATAATAATTAGCTACACCTTTAGTTAACGTGCATATATATAAGGTAATATTACTTTATATATTTTACTCTATACATTTTACTTATTCTTACTTTAGTACTAGTTAGAGTTAGCACGTATCTTATTCTTTAAGCTATTTCTTTATTAATTAAAGGTAATGTTTTTACTATTTTTTAGTAGTAATAGGTTTAAAAAGTAAGCTAAGTTGGTTTTACTACTATTAACTATTAAATAACGTATAGCTAATAAAGTAGCAAGTGTAAAAAGAAGTATATAAAAAAGATAGAAGCTATTAAAGTAAACAGGCTCTTTATATAGTGTTAATAAGGTGTAAGGGAGGATAGAATAGTAAGTAGTATATAGTTAGAATACTAGCGTATAAAAAATAGAAGTAATAATAGGGTAATTAGCTAATTAGACTTCTAGCTTATTTATTTTCTACTACGCTTAATAAGGAGCACTATATAGCTTTTTGCCTTTAGCTAAAGCGTTGGTAGTAATTTAGTAATATATATATAGCTATTATTACTTTACGCTACGGAGAAACATTTAGCTAACCAGTTTAATTATAATTACTATAAAATTTTATTAAAAGTAGTTAATTACGCCTCTTAGCGATATTTTCATTAGGTTATTACTTATAAAGATAGGCAGCTAAAGCGCTTATAAGGGGTCTTTATTAATGCTTTACTAGATACAAGCTTGCTTTATATAGATATTTTAGTTATAGTTCTACTTAATAATATAGCTATTACTCTAGATTTCGTGTGCTTAGTAGGTAAAACGTTTAGATAAGTTATACGCATTACTAAGTATGTGCTTCGTATTCACTAACACTATAAATAAATATTTTAGTATTATTATTATATTATAGTGTAGACGTTACTACTATTTATCTAATAGAGGTAGTAGAATATTTAGCTCTTCTAGCAGCTATAGCGTATTATATTTAAACTATCTAGCTTTTAACTCCCTTTAAGCCTTACTTAGTAGTATTAGGACTCTTTGTATATTAAGTAACCTTACTTTAATAAACTAATAGCTTAGTATAGTCGCGTAGTAAGTTCTCTAGGATAGTTATTATTAATTTATATGTATAGGTAGATTAAGTAATTTAACTAAATATTCTATTACCCTCCTTTAGCTACAGTATAAATTTTTTTAGTATAATACAAGGATAGGCACGGGCTCCTTTATTAAGAGAGTATATAAAATAAGTTAACTCTCTCTTAGCTACACTAAGATAAGGAGACTATAGGTACATAGGCTCGCAACGCTTTTGTGCGTTTGTCGGAGTAGAATAACTATCCATCTAAGGTAACCACGCTAGGTACGCGAGCAGCTGCACCAGAGCATAAGGCAGTTACGCCTCGTACGCGAGGTCATGTGACCTACCAGCATGCCAGGCCGTTACACCTAGTAATTACTTAAGGTAAATAATCTATATACTTTTAGACGTGCTTATATACCTTAGTATATAAATATTAATTTTCTGATTTTTTTTTAACTTATTTTATAACGCTAAGCTTTTTAATTAAATTATATACTATATAAATTCACACGCTAAAAAGCATTAAGCTAAAGCGTTATTAACGCCTAACTATTATAAATAGAAACTAACGTTACTATGCGAGCTATATACCAACTTAAGAATTATTACATATATAGTGCTTTATATAGAGCCATTACTTAAGGAGTATTAGCGGAAACTTCATAGGATAGCGTCTATGCATAAAGTTAACCTCTATATATTATAAAAACACTAGGAACAGCTAGATTAATACTTATACTTAATAAAAGTTAATTAGAGCTTTAAATTACCTTTTAGCTAGGTATAAGAATTTTTAAAGGCATTACGTAAGCGTAGCTTTAAGCACTAGACTTTTAATAAGTACCTTTATATTAATAAGATTAAAATAAAATTTATAAAACACGCGAATAAGGTTATTATAATTAAAATAAAGCTAACGCTAAATGGGTATAAAATCTAGTGTTTAGCTAATAATAGAATAATTCTAAACTAGTTATTGTATGCTAGAGGTGCTAGGCGAGATCTAGTAAACTTACTTATTTTTCTAGGAGTAGAAACGCTACCCTTTAAGCTAACTAAGGCTATTTCTATTACTTTTATACTTACTAAGGACGCTGCTAGGCGTCGTTAATTCCTATTAAATTACTATATTTGTTAGGATAATAATCTCTTTAATACTACCTTTATGTTTAAATACTTAAGAAATAATATTTTAGTGTGCACGGAAACTATAAGGGTAATAAAGATAATAATAATAATAATTTTAAGTTAAATATAATAGTAAAGCTAATATCTAAAGTGCCTATAGTAGTAACATGCGCCTACGTAAAGCCAATAAAGGAGTGCTTTAATAGTGACTTTATAAAGCTTAAGATAACATTTTTAGGTAAAATAGGATAAGGAAAAACGTACTAGGCGCTTCTAAAGACCAAGAAAGTCTTATAAGTTACTTAAAGAAATAATTGGGTAGTTCTTTTTCTTAGTACTATTACTAAGGATAGGTTTCTTAAGGCTTAATAATTTACGAAAACTTACTAATAAGAGTTGCCACCTAGCTACTTGCCTTATTATAAAGTTCCGCTATTATTTTAAACCCTCGTAAAAAGACTAAAAATTATTAAGTAGGCCTCCAGTAATAAGGTTATTAGGTTATTAAGTATATTTAAGATAATAGATAACTATAATAAGCATAAAAGCAAGATAGATTAGTTTAATATTATAGACTCTTCTATTACTCCTCCTCTATCGCTGCTAAACGTGGTAGCTAGAAGAAGTTCTTATATAATCTTATGAAGTGGTTATTTAAGCATAGTAAATAAATAGTAAGGGACTATAAGACGCACAAGAAACTTAATAATAATATTATTATTAGAGAGCGTGCTAATAAGTTTATAAACCTATTTAAAAATTCTAAAACCTACACTACTTATACTAAAAATGCACATTAATTACATAAGTTTTAAATATTTTAGGAACCTCTATGTTATATCTCTAGTAATTTATAGCGACGTAAGCGTGCCCAGCATCCTCCGCGTACTTACTATAGGTGTTCGCCTTGCCGCTTACCTTTATGTAGGCCAGAAATTAGGCCTAAGTGCTAGCAGGAGCACTTCTAACGATATTAAACTATTAAAGAAGTTAATATAAAAGTAAGCTTAAGTATTGAGTAATTAGAGGTTAAACCCTCTAGAAATATAGTCTTTATATAAATTTCTATATAAATTTCTATATAAACTATATTAATTCTAGTGTTCTTCCTCGATCAGAGCGATCATCCGATTGGCTATCACTAGGTAGTCCGTGTGCGGACGATGTTGCTGGTACAAGGAATAGGATTATTTAAGGATAAAATTTTATTTAGTAAACAGCTTTTTATTAGCAATAAGGTAATTTAACTTATTATTATAGCTATAAAGTATATAGTATACACGTAAGTAAAAATAGCTTATGTTATAATTATAACAGTACGCTCTAACGTTAGGCCACGTAACTTTTTATAGTTCTACTACTACTTTTTTAATAATCTAATACTTACGTGTGTACTAAAAAAAATCTCCTTTTTAACATTTAGTATTTTTTTTTATATAAAAAGGGCGTGTTTTAATAGCGCTAGATAGAAACGCGGTTATCGTATTCATTAAACCTGTTTGTTTATTAAGCTAGTAGGGCCGTGCGGAGCACGGCCTTTTTCGGAGAGAAACTGCGCAGCAGCCGCTAGGGACCGAGTATTCGGTACCACAGAAAGGTTTATTCGGTCCGCTTTGTTGACTTGTGGGCGGAGAAGGAGAAACGGACCAATCGGCGCTCAAGCGCCACGTGGCGGTGGCTGTGCTCGAAGTGCCTTTCCCTGCGAATGTGAAAGCTGACTGCCCGTCGCAAGTTCTTTGTTGGACCAACAATACCGCCATCTCCACACCAGATGACAGACACGAGCGGGGACGCAGGAACTTTGGAGAGGAAGAGGGACAAGTTTGGGCAATTCTTGTAAGTGGTGAAAAGCCCCACTTCTACCCCGCAGTTTTGCATGTGATTGGACAACGCTCTCTCCTGCTCCTGACCTGGTGCGACGAGCTGATGTTGACCGCAGGCAGAAGAGCTACAACAAAGGCGAACTAGCCCTCAAGCATGCTATCGGTCTGGGTCCTGTAGAGAACGTTGTACCTGTTGCCCGGCCTTCTACCAATGGCCCTCCACGCCCGGTCGAAGTAGGATGGCATCCGGTGGGAGGCTTCGCCGGCAAGTGGTTCGCAGAGAAAACCGGCCTGGGCAAGATGATTACAGAGAAGATCAACAAATACCCAGATCCGACGCAGCATTGGGCCGTACTCGTTGGAGAGTATGCACATCAATTGTGGATGGACGAGAACTTCGACATCATATACACAAATGCGAAGGTTGACCCGAAGGAGTGGCAAACATTTCAAGTGGGAGAAACGAGGTTTAATGATGATGCTGTGAGGCGAACTGGTAAGTCTCTTCGCTGCTTTCTTCTACTGGCAGATCGAAGCGACTTTGAGTGCAAGGAAATCGTTTCTCACCCTGCTCGTCGTAGGCGAAGCTGTCATCCAAAACATCCGCGCCACCCGCCCTGGCTACAATCTTATCAGCAACAACTGCCAGACTTACGTTCTCCAACTCCTCGACGCCATCCAAGTATCGCAAGAGAAGGAATTCGGTACCACACTCGCCGTATACGAGCGGCTGTTTGGCTCAGGCAAAGTAGCAGACCTCTTTCCGGACAACGACGCGAATATGCAAGAGCCTGGTCAGCCCGGATTCTCTCCTCCGGCTTCGACGCTGGAGCTGGGTGTGGTGGGAGGGACAGGGGGCCCAGGTCATGTGCCGTTTCATCGTCCTGAGGCATTACTGCATGACGGAGAGAATGCCGTTGGAGGCGTACAGCAGACAAGCGTGAATTTGGCGCAGCAGGTTATGGATGCGAATACTACGCAACTGGACACGGAGGAACAGGCTCAGAGGCATTTAGACGAAAGTGAGCAGAAAGAGAAGAGCGCAAATTGGGGTGAGAAGACGAGTTCATTCTTCCGGAAGTTTAAGAGATAGGCTCAAAAAGTATTAAAGTTACAGGAGGTCGATTGATGTTTGCAAAATGACCGTTTGTGCTCGGTTTCCCGTGAGAGATTTCTGGGACAGGTCATCCTATGTCACCAGACCCTTCGCCACACCGCTACCCACCGTACGGACGATGTGCAATCTCAACCCCACACCCATTTGCTGGGCCAGTCGCCACGCTCTGTCAATTACCTTCTGCTCGTTAACCATTTACGCCTTCCGTTCCGAGACCTAACGGGAAACAAACATAATTGGCCCATGATTGGTATTGTTGGCTGAGGTGACGTATTCTTGGCAGCGAAGGCGGTTTCTTCGCTACTCGGGGTCTGCGGTCTACCAATACGCAATAGCTAATGTGGTATCATGCGTTAATAGATGCCAAAGGAGTGCTAGATATTACTTACAATAAGGATGCAAATCCAGGAAGGGGGGCAATAGTGCTACAGTCTCGAAAGGTTGTTCTTGAACCTGATTCCATTCAGTGAACTGGTCTTGTAACAGGCTTTGCACATCCGGAACGGTTCCTGTGTTGAAGTTGCAATAAATCCATGACGTGCAATTTCCATCTTGAAGCTCTTTGAGCGCCTGAAAAAGCGGCTGTACGTAGTAGTAGCGGCCACAACGTTCTATTCAGGATGTACGAGCAGATGTTTGTTGGTCATACTAGATGTCTAAGGCGTATCGAAGAGCACTACTGTAGCTAATGGCCCGGAAAGCCTCAGCAGCTCTATCCGGGGTCGGATTACCGTCCAGGACCAATCGATACGAGCCTTCCGGCATCTCTAGTTTGGGTAGCTCCAGAGCATCAAGGATCCAACAGCATAACCCCTTGGTTATCGCCAAAGAGTGAAAAGGACTGACAATATTGTCGAATTCATGTGTGATCGCGAATGTCCATATGTTGACAGTGCGTCTCACATGCGCTCTAGGATTGAACCGACAGAATGGTACCAGACCTCGAGCATGAGATGGCGCGTCGGCAAGGGTCACCTTATCCTCTACAATATCTATGCGCCGAAATTGTTTCTAGATGGTGCGAGGAAGTGACTCCAAAATCGGATCGCTAACGAGGTCGCAGAGTGAGCCTTGAGTCGACGAGTCGTGTCGCTCCACAAATCGAGCATTTGAGGAAACCATGGTGCCACCATACGACTCAGCTCAGTGGCCTCCTCTGAGCTGTAGTAGCCCAGAACGGTGGACGTGCCGAAACTATCGTACTCAGCTCAAATTTCCAATCGCTTCCGTTGATATGTCGCCAGTCTTCGGTCCATTTGTCCATGATACGACCAGCTTCCTCGGCAAATCTCGCATGCTGAGCCATGTTGTCACGCATGAACCAGATGAACTCGGTAAACACCGATCTTAATGCACCCCACGTGCATCTGGGTGGCAGCTGCTCTGGGCAAGGGGTCTTCCAGTGATCTAGCAGAGGCTGAGATTGCGGGAATCGCCTTGCTATAGCATCTGTTGTCATGGCGTCTGGCTTGTTCGGGACTAGAAGGCTAGACGCTACTTCGTTGACCAGCATAGTCTGGCGCTCAATGACGTCCCTAAGCCCCGTGCTGAATAGGCCAGCACTAGTTTCGTCCTGCGTCAGCAGCGTACTCAGCGATGCCAACGAACAGAACACTGAACTGAACGGGGTTCATGTACGGTCGTTCGACAGCGCTAATAAATAAGAGCTTTTTAGTTTATATAGCAAACTTTTATCTATATAATTATCCTAAATAGGATAAAGGTTAGTATTAGAATTATTTACTAGCTAGATATTTTATCTAGTATCTTTTTAAAAAAAAAAATTAAACTATAAACTATTTAAGGTATCTCGACATAGCGTCCCTCCTTAGTTATTTTTTTTATAGCTATAGTGCCTTAATAATAGTTAGTAACAATAAATTATAATTATAAATTTTCTTACTTATAAGAAGATAATTATTTACTTATATTATTTAAAGTTATTACTTATTACCAGCGTAAGCCCTAGGGACCTTACGTATATGATAAAGCTCTAGTAGCTTAACTAGATTATTAATAATATCCTTAGTGTCACGGTACTCTACCGTCCACCTCTGTACACCGCTAAGTACCATAACACATGCCGCACGACTCTACTAAACTGTCTAGTACTATGTTAGACGGTACTTACTACTATTTAAAGCTTTTAAGTTTACTAACTAATTAAAGGATACTAAATCTTATTTAATAAGCTTTAATTAACTTAATTAAGCTACTAGACGACGCTAGGCGCGCTAGCACTATAACCTTTATATATATATTCTACTTTGTAATCTGCTTCTATTCTTTACGCAACGTCTTATAATTACACTAAATACTATATATAGCTAATACTACTACTTTTATGCAAGGCCGATAGAATAAGGGTTTATAACGTCTCGTGATATTACGTTACGTTATTATAACTATAGCCACGACTACATTCCCTAAATCTACTTTATAGTAGATATTAAAATAGCTAAGAATGCTTATAGCTAGCAATACGGCCCTTTATAAAGCTATAGTAAAGCAAGAAACCCGCTATTATGTAGAGCTTCTTAAGTTAAAAAAAGAGATTAAACTAATAAAATTTATAAACTAGTCTATTCTTATCCTAGCCCCTATTATTATTATAACTAATACTAAAGGTAATATAGCTTCAGCTAATCTACTATCTAGAGGTAGCTTAATACCTATTATAGGGCTAAACACCCCCTTAACTACCTATTAAACTAAACGTCTCCCTAACCTGCCTATATTCTTTAGGAAACAAAAAGATCTGCCCCTATTTATTACTAAGCTTTATTAAAAGCTATATAGTAACGCTAACTAATATTTAATAAATAAGTCTAGACTTATCTACGTCTACTCTCGCCTCGAACGCAATCCTGCTATCCTTATTAACCTACTTATAAACTCTAATATCTATATTATTAACTAGCTTATCTTATTCCTAGAAGCCACCTACGGTAACCTGAATAAAAAACTATCTACTGTGAGGACGAGATCGGGCTCCTGCATCAAGTGAGTAGATGAGGTAGATTAGCTCTATTTTAGCTACACTAAGATGAGGAGACTGTAGATACATAAGCTCGCAGGGCTTTTGTGCGCTCGTTAGAGCGGAACAACTATCCATATAAGGTAACTGCGCTGGGTGCGCGAGCAGCCGCATCAGGGCGTAAGGCAGTTGCGCCTCGTACGCGAGGTCATGTGACCTGCCGGCATGCCAGGCGCCAGGCCGTCACATCTACTTAAAGCTACCTTAATAACTTAAAATAAAGAAAAAAGAGCTTCCTTTTACACTTTACTAAGTTCTAACGTCTTATTACTAATACTAGCTTAAATAAAGCTACTTAGATTAGTTAACTCTATTACTCTCTTTTTAGTAAACTCCGCTACGCTATAGTTGGCGTGTTAATTTTTAATAACCTAAATATATACGTAAACTGAATTACTAAGTTTAATAATATTTTATATTATTTACTAGTTAAATATTTATACTACTAAGAAACTGCCCACGCTATAAACCTTCTCTATAATCTTAATACTATAAAAATTAATTTTTTTAAGCTGTACTCCCTTAAATAATAGAAGAGAATAAGGGAAGGTATATGCTTTAAATATAAAAAGAAGAACTATATCCCTTATAAATACCTACACTCTATCTCCTATAACTAAGCACAAAGTACTTCTCCACCGTTTAGCACTGTCTCTAACTATCTAACATAACGTCGCTAGTTATCTATCTTGTCTACGTCCTTCTATAAATAGTTTCCTTAGAGACGCTCGTCTACACTATCCCCTAAATAACAAAGGCTTTATTTTAAGATTAAGTCGCTTTTTAAGACTATAGTTTCCCTAGATTTTTACTAATTTTATAACCCATCTAACTGCCGTAACATCCTAGAACTATTAGGTTAATATATCATATAATATATAATAAGGCCCCTTTATAATTAACGTTTTTATACTAATAGACACTAGCGCTATAGGCATAAGGTATATTTATATATCTCTAGCTTGTAAATAGAATCTAACTCTAACTCTACTGCCTATTATAATAAACTTAAAAGGATTTAATAGCACCTACCTAAAATGAGGATATAGAGCTTACGCTATAATGCTAATCCTCCGCTATTTAGATCACAAGGAAACTATTTAACTTATAGTAACTAATATTAGTAGCTATAATATTATACTAGGATAATTATATATATATATATGTATAAATACTATATAATTATTAATTATAACTATAAATAATTATACTGTAACGTTTCTTACTACTAAATAAAGTGCTTAGTCTTTAAGAATATAAAGATAGCATTATTAGCTACTATAAAATACTATTTCTTACTACCTAGCTAAATGCCCTCTACTATAACCTTAACTAATTATAATTAGCTACTACTAGCCTATACGGTTAGTAACAAGGTTTATTTGGACGCACGAAATATCTAAACGCGACGTACCTTAAAGACGCTTAATTAAAAAAAATCTTAGTTTATACTAAGTAGTTAAGAAGATTTCTGCCTACACGTATAGGCTTAAACTACCTACTACTATAAAGATATATTCTGCGTTCTATATATCCTTGCTCTATCTCGCTACTAATAAGTTAGAATACCTACCTAGCTAACACGCACCGCCACCCGCTCCCGTTATTATTAATAATAAGGAGGAATACTACATTAAAAGTGTTAAAGATCTCTACTATAATTAATGTAGTAAACACTATAAATACCTAGTTAAATAGACTAGTTATAATAAGATAACATAGGAAAATGCCTATAATCTAAAAGACGTAGCTACTATATCTAACTTCTACAAATGGCACCCTAATATCCATAAACCTCCTAAGGCTATATAGCTATAAGGACCTATAACTATAAAAACACTCGCTAGAGGTTAACTTTAGACAAGGGATACTATCACGGTACTCTACTATCTACCTCTATATACTACTAAGTACTATAATACCTATTATACGACTTTGCTAAATTATCTAGCACTATACTAAATAGTATTTACTACTATTTAAAGCTCTTAAGTTTGCTAACTAATTAAAGAACGTGGACTCTTACCTAATAAGCTTTAATTAGCTTAGTTAAGCTACTAGACCACGCTAGGTGCGCTAGCACTATAACCCTTATATATATATTCTGCTTTACGATCTGCTTCTGTTCTTTACGTAACGTCTTGTAATTATACTAGATACTATACATAGCCAATGCAACTGCCTCTATAGAAGGCCTATAGAATAAGTGCTTATAACGTCTCATGACACTTAGCTATATATTATATATATGCGCTTTAAATTAATTTCTCTACTGCCTTATACTAGTAAGGGTATTTACTCTATTATATCTTAAACTATAAGAGGCGTAGGCATAGGCATATAACTATTATGACGTAATAAAGAGAGGGCGCTCTATTAGTAGCTAGTATAATTACTTTTTAAAAATATATATTAAGCTTCTTATGGGCAAGCTTAATGCTAACGACTGTATATTTACATTACTAAAAGCCCTTAATCTAATATACGCTCCGCTTATTAGTACTACTAAAAAAGGCATAAATTTCTTATAAGTGAATAACTATTTACTATAATACGCTAGAACTACTATAAGAAGAGTTGCCTTCAAGTAGTATTATATTTTTATAAAATATTTTTAAAACCTCTATTATAACATAGATTTTATCCTACTCGTTATTAGACAGCGCGTTATAATTATTCTTTTTAGGCTTTATATTAACAAAAAAAATTGTGTACTTTCTATACTTAGGTAGGTAATTAGAAAATAGCTCCTCCATACCACTTTTTAGGTTAATTTAAGGGTAAAGTATTACCCTTTATATAACGCTATTTTTTATTCCTTAGAGCTTTTTAACGGCTCTTATTCTTGTGCTCTATAAGTTACTTTTATATAAAAATTATATATAATATCTAGCTAAGCTTGCGCAACTCCTTAGTTGCGATATCTTTAATAGTATAGCGTAACAGCTGCTCTATTTTACGCTAATATAATATACTAAGTATTAACGTAGAGCTTTTTTGCAATCTTACCTTTAGAAAGGACTCCTTATTAAATTGCTTAAGGATAGGTGTAGGATCTAGCGACGAGATACCTATATACTTAAAGGCCTTAGTAATTAATTACGGCGTAGCTAACGCAGTCTAGGCCCTTTATAAGAGTATAAAAAGGTCTTTTTTAGTAATTATTAATAGTTTTTAGTTCCTATAGAAACAGGCGTTAAGCTTATTAAAGTAAGTAACTAAGAGAGACTTAAACATATATATATTAAAAGGCTATAACGTATGCGTTAAATAAGGGAGAAATATAGCTAAGAGAATCTTATTTTAGTTACAATAGTTAATAAAATCTATAGTTACGTAAGATCTATAGCTATTAAGAATTAGAATGTTACAAGGTAATTTACGTACCTAAGCCTGATCCGGGTTAGGAGAGGATAGGTTAAGAGTAATACGCCTTACGGATATATTTAGTAGTTAAGAGCTTAAAATAATAATACTAGGTTATGTAAATAATTTAATCTTATAACAAACTCTAGAATAACTAACTAGGAGATTTACTAATCTATTATAGGAGAATACTTCTAGTATATTAAGTTAACTATATAGAGTAGAAAAGGTATAGAAAAATTATTACACTCTATACTATATATTCTAGTTCTTATTATTATTAAAATTATTATTATAGTCCTGCTAAGCCCTTTCTCCTAACGGTAGTCCCTAGAACTTACTATAGTTTTAACCATTATACAGGACTTCTCGCTTATATAGGACTTTATTACGTAATTATTAACCCAAGCTATCTTGTGCTTCCATATATTCTTCTAGCATAATTATTTTGTTTTATTATTCTTATAGAGTTCGTAATTATAAAACTCTCCCCTCTTTTAAGGCTATGATCCTAATACCTTACTTTATTATGTTATTATACTATTAGTATATAGGTTTTATATTTTATAAAGGCGTGTGTCCTCGCTTCCTAAGGTAAGTTATAGCCTCTTTTAGATTTCCCTTATCTTGCTAACTATACTAAAAGCTCTTTACTTATTTATTACAATCTGTCGCGCTTGTGCGAATAAAGTAGAATCTTAATCTTAAGGTCTTAAATTAATATCTAATTATAAGCGCTATTAGAAGATAAAGCCACGTTATTTTATAAATACTACTTCTAGAGTGTACTAATTATATTTCTATATATACTTTATATAGTTTATAGATTCTTAAAAAATATTAAGTGCGTGTTTAAAAAGGGAAGCGTAAAAAGTGTCTTGAGTTACTTATAGCTAAAAAGTATTAAGCCTTAGCTACTAAGGAGTCTACTTGCTTAGACTCTATAACTACTTAACTTTATCGTAAACTTGCTAAGGCTAAAGAAAAAAAATATAGTTATACATAATACGACCTCTACATTGTCAGTATAATAGAGCTTTTAGAAAAATAAAAAGAGGTTTTAAAGGGTATAATTACTTTTAATATTCGCGAACCGTCGTAACTTGCACCTTTAAGGGCTAGCTTAAGATAGTTATAAGGTAATCCTTCTTTATTTAATTTTAATTTTTTCTTTTTCTTTAATATTTCCTCCTTCCTCGCTGATTTTCCGTCTAAGGATATTATTAGTAGTAATTTATTACTAATTCCCTACAGTTTATAAAATTTTCTTTTAGTTCTTAGGTATTATATTATTCTAGTTATCCTTTCTATTTAACTAAATATTTAGGCTATTATTAAATTACTTTTAGGTCCTTAATTTCCTTAACCTTATACTTATTATTTTTTAAATCTGACCAGATCTTAACTAGGGCGTCTAGTAGAGCTGGTTTTAAAGGTAATTAGTAAAACGTAGGATAAATCTTTACACTCTTTAGTAAAAGTAATTTAGTTATAACAGGTCCCTTAGCTTCTTTTACTTTAAAAGGGCCTATTTAGAGATAATCTAGTTTTCTGCTAGGTTATTTTATTCTTAAAATTTTTTTATAATAAGAAAATTTTATCCCCTTTCTTAAGGGTTAGTCCCTTAATCCTTTATTTATTAGCGTTTTTAGATACTATAAGAGCGTTTTAGGTAATCCTTTCTTATAAGACGTTGTATAATCCCTTTATCTTTTAGGCCTTATTTTAGGCTTTTATAAAAATACTTTCTATATCTCTTAAATCTTAATAATTAATTAGCTTATATCTATAGTTAGTATAGTATAGAGAGTATCGTATTATTCCTAACCTTGCGCTATTGTATACTAGCTAGGCTATTAGTAATAGCTCTACTTAGTTATCCTATTATTTATTAATGTAGAATTATAGGTACTATTCTAGAGTCTAATTTGTATGTTTTATTTATCCATTAGTCTAGGGGTGGAAACTTGTTAAGAGCTTTTTATTAACACCTAATACTACTATAAAGATATCCTAGTACTTAGATATAAAGAGCTTGTCTCTATCTATAATAAATTCCTTTAGTAGTCTATATTCCGCAAATACTATATTATTCACCTTATAAGCTAGTTCTTCTAATATTATAAACTCTTTTATAGGTCTAAACTTGGCTGTCTCAGGCAGTTTACTATTACTATAAAAGTATTATATATGCGCTTTATTCATAGTTATAGCAATTTTAGGAGCTTTATTATAAAGTTTATTATTACATTCTACAAGGATCGTTTAGCTACTTATAGTAATTATAATAGTTTATAAAGCTTATATCTTTTAGATTGTTTTTATAGCATGCTAAATAGTTACTTATAACCTTAGTTACTATCTACTTAAGTTTAAGGATAGTATATTCGTTTGCGATCTAACGCGTTATTCCTTTAATATTTAGGTATCCCTATTCTTATAATTTATATAGTTTCCTAATTAAGGCTTTCTTATAGCCTAGTTATATAATAATCCTATATTAATAGTCTTAGCGCGTTTCGTTAAGTCTACTATAAAAAAGGTCGTATTTCTTTTGTTATTCGATGGTGAGTTAGCTATAACCCTAAAAATCATGTACTACTAGTCCTGTATACTATAGACTAGCCGCGCGCACCTTAATTTTTAGCGAGTTATATTTAATTATCCTGTTATTCCTTACGCGTAGCACTACGTTATATAGGTTAAATTTATTTTTTATAAGATCTAATCGCATACCTGGGGCCGGTAAAGATCGCGAAACTCCACGAAGTCACAACTCTCTAGAAGAAAATTTAAGTGCTAAAAAAGATAGAACCCTGCAAAGTCTACGCCTTAATAAAGATAAAAAATAGTATCCCTAAGTAGCTAAGAGAGTATAAGGCTATAAAGCTAGCTTTAATATAGTTTAATATTATAAGACCCTTTTTAATATTTCTAAAGAAAACTAATAGTTCCTCCTTATTATTAATAGATATACGCAAAAGAACTAAGTTATCCTATTAAAATATAAAGAAAACGCATGAAAGGAACTTAAGGTCTAAAAAACCTTTATTAAATATTAAACTAATAAAAAAGTTAAAGTTGCTAAAACTAATGGCGCACTACAACTCTTATAATAAGTTAAAAAATAAAAATTTATATAGGAAGTAGAACTACAGCCTACTATAATTACGTTATTATATTAAAATAGACTAGCTAAGTGAAATATCTAAACTATAAAAGCTAATATAAGAGTAATACTTAAGGATGCTAGTATACTAATTAAGTTCTAAAATAAAACTAT
Organism: Bimuria novae-zelandiae CBS 107.79; assembly: GCA_010015655.1. Taxonomy (NCBI): domain Eukaryota; kingdom Fungi; phylum Ascomycota; class Dothideomycetes; order Pleosporales; family Didymosphaeriaceae; genus Bimuria; species Bimuria novae-zelandiae. The sequence continues at coordinate 779,799 of ML976682.1, forward strand.
AAAGGCAGATATATATATATATATATATATATAGAACTATACTAATATAGGACCTATAATAAATAGAAACAAGTTAGTCCTAAAGAGGCTTTTATAGAAAAGACGCTATCTATTAACTATATTTATATATAGGGGAGTAAGTGCTATTCTTATATTTACCCTAAGATAATTTTAGCAAATTAACGACACGATAAGCTTATGAACCACGGTAGAGTTAAAGTATTTATAGGCTATTCTAAGCTAATAAATAAGTAGTTTAAGTTCTACTCACCAGAACTGGGATACACCTTAAGATTAAGCTACATATTAGTAGATTAATATACGCCTAGAGGGAGAGTTAAACTATAATTATAAAATATCTTAGCTAAATTACAGGGAACGCAAAATACTATACTAGACTAAAAACTAAGAAAAAGACTAAGGAAAGATCCTACTCTTACTAAACTAATTTCTACTTAAATGGCTCCTGCAGAACTAATAGAATAAGCTACTATAAAATAAATAAAACTACTAACTATAGATAAGATAGAACTACTACTCACAGAATAAGTAGAACTAACTCCTAAGCTAATTAAGCATAGAAGAGGAAAATTAAAAAAGCTAAACGCTATTTTTCCTATAGCTCTGTCTTAAGGTAAGCGAGTACCTAACCTAATAAACAAAGAACTTAGAAAACCTATTCAGGTCTTGCTAATAACTCTATAATAATTTATAAACAGGTCTAAACGTAAGTGGTCTAGCGAAGACACTATAACAGAGAAAAAATTCTAGAAAATTATTAAAGCTATGCTGGTACGAGTCGACTTTACAAATAAATAAGAATAGATTTTTAAGAAAGCTTTTTTAGCAACTAATATTATAAGAATTTAAATTCCCTAGAAATATTAATGAGCTATTTACAACCTAAAGTACGGAAATAAATAAAAAGTAGTAGTGCTAGAGGAGATAAACTTACTAATAGAAAATAAAACCTAGGAAGAAGTTTTACTAGTAAGAAACGCAAATATAGTTAACTTAAAATAGGGTTTTATAATTAAGACTAAGCTAGACAAGATAGTTAAAAAATTTAAGGCACGCCTTATAACAATGGGTTTTATCTAAGTATAAGGAATTAACTATAATAAGACCTTTACGTTAATTATCTACATAGACACTTTACGCCTATTCCTAGCTACAATTATAGTAGACGACTTAGAATATTTTTATTATAACATTAAAAATGCGTTTACTAAGTTTTACCTTAAGGAATAGATTCTCCTTAAGCCACCTAAAGGAGATTATATTAAGAAAAGTATGTCCTAAAAGCCTTTTAAAGCCTGTATAAACTAAATCAAGCTACTTAAGACTAGAACCTATTAATAAAAAAAGTTTTTATATAAAGATTTATATAAAGCTTTGCAGACCGTTGTATGTTTATCCATAAAAAAAATATTTAAATTTTAGTCCACGTTAATAACGTTCTTACAGCGTTAAAGGAGTAATCTTAGACTAAGTAGTTCTAAAAGAAGTTTTCTAGACAATTCAACGCTAAGAACCTAGGGGAGGTACATAAAGTCCTTAAAATATAAGTTATAAGAGATAGAAAGCACTATAAAATTTTCTTTAATTAAGAGTAATACCTACGCGTAGTATTTAATAAGTTTAAAATATTAAGTAAGAAGTATAAAGATAGGAAAATCCTATTTACTAACTATACCTTATTTAGGCTAACTACTAATAACGACACCCGAATTAACGTAACTAAGTGCTAGTAGGAAATTAAAAGCCTAATATTTGCTATAGTTCTTACACGTCTAGATATTATATTTACCCTTAGGAAACTAAGCTAATACATAAGTAATTTAGTAGAACACCATAGCTATGCATTAAAGAACCTATTATAGTACTTTAGGTTAATAGTTATAATAAAACTACTGTACGGACTAGAGGGAGCGCACTTATAATTTATTATCTACTTAGATACTAACTAGGCAAGTGATACTATAGACTAAAAGAGCGTCTTAGGAAGCAATGTAATATTCTATAAAAGTCTAATATTATAGTCCAGTAAAAAGTAATAATTAGTTATAACGTTATGTTATAAATCTAAGTATATTACGATTCTGACATACTACAAGCAAGACTAATAAATTACTTAAGTATTTAGAGACCTTAGATTCCTAAAGTATATTAGAAAAGACACTAATAAGGTTTAGATACTAGGCGATAATTAGGACGCTATTACACTTATAAAGAACTTTTACCTTTACGAAAGATTAAAGCATATTAACGTCTATTATTACTTTATTAAGGACCTAGTAGAATAAGGCAGACTTAATATAGCCAACGTGCTAACTATAGATATAGTTACTAATAGAATAATAAAGCCTTTACAGCGGGTGGCATTTAAGAAATTTAAGAACTAATTAAAAGTTATTTATAGACTAGACCTTTCCTAAGGGGGAGTGTTAAGAATATGTAGGTTTAGTCCAGATTAGTAGAAGGTAGGCTCATAGTACTTACTATACGTAAAGCGTGCTAAGCCTAGTAGTCCCTACTTAATTATATAGATCCGACCTTACTATAGCTTGTTTAATTAAAATATAAGATAATAGTTAATATAATACGTTGCAGCCACCCCGCCTTGTCCCTCTCTTACTTAGTTATCCATGGTAGTTATACTACTAGAGGGACCTTGTTCTAATAGTTAGAGTTATTTATCCTTTTTTAGCATAAATAGTATAGCAGAAGCTATTAAGCTTTTACTTAGTTATATAAATTTCCTTTTTAATGTTTTTTTCCACTATTCTACTAATTCCTTTTATTAGTCTTATAATAATAATTATAGTTATTTCTGGTGTAGTTTTACACCTTCCTATAATTAGATCTCGTAATCCTATTCCTGGTTTTTTAGGAGTGTTTCGCCGTCTTACTACCTTAAACAATCCAACGGCGTTTTGGCCGCCGTTTTCGGGTGCCCGCGCTGCCATTTTCTGACGCTGACTTGCCACTAAACCTCCCTACTCACGCGCCGAACAGCTCGGGCGCACGTGCTCTCCGGATTACCCACTTCGGCTAGCGTAGTCGCGCTACTACCCCAACTTCGAGGAAGCTCAGCAGCAGAGCTCTCGGCACGCTTTCACAATCCAACGGCGCCCAGATCACACTACATGCTACGTTTCAAAACACCACGCGCTCTCCTTTCCCTCGCACGGATACCCCATCGCCATCGCCATGGCACTCTCGTCCGGGCTCTCGCCCAAGCGGTGGATTGCGGCACCCCTGCTGCCAGGAACGCGAGCGTGGAGCACCAGCTCTCGACACCACTCGCTTTCCCATCTTGGCTAGCGTTTCCTCATGATGCCCCGACGAAGGCCCGGTTTCCAGTTCTCTGCACAAGAGCAACGCGGCGGCACCGCCTGCGACCTTGTCAGCTAGCTCCATCCTATTCTTATCCTCACCACCCAAGATACCGACCGAAATGGAGGCCACACGACTGGCGGGCTACTTAAGGGCCTTTCCGCTCGTCGTCCATCCACCGGAGCCCTAAGCAAACACAGCTGTCTCTTCTCCCCCATTCTCGGCAGCATTCGTTCCAGCTAGAATCCTCCAGTACCCCTCTTTCCCTCCGCGCTCTACCTCGAACGCCCTGCCTTCGGACGCTCTACCTCCAGACGCCCTGCCTCGTCACGGACTACGGCGACATGCGACGACGCTCTCCAGTTAAAGGTTCCTCCTCTAAATCCAAAAGTTCATTCAACGAGAGTAATTATACTGGGCCTAATTCCGATGCGGACGATGGTGTGGAGTCAGATACGGATCCGACAGACGTCGATGCCTCTGCGGATGAGGGCGACGAGGACGAGGACGAAGACGAAGCCTGGCTCTCCCCTAACGAGGAT
>ML976683.1:9050-186749 GCA_010015655.1 Bimuria novae-zelandiae CBS 107.79
CCTCCATGCGCGTCTATCCTTTTAAGCCTTCTCTTTAGTGTATCGATTAAACACCTGTTCTAGCCATGCAAGGCCTATATCATTGTTGCTCTATCTATTTAGAGATAAGCTAATAAAGGCCTCATGTTTTCCTGCTCGTACGCCTTCTACCCAAGAGGATTAGATGGATAAGTTGGCTGAGGCAAAAAGAAGCCCGGGCGGGAGAGAGGATCTATCACTACATATACATGCCAACAAGGTTATCCACTTTCGATTCCTATCTTAAAGAGCTTCTCTTACTTCCTTTCTATCCCACATTGCTTTACTAAAGATCCTTTTGCTTCTTCTAATAATCCCAGTAAGGAAGCCTTTCTCATCCATATTATACAAGTGCTAAGGCTGTATCTTGTATTCCTCTATCTTGTCATGCAGAAGTTAAAAGAATTGCTAATATTTATCCCCTAAATTAGCTCTGTGTCGGTCACGGTCCATTCTAGCAGTCCAGTGTAATTCAATATTGTTCTTGTGCCGGGCGATAAATCGGGTAACCTAGTTCTAGCCTACGTCTTGTTTTGCTATCGCAGAGGCGAAATTTCGTACTATCTCCCTTATAGGTTGTAGCCGACGAGCTGTAAGGCCTTTTATGTACTTTACAAGCTCTGCCTCTTGTTGTAGGTTAAGCTTTTAGGTGTTAGAGATACGTGTTGTTCTTAAGGCTGTAATCCCTTTGTGCCGGCGCATCAGCGTTATACGAATAACACTATACTTTTTCGCAATTATCGCGTAAGAGAAAGTTTCGCATGGCTCTAAGGATTTAATTTCTTTAATTACTTTGTCAATCGGATCTATATCGGTTAAGTTATGAGGCAGCGAAAATATGGTGTTAATTGAGGGGTAAAGTACTAGCGCGTGCATTGGCCCGTAGCGTGCATTGGGTGGTGCGAAACACTAGCTTAGGATTGCCTGGCCGGTCCTCGCCTAGGCCAGCTCCAAGAAGCTTATCTCTACACTACTCTACATGGAGTAGGATCCCGTGATCACCATTCCGCATCCACTTGCACGGTCTACTGTGGTGTCCGGCGAAAGTAATGTCGGTGGTCCGCGCACAACAGGGGAGCGGATCCTATGTAACGTGTTCTACTAGTCACCGGCCGCCACCAGTCATCGGCCACCCTACCCAAAATCAGCGCACCACAGCATCTTCAGTCAACCATGTCACCAACAACAAGACCTACAGAACCTTATAAGGAAGGTAGGCTTGCACTAGCTATTAATACGATCTAAAAAGATAACAATCTACCTATTTAAAGAGCCTTATTCCTCTATAATACTCCTCGTACTACGCTCCGTCGTCGCCTTGCAGGTGGCCTACCACAAGCTATTGCCAACGCCAGCAAACGAAAGCTACTCCCTACAGAGGAGCAGGCCCTTGTTCAGTGGATCCTAGACCTTGATCGACGAGGTTTTCCACCGTATATCATCAACGTACAACGGATGGCAGACGTTCTGCTTGCCGCCCGTGACTCTAATCCACCCCTACACTAGTTAGCAAGAACTGGCCATCGCGCTGGATCCAGAGCCAGCCAGAACTCCAGACAAATTGGAATAAGAAGTTCTACTTACAACGCGCTAAATGTGAGGATCCTGTTAAGATTAGCGCGTGATTTAAGCTAGTAGAGGAATCGCGCCAGAGATATAGGATACTTAATAAAGATATATATAACTTTAATAAGACTAGCTTTAAGATAGGTATAGCGAGCATATTAAAGTTTATTACTAGCTCTAATGCTATTAGTTACGCTATTAATATTTAGTCTAGTAATCGCGAGTAAACTGCTATAATTAAGTTTATTAACGCGTTAAGATAGAGTCTACTACTATTCTTAATTTTATTTAGTAAGTTTTACTAAGCTAGCTAGTATTACGATTTTCTACCTAACTAGGTAATAGTAGTCTCTAATAATAGCTAGATAATAGATAAGCTAGGTCTTAAGTAGCTAAAGCACTTTAATAGATAACTTACATGTATAGCGAGCTAATTACTCTGCCAAGACCCTATTAAAATCTAGACTATACACGATTGTATAGAATAACTATAAATAGTTATTAAAAATTATAATAGGTTAATCTATTTAGAATTTATTTTTATAAGTTACTTATAGGTACGTAAGTTATACCTAGCCTTATAATAATATTAATAGTACTATTAGGTTAATTTACTTTTATTAGCGCGTACCTTCTTTTTTACCGTTTTCTTATTATTACTCACTATAAAGTCCTTTAGAATAGCTAGTTACTAACTATTAATAGCTATAAGGACTCCTTCTTACTATAGTTACTTTTTTTATATAATTTCTATTACGTAGTAGTCTTATTAGTAGCTTAAAACTTAGCGTTATACCTAGTTATTAATATAAAAAAATATACTATTAGCTTAGCGCCTTTTATAAGCCTTTTAACTACTTTAACTATTAAAGTTAAAAAACTATTTATATAAGATTGAATCCTTTACTTTATTAGCGTTAATTATAACCCTAATTCTGAGATATTACTTAGTATTTATAACTACCACGTACTATCGCGTATAGTACAAGGTAAAGGCGTACGTAGGTAAATATTAAGCTTTAATATTATAGCTTATAGATCTAATAAAACTAAACTAGCGCCGTAAAAGCCTTCTTAAATATTACTTTAAGTAATTATAGCCTTAAAAGTAGTAATATACGTAATCTAATCACGTATTAGATCCTTAGCTTAGCGCCTATACGCCTTCTTTAAAGGCAAAAAATAGCCTATATTAAGTGGCTATAAGAGGTACGACGAATATAGAGGTATATAAAGAGTAGTAATTTTATTATCCTTATAGTATTACTAAAATTTACGCAAGTTATAGCTCTTATAACTATTAATAATAAGTAAACGTGCTATACTAATAACACGCCTTTTTATATACACGTTAAAGTGCTTTAACTACTATAAACTAAGTTTATTTATTATCTAGCTATTCTTAAAGACTATAATAACCTAATTATAAGATAGATCCTTCTCTTAGTACTAGATAGAGAGGTAGTGCTTGCCTTTGAAAATAAGAAAGGGTGGAATCGCTTAGGCTATTATATTAATATTCTAAATAGCAATTATTTACTCTTAGTTAGGTTACTATACGCTCTTTAGCTTACATTAACCCTTAAAGCCTATAATAACTACTTTTATTAATATTATGCCTATTATGAAGCTAGACTTATTAAAATTATAAGTGTTTTTATCTAAGATACTATACTTAGCTTTAGTATTCTCCATAAGCTAGAACTAGTCTTGTATAACCTTAAGATCCTTATAGAGGGCTCTCTTATAGTTATACTTTTAATTAAACTTAACTTAGAGCTCTAGCTAGCGCTTAATAATGTAATAAAACTACTTTTAATTAGCTAGCTTAAAGTAGCGTGTAGCTAGTAAAGAATTAGCTATATTTTTTATAGTAGTAAGCTAGGACAGAAATTCTTATATATTTAGGTTAAATATATATAATATAATTGCCTATTACTTTTTTATAGTGAGTCTTATTAAGTTAGATATATAAATTATATTAAAAAGTAGTTCTAGCGCATCGTGTGCTTAGTATACTTTAAAATACGTTATAGATAGTTATAGTATATTATTATTGTAGTATTATACTTTATTTAACAGGGCAAAGCGCAAGCTATAATAAAGTTTTTTTTAATTCTAGTAGTTTATTATGTTATGATAATATCGCGTTGTACTATTATTAATAGTATATTTTAATAGGGTCTTAGTAGAGTAATTAGCTCGCTTAACTAATTTAGCTCACTTAACTAATTAGCTCGCTATGCATATACGTTATCTAACTTAAAATAGTAGACTATAGTACTATATTGGTTGCGGGCGTATTAGATAAAGTCTATAACTGCCTGTGCGGCGTCGACCTACTTTTTAAAGAAGCAGACCTAGGCATAGCGGGTATAGTTATCTACGAAAGAAATGTAGTAGCGCGCACTACTAAGGCTCTTTTAAAAGAACTTGTCTAAGAGATTAGTGTAGATAACTTTTAAGGGCTTCGTAGGTTGTGCGCGAGCCGCTGCATCGTGGACTAGTTAGTAGTGCTTTAATTTTAAGATAATACACACCTTATACTAAAAGCCTTTTAGTACAGTAAGTATAATGCCGCTATCGCGGTACAGGCGGGCTAGGTTACGTATTAGACAGTGTCTAACAGCGTGGTAGAACTTATTATAGGATATAAAGTAAGTTACTAGTTTAGTAGTAGATAGCGTGTTAACGTTTATCTTATTAAGGTCCTTAATAAAGATAGTCTGCTAAAATACGCTTTTTAATAGAACTACTAAAGCCATTCAAGCGTAATTAGTTTTATTACAGATATAATAAGTAGCGGGTAAGTTTAAATTTATATTATACTATTAATATAACAGGACTAAAAGACCCGCTTACCTTTATAAGTTAAGTATAAGTTATGCTTAATAGCGCTTATTTTATAGCGGTTGTAAACGTACGCCCACGAAAATAGGCAAGCTTAGTAAAATTTACTAAAGTAAAGCGCGTTAGTTAGTTCTATAACCTTTATATAGCTATTAAGTAGTTAACAATATAAATAAATTAATCTAACGCTATAAATAAGTAGCTCAAGTTTATTAGTTATTATAATTATCCTACGGTCTAGTAAGAGCGTTCAAAAATTATTAATATAATTAAATATATATATTAAAGTGCTAGTATTTAATAGCTAAGAAATAAGAATATTAAAAAGTAAATAAATAAAAATAATGTAAGTTTTTACGTTATTATTACCGTAACCGTGCTTACTATTAGTATTTATTAATATTTTTAATAGCTTTAGTAAGGGGGGAGGTGTAATTAAGTTAATAACTAAGTATATAGTAAAAGCGTGTATTTTATCACTACTATTTTTTAAGTTACTAGTAGATTTAATAGCCTTAGCTAAATTACCTTTCTGTCGTTTGCCATTGCGGCCACCACTAGTAGGGCCGCCAGATATCTTGCCTTTTGGCGGGGTGATCTTCTTCTGCTGTTACTCCTTGTGCTTGCAGAGCCTCTCGCAGTTGGTATACACATGGCCGACGAACGTGAGCTCGTGCTTCCGGCACCAGTTGCACTCGTTGGTCGCAGCGGCGGCCGGTTTACTAGCCTTGTTACCACTACAGGCGCTTGAGGCGGCGGTCTGACGCGCAGCGTACACCGTTAATAAGTTAATAGTATTTAAACTATATTTTTTTACTAATATTTAGTATCATAGGTTTAATATTCTAGAACGTAGTAAGTTAATAAGTAAATAAGTTATTTATAATATTATTAATTATATCTAGCAGTGTGGCTACAAAGAAGAAGCTTTTAATATTATTATTATTAAATATAGCTTCTATAGAAATAGCTATAAGCTATATAAATAAGGCGTAACGCTTCTAGATCTATATGTAGTAATTGTAAAACTTATTAAGGTAGAGGCGAAGGTTGTTATTATCTTTATACTATAAGTTAGTTAACGTACGAAATAGTAAGATAGATAATTAGCTAGTATTATAATTAAACTAGTTATTGAGATAGTCCTAGACCGCGGGTAATACCTTATAATTAGTAACCTATTATATAAGGTTATTATAGACTAAGAAAAATATTATTATTAAAGCCTTTATATGTTTAGCGTCCTAGGCGTTAGTAGTAACAGTATTTACGCTATTAGCTAATATAGCTAGTTATATCTTTTTTTTTAATGATAACTAGCTATAGCCTTATATATTAGAAGGCAATAGTTTAAGCTACCTAGTATTTTAAAAGGTTTTTACTATAAGATTTAAGTTTAGGTAAGGATTCTAAGTCTAGTTTAAATTAAAGGATTAATAAAGTTAATAGTTAGCAAGCGTAAGGATCTGAGATCTAGGGAAGGCTATGTCGGTTTCGTATCTAATCCCTTATGTTATTCGCTAGGAATAACTAGTTATTGGCAACTACGTCGTAGGGCGCTAAGTCATGTAACTACTCTCTAGAGAGCGCTTTGCAAAGAGCGCTTACTAACAAGTAAGAACAGGACTTGTATATAAAAACGTTAAAGATAGACTCTCTATCTTCGTGTTTAACCTGTTTATTAATCTATTATTTAATTTAACTTAGGCTTTTGTTAATTTGATTATAATATAAGTTACCTTTAATATTAATACCGTATTACTACGCGTAAACTATTAATACCTTTTACTCATATTATTAATACGCTTGCTTAAGAACTAAGTTTAGATCTCTTTTAGACTAGCTACCTATAGGGACTTAATATTTTAAACACCCTTAATATAAGCATCAACGATACCTTTTTTTACTAATATAATAAATATTTAAATAGATACTTTTCAAGGAGTAAGCATTACTATAGCTAGGAAAAAAAATAAGGAGCATTTATAGAAAGCCTAACTTCTTTTATAGTAAATATAATTTTATAGAACTTTAGATCTTGCAACTTAACATATACTTTTATAAAAGAAAGAAATAATAAAAACATACTAATAAAACTATATTTGCTTTTACCTATATAAAGGGAGATGTCCTTAAGTGGATTTGTCCTTATATTAATTAATACGTGGCCGCAGCTAATATAGAGGGCGACGCTACGGACAAGATTATAAAAAATTATAATACTTTTTACGCTAAAGTTAAATAATAATTTAAAATTACTAACTAAGAAGCTATTGCTAAACAAGCTATCTAATAACTTAAGTAAACTTATTTAGTAGCTAAATATAAATCTAAATTCCGCAAGAATACTAACGAAGTTAAATAAAATAATATTAGTTTTATAACAATATTTTAGAAAGAATTAAAGCAATATGTACGTAAGAAACTACTACGTAGTAAAGTAAAAATTAATACTTTACAAGAACTTATAGTAGAAGCAACTCGAATTAATAATACATAGTATAAACTAAAACAAGACCTATGCTAGAATTAAGATAAGAAGAAAAGCTATAGAGTGCCTACTATAAAATTTAATTATTATAACTTTAAGTAATAGCTACAGCGTAGAAACTAAGTTAACTATAGTTATTAACTAATAGAAGGAATCTAGTACTAATAAATTAACTTAATAGAGAAAAGAATAGGAAAGGTTAAAGGCTTTTACAAGTCTAACTAAGGATGTACCCTAGATAGAACCTATAGACAAGGGACCAGGGCACGCCTTTGCTACGCATGTGGCAAACTAGGCTATATAGCTAAGAACTATAGATCTAAGAATAAGGTTATTAGATAGTTAAATGTACTAACTATTAGAAACGCTAACACAACAAAAATAATAATAAGTAGTTAACGATATTTAGTAACTTAATATCTAAGATAGAAACTTAGAACAATTAGGATCTCTTAACTTATAACTCTACGAGGATGTATATAAATGTTGAAATAAAAAAGAGAAAGAGATAGTGCCTTAATCTTTCATATTTTATTTAGTTATAGCAGACTAGTTGCTAGCAGGATAATAAACGTTTTTTAATTTCTTACAAAAACACTAACTAAGGGAACGAGACTTTAGTTTTATAGTAGTAAAATAGTAAGATAAGGACAATAAAGTAGCACTTTACTATGCTTACTAACTTAACTTAGTTAATAAGATAGCACGCAAGTAGGCAGACCTCTATTATAAAAATAAAGACTCTTAGAAGAAGTACCTAAACGAAAACCTAAACTACGAACTATAGTACAACTTAGACTATTATAACCCTACGTATAGAACTATACAATAGACCCTATGCAGAGAAGATTAATATACTATATATTATTAAGCTAACGAATATAGCTATTTTCCTTAAACATACTTATAATATAAATAAGAGTGATTTGATTGCCCTATTTCCAGTTATAATATTTACTTTTAAGATAAATAGGAAAAGCGATACTTTCTATATTTTAAGAAAATAATAAACTAAGCACTATTACTATTAATTAATAAAAAATGTGTATTAGATACTTAGTAAATATGTTTATACCTTAGTTACACAAAACACATGCACAAAAAAATAAAATATAAATTTATTTAAGTTCCTAAGGGAATCACGACCCTAAGAATAGAATTATTAATAAGGAATAAAAATAGTAAAGCCTCTTAAAAAAAGGCTTAGTAATAGTCTTAGGAAGGAAAAGATAAAAATACTTTTAGCCTATGAAGCTAACTATAAAGAAAATATCGTTTTTAGACCTAGACTTAGGCGAGAAGACGCCTTTAGAGAACTAAATACTATAAATAGTTAGATATTAATTAAGCTACTAGTATAGCTTATAGGAATATAAATAAAAGCTATGCTAGACTTAAGGGCATATAAAAGTTATGTATTAAAAAAGTATTGAATAATGTAGGACTTTATAAACGCAAGAATGCTATACCTTATGCTATTTATATTATAAATAGATAACTAATGCCTAGTAAAGAAAGAATCGAATATAAAGTTAAAATAATCATTAAGATCTATAGACACTAGGAATTAATTACCCTTAACGTTATTAAGGAAGCTAATTACGATATAATCTTAAAACTACCCAAGTTAAGTATTGTAAGGAGCTGGGTGCTCAAGGAGCCAAAGGTGCTAGAAAAATACTTATAAGTTTAATAGAGAGTCCGAAGTTAAGCTTTAGGCATTAAACTTATATATCTAGGGTTTGCATAACTAAGGGTTAAGGATTTAAAGTAATATCTAGGCATAGTCTATTATATACTTCCCTGCTCTTTATCGGGGGGAAAGAAAAATCTCTACGTTTTATTTTACTTACATAGCTTTATAATTATTTTATTAACTACTTATAATTCTCTTACTATTATAAATCTCTTACTAGTTTTATTCTCGCGTGTCTAATTTTATGTCCTTACTATAAGTAGTTATTATAGTAGTATGTTCGCGCTAGTGCGTTTACTTATTATTATATACATAAAATTACTTCTTACCTAGCTTTTATACCTTACTTTTTTATACTTTTTCTTTTCTTAGCTTAACTTCGTGTGTTGCAACGTCTTGCTTTTAGTCTAGTTTTCTTTAACTTTATAATTAAATTCGTCTCCTTATTCTAATAAAATAGCTAGCCCTTTATATAATAGTTACGTAATAAGGACTCTTAAGCGTTAAAGACGTGTTACTAATTCTAATAATAAGATAAAAGAAGGTCTGTCCTTATTATAGTTACTTAGCTACTAACTTAAGAAGACTAAGGTTTTTAAAAATAAGGCTATTATTATTAACGCTAGCATAATTCTGCTTAGCTAGCTTATTAAAAAGTTTAGTCCTTTTAAAGCTTGTAAAGTAAGTTCTAGACCTTTTTTTTACACTTTCTTTACTTCTTCTTACCTTTGAAATTGTCTTTTTACTCTTTTAACTTTATTTTTATTTTTTATTAGCCTGGGTATGCGCACTCTCTAACTTAATAAACTTAGCTTTTAAGGTCTAATTTTACTACACGTAATAATTAAGCGCTAGTATATTAACTACGTTACTTATAGACGCGTCTATTAGTAGGTGCTAGCGAGCAAGATAGTGTCCTGCGAAGAATACTATACCTATAAGCTTACTAGCTACACTAAATAAGTATACTTTAGTCTAACTTATTTTAGATAACTTTAGGGTGTGCTCTACTAACTTCTTCCCTTATCTAGATTTAGCCTATCCTCGACGAATTTAGCCGCGAAGAGTTTACTAATATTATAGTTATTAGTATAGGCTACCTTATAAATAAGGTTTTAAAAAGTAACTAAGAATAAAAAACCTTTTCTTATTAATCTTAACTTGCTTTATTCTACTTATAAGGTTATTATTATTAATTACTATATCTCTTTTAAGACTAAGACTACTACTACTTTAGGTCTTATTACTTTTTTCTTTAAAGCTATTTAGCTCTTAGAGCGCATTGCTATCGTAGTTAAAAAGACTTTTAATCTTCTTTAAATTTATACTATTAACTTTAAAGTATTCTATTAAGACTGTAAGAACCTTTTTCTAAGTTCCTTTTAAATAATAATACTATCTTCTAAGGCTAATATTATGTAGCTCTCTAATAAGTTTGCAGTAGTAGATAAAGGCATCGTAATAGATAGTTTTTAAATAATAGATAATGTCCTCGCGGGAGCGAATATGCCTACTTAAGCCTAATAGGACTTACGCTAGTGGCTTTAGGCTATTATAATTAATAAGTGTCTAAGTAAAAAGGATAATAGCTTCCTTAACCCTAGTAGTATATTAAAGGGTAGAAAAGTGGACCTAAACGTTATTAAAGAAGTTTTTTTTAACCTAGTTTCTTTCTTCTTCTTACTTTAGTTTATTTCTAAAACTTACTTCTTTCGTAAGGGTTTTCCCTTATTATTATAGAAATTATTTAGTTTCCTTATTATCCTTAGTAGTTTTAAAGATTTTTTAAGTTACTTTTTTAAAATTCCTTCTTAACTTTTTTCCCTTATACTTAACTTTATCCCTTAATAATGTTGTTCCTACCCTTGTCTTAGAGACTTTTATCTAGCTAGATTTCTTAATTTAGTAAAATAGGTATTATAGAGCCTCCTTTAGACCCTAATAAAAACTAATTTAAGGGATATTGCAACAGAATCTTATTAAGAGTTTTTTTTATTATAATTTTAATATAGCTTAGTAAACTTCTTTTAATAGTCTAATATAGTAGCTTAGTTAAGGTTTTTATAAGGTTCTTAAGTTCTTTAAGAGTAGTTTTTTTACTATACTAGGTATTTTACTCTTTTACCTTTACAGGACTAGCGTTTTATATATATATTAACTATACTATACTTTTTCTCCCTTTTTTTTATTATAATTGCTTCGGGCTGGGCGTTATTAGTAGTTTAACTAGGGAGAGGGTTTAATAAGGCTAACTTTAGCCTATTTACGTAGAACCTTAGGTACATGTTTAGCGGGATATCTAGTTTTACTATATAAGAGTTTATTACTTTTCTTATAATAAACTTTTTTTACTTCTAGTTATGCTTCTTACTTAAACGTTAGTTTTAGAGGTAATCCTTATACTTTAGCTATACCTTATCTTCTTTTTTTAAGATTAAAGCGTCTTTATTTTAATAGTTCGCTAGGCACTCTTATTCTTATTAGGCTATTAATATTTTTACCTAGGTAAAGTTAAAAACCTTTTTAAACTTTTTTATTATTACTTTCGTAGCCTTCTTTACGTTAGTTTTAAGCTTTAAGGCTAATCTCGATGCCCTAAAGTTCTTAACTAGTTTAATATTCTAGCTATAAGATAGGAAAAATAGGCTAACACTTATTAATATAGCTTTTTGCCCTTTAATAGCTATTTAAGCTATAAGAAGCTACTTTACTAAATTATTTTATTACTAGTTATAGTATGCCTAGAGGTAGGCTTTAAAGATAGAGTTTATTTATTTTATCTACTTATCTGTCTTTAGGTACTTTACTGTAGATAGTCTTTAGCCGATACCTACCTATTTATAAAGCGTAGTCTAAAATTCGTCCACGAATTGTCCCCCGTGGTCTAATATAATAGAGGAGGGGAAGAAGTAGCCTACTACTTAGTATTAAAAGAATACTATTATAACTATAAGTATGTTAAGATTTAAAAGACTAATAAACTTAGGATCCTTACTAAGTCTATTTATAATTACTATAATATTCGGGCAGCTATTACTCTTAGGTAGAGTAGTAATGAAGTTTATTATAATATCCTTCTATTTTTATTTAAGTAATAGTAAGGGCTTTAGCAGGCCCTATTTTACTTCTTTCTATACTTTAGTTCTTTTATAAATATTATAGATCTTAATATACTGCCTTACTTAGTTAAATATTCTTAGGAAAAAATAATTTTAAGTAAGGATTTTATAGGTATTTTCTTATCTTAAGTATTTTAAAGCTAAGGAACTATACGCAATCGCTATTAGCTTTATTTATAAAAATTCTAATTCTAATACTTATTATCTTAACTTGTAGTATAGGTACCCTTAGTTATCTATACTATATTCTAAGATACTAATAGATAACTTCTACCTAGATTTAAACTTCCTAAGTCCGTTCTTAATATAGACCTTTATCTTGCTATACGCGCTGTCTTTATTGCATTCTACCTCTTATTATATAGTGTTAAAGTCTAGTTTGAGTCACTTAGTAGGGTTATCGCCTCCTTAGAGGGTTAATATAGGTAGTTTAGAGCGTGTTAGATAAGTAAGCACTAGGTCCCTGTCTATTTTAATATAGTTAGATTTCTCTATGGTAATAGATAAGGGATAAAAGACTTTAAGCTATTTTTTTTTAATAATTTTTTAAAAAAGTATAAAGTGCCTTAACTTTAATCTATTATCTTTATTATTCTTTAGTAGGTCTTAGTTCCATTAAGAGACGGCATTTGCCCTAAAGTTTACTAACCCTAGTTTATATATAAACGTTATATTAATATAGCAAGGTATATTTATCTACTAAACTTGTTATTCGTTTAACCTTCGTTTAGTAGCAAAATACGTAAAGGTTTAATAATAAGTGTAAACCGTAAGGTGCGTTACCACTTAATATATATAGTCTTATTTATTTACATATTTAATAACTACGAGTATTTCTTTATTATAGATAGTATAGTTATATTTTACTAGGCTATTCTTCGCTAAGAAGTAAGCTACTAGGCGTAGAATCTTATTATTATTATACTAAAAAAGTATCCCCTAATTAACTAGCTCAAGGCGTCTACTTCTAGTACTAATTCTTATTTAAGGTTAAAGTAGGCCAGCGCGGAGTCTATATAGAAAGCTATTTTTAGAAAGTTAAATACGTACTATTACTCTTATCCCTAGATAAATTCTACTCCTTTACTAATAAGCTTTATAAGGGGGCTTACTATACTAAAGAAGTCTTATATATATCTCTAATAAAAGTTTATAAAGCCTATAAAGCTCTAAACCCCTTTTACTAAAGTTAGTAGCTTCTATTTTTAAATTGCCTAGACTTTATCTAGGTCTATACTTACGCCCTTATTAACATCTATAATAAATTTAAGGTACTTAGTCTTTTTAACGTAAAACTTAAATTTTTAATATTTAAGTATAGTCCTACGGCCCCTAACTTTTAAATTATAATACGTACTTTCTTTTTATAGTCTTTTTAGCTACTACTGGAGAAGATAAAAACGTTATCTATATACGCTAAATAGTAGTTATTAAGGTACTTTTTTAGTACCTAATTAATATACTACTAGATCGTACTTAGCGCGTTAGCTAGGCTAAAAGGAACTACTAGCTACTTATAAAAACTAAATTAGGTTCTAAACGCTATCTTCTATTTCTTGCCTTTTACTATCTAAAGCTTATAAAAGACTTAAATTATATTAAGTTTACTAAACTATTTAGCCTTCGCGAGGAGCTAAAGGGTTTTATTAATTAATAGTAAAGAGTACTAGTCCTTTTTTAAGATAGTATTTAGGGTTTAATAATTAACGTAAAAGCGCAGTCCTCCGCTAGGTTTTTTAATAAATAATACTAGGGTAGTAGCGCTAGACTTACTTACCTAAATAAAGTTTTTACCTAAGTATTTAGTAAGCTCTTTTTAAAGTATAAGTAACTCTTCGCGAGACATATTAAATAGAGGGCTATAAAGGATATTTAGGGTCTTGCTATCTTTTACTATAAGAGGGATAAAAAGATCTACTCTAGGTCTATGGTATAAGGGGAGCTTGTTAGCTTGTTTCCTATAAAAGATACGCTACAAGCCTTTAAAAGCTTTAGGTAATAACTTTTATAAGTTTATCTTTAGCTTACGGGTTAACGCCTTCTATATATCCTTTAATAATATAAAAAACAACTTAGCCTCGTTTCTTAGGCGTTAATTATGCTAATCTAAGGTTATAAATGCTATAGCTAATACCCCTTAAGGCTTTATTAATAATTTCTTACCTTTTTAGTTATAAATACGGGTGCCTAAACTTCTAATCTAGATTAATTTCTTTACTAGGGCTAGTTTAATCCTATTCTTTTTTATTTAGATTAGGCTGAGGATTAGATCGTATAACCCGTCGTTAGGTAAGACGTATAGCCACATTAGTTTTATATAGCTATTAATATCTATTTCTAATTAGACTATTTTGCGTACGAAGAGTCGCATACCCCTAATATTAATAACCTCTTATATATAGGTTAGGTTCTTGTGCTGTAGGTAGGCTTTCGTTATAAGTTTTTTTAATATAAATATAAAGGTTAAATAACCTAAATTAATTATTATTAATGTAAATATAATATTATTAATAAGTAAGTGTACTATTACTAGTGTTAAGTCTAGCTATAGTTTTTAAAAGTTATTAAAAGTTATTATCTACCCTTTTTCTACTTTTGCCTTTTAGCAGCGACTATTACTAAAAGAACTTAGTTTTCTAAATTAATAAAAGCTATATTAAACTCTTTATTAAATAATTCTTTAGTAGCGGGTGTAGCGGCGTAAACTTATGCTAGCTTTATTATAGGTAAAAGTCTATACTACTTTACGTAGTGTCCCGTATCTCTATAATAAAAATAGGAACTATTCTTCTTATAGGTTTCTATTACCTCGCGCGACACCTACGTGGCTTATTTTTAAGTGTTACTAGATCTATATCCTGTAGTTCTGTTTATTGCTTAGTGTCTTTTATCTTAGCTTTGTCGGCCAGACATTTTTCTAGGGTTAGCTTAAGTAGGTTCTTAATCTATCTTGTCTAGCACCCTGTTCTTAGCAGAAAACTTTAGTAACTATAATATATTTTAGAAAAGGTTTTCTTTAACTTTATTAACTTTATTAACTTTCTTTTAGACCCCTTATAAGTCCTAATTATTATCTATATTTACTATAACTATTTAGTCCTATAAGTCCTCGCGGAGGCTTTAAAGGTATAAGTTTTTTAAAATCTCTTAATTATACTCCTTAGCTTTTATAGCATAGTTATTAAAGTTAAAATTAAAATTATAAAGCTTCTAGTTCCCTTATTATATTATAAGTAAGTAGTTACGCGCAATTTCCTTTAATAGGTAGTTATAAAAGTTATAGTTTAATAGCTCCTAGAGGTTAGCTTTAGTATATCTTAAGCAGTAGTTTAAGTATATAATTTCCACTATCGCTGCACGTCCTATTAATTAAATAATAATATATTTAGGTATATTTCTAAGGCAGTCCCTATCCTTTAGAAGCTTATATTATTTTACTATCCTAAAGTAGCGGTAATCCTATTATTTACTATTAAAGTAGGCTAAGTTAAAGATTTTAGGGCGGTGGCTTCTTCCTTAGTTTAAGATAAGCTCTACTATTAATCTTTCTAGTAGCTCTATTTATTAGTCTACTTTTAATAGCTAATTTGTACCTCCTTTCTCTTAAGAATATTATTATATTATTAGGAGTTTTTAGCGCTTTTTTATTATTTCTTTAGTTAGTCTTCTTACTCCTTATAGTAGAGTCTAAAAAATATCCTAGAAGTTAATAAGTACTTTAATCTTGCTTAAAAATTATTATATTTTATTCTCGTTAACTCCTAATACCTAAAGTTTAGTTATAAAAAGGGAGGCTATCCTTTTATTTCTCTAACTATTACTTTTTTATAAGCTAATAGCTCGCTGCGCATAATTATTTATGCTAAAACGTAGACCTTTAGTAAAAAGTCTTATTTTTGTTTCTATAACTTCTTTATTTAGTAAAGATAGTTATACTAGCATTAAGTGTCTATTAGAACTCCTTCTTAATTACTTGCTAGGGAGGGTTCTATCTTCTTATAGGTCTAGGCGTCGCCTTTACAGTATTTATTTATATAAGTCCTTTAACTTTGTGTGCTACTTTATAGTTTTAGTCTATAATTATGTTTAAAATCTACTTATCCCGCGACAAGTAAAAGTAATTAAATTTAATATAAGGGGCTAAGTACTTAAGGAGCTAACGGTGCTAGAAGAATACTTATAAATTTAATAAAAAGTTTAAAGTTAAGCTTCGGGCGTCGAACTTATATATCTAGGGTTCGCATAACCGAGGGTCAAGGATCCGAGAAAACAACTGGGCGTAGCCCATTACATTATCTATATATGTAGAGTAGAATTTATCTAGGTGCTCCCTTAGTACCTAGTTTATATATTACTAAAATGTGCTAGGTGCATTCGCTAATCTAAATAGGACTACTAGCTATTTATAGAAACCAAATTAGGTCTAAAAGGCGGTCTTTACTCTTCTCTTTTTATAATACGGAGTTTATAAAACGCCTAAATTACGTCTAGCTTAGAAAACTATTTCGCCTTTACTAGTAACTAGAGTATCTTACTAATTAATAGTAATAAGTACTAGTCCTTCTTTAAGAGCGCGTTTAGCGCTTAATAGTTTATATAAAATCTTAGTTTACTATTAGGTTTTTTAGTAAATAACACCGGCGTAGCTACGCTAGATTTACTAACTTAAATAAAACTATAATTTAAATACTCTATTAGATTTTTCTAAGTACTAGGAGTTCCTCTCTTAATATATTATAAGGGGGACTATAAGGAATCTCTAAAATAGTACTATCTTTTTTCATTAATAAAATAGAATAGTTAACTCCTACACTCTAATAAGGGGGTAAGTAGTCTACCTTTTTTAAAAAAGGAAATACCTTTTAAAGGTTTTTAAACTCCTCTAAAAGCGTCACCCTGGGGATTACTTTAAGTTTTAGGGTTAATACCTTTTAAATATCCTTTAGTAATGCTATAAAGACCCTTAACCTATTTTATAACTTTTAGTGTTTTTAGTATAATGCTAATAGGATACCTATAGTTACTTTTTATTAACTTTAGGGTACTAATTCCTCTTCTTTATCTCTAATACGTACCCTAGTCTTCCTTATTTAGATAGACTTCTTAGTTAGGACTACGCTAATATAATTCTAAGTTAGCTATAATTTACTTAAAATTATATTATACTCTTCTTCTCCTTTAGAGATTTATAACTAATACTATTCTATATAGCCCTCTATGTCGATCTCTACCTCTACAGTCTAACTTATATATAAAACCTAGCTCTTTACTCTAAAAACTTTAATTTTGTTTTTTTAGATTATTGCGCTTTAGGCCTATCTTTTAAATAAATTTTTTTTTAGAAATAAACCTGTACGTTGAGCATCTAGAATTAATTATTATAAACATAAACGTAGTATTATTTACTAGTATATATATAGTAATTAGTGTTAAATTTAGCTACTTTTTTTTTAAAAGTTATTATAACTTATTCTAAAATCCTTATTTAGCTTTTTCTTCTCCTATCCGCGCCTTTAGGCGGGAAAACTTAGTTTTTTAACTTTTTACTAATAGCGTTTTTTATAGAGTTATTCTCTTTCTTAGCCTTTAGCTAGTTAGCCTAAGTTTTACTTAGCCTTTAAGCTAGTAAAAGGGAGTACTAACTTATATAGTGCCTCTTTTTACTATAATAAAAATAGGTGCCTTCTTTACCTCGCATCTAGAATACGCTCTTAGATACCTATATAGTCCGTTCGCGCTTACTCTCTCTTTTAGGCTTCTACTAACTGGCCCTTCCCGTTTTAACCGAGAAAGTAGGCTCCTAATTTATTGTATTATTCGTATACACTTTTCCTTAGAGTTATAATTATTATAAGTAGTTCTAAAATAGGGTTTCCTTTATAGAGACCACCTAGTCTTATAGTCTTTATAAGACCTAATCCTAGCCTATCTCTATACTAATTATCTAAACTTAGATGTCCTTTTATATAGCTTATTAATAAATAACTTTTATTATTTTCTTTTCTGTAGCCTTTATAGCTAATTAGTTAAATAGTATATGAAAGTTACTTTACGTTGTAGCTCTTTATTAGAGCTTATAAAGTTTATTCTAGGCAATTTCTTCCTCTATTAGGTTTTAAAATAAATTCTTTAAGAACGCCTCAAATTCTCTTATAGTATGACTAAAATTCCTTTTAATATATATTAAGCTAATAGAGGCCACGCGTCCTTTTAGGCAACTTATAATATACCCTAAAAAGTTTTTAAGGATTTCCCTATTTTCCTAGATTTTATAGTTTATTTATACTTATTATATGCGCTATTAGTTCTATTTGCTCTTAAATAAAGGTAGGTCTACTACTTTAGGCCGCTAAAAAGCTACGCGTTTACTATTTTAAGTAGCTAGTACTTAACTTAAACTTGCTTAGAGTATAAGTAATAATTAGCTTATTATTTAACTAATTCATATAATTATCTCTATACTTAAAAATAAAGGTAGGGTAAAGGTGCTTATTACGGGCGTTAGTCTTTTTACTATTCCCTTATCTTGCTCCCCTTCTTTAGGTAGAGAATAGTTTTTTATAGTACTCTTATCTTGATTATTTCCTATAACTATGCTAGAGTCCTTTTGTTCTATAAGGTGCTAGATGTGACGTATCTACTCCCCTTAAGTAGGTAGGTCGTACCCTTCTTACAATAGTTCTACATAAAGTCTCTCCTCTAGATAGGCTCCTACTAGGCTGTCTACAATAAGGCCGCACGTTTGTATAACCTATGCTCCTAATTACAGGCGTGTGCCCTCTATAAAAGACTTGGCCTACCTTTTTATATTCTATTTTATCTAATTAAGCGCCTGTTAGGGCCCTTATCTTTTTAATTACTTACTAAAAAGAAGCTTAGTCCTACTCTTAAGTTATAGCTTTTACTTAGAACTACTACTTTATTTAGTAATTAATAAGGTAAAAGAGACCGTTATCCTATAATAATTACTTTTAAGAAAAAAAAATTAAATTTAATATAAGGGGCTTTAGGCCTAGGAGACCTAAGGTGTTAAAAAAATATAAATAAATTTAATAAGAAGTTTAAGTAACTTTTTCCTCCGCTATATATATAGCTTCTAAGTAAAAAGACCTAACTTTAAAGGGGCTAAGTCTATTTCCTAATACTCTAGAGATACCCTAGTGGCTCTTAGAGTTGCTTAAGGCCTAGGCCACGAGGTTTCTTAGCCGAGTACTTCAGAGGCCTAGCCTCTAACAATAAATACGTAGGTAAGTAATTAATAGCTTCTTGCTATAGGCAATTTCGAATCGTATTTTCTAGCTTAGTAATCGCGTATGTGTGTGATTATGCCGGTATACTATTATAGAGTAAATTTTAGAGCTAAGTATTAAAGGTAGGTTTAAGGTAATCTTTATTAAATCACTTCTTTTAATAAGACTTCTACTAGAGCGCTTTCCTAATCTATTTTATTCCTTAGTATATAGAGCTCTAATTAGTAGCTTAATACCTTCTCTCTAATAGTAGTCTTAAGTAAAGTTATCTATTAGGCCATATCCTCACTCGTCGTTAGTAATAAGAAAGGTAATAGTTATATTAAATTCTTGTTTAATAGTTTAATCTAATTACCTAATAATAGACAAAAGCATAAGCTTGTCCCGTCTAGGTATTATATAGATAAAATAGAATTTTAAGAATAGATTAAATCTAGAGAAGTGTCAGGGACATTCTTGACCCCCACAAAAGGCGACCCTCGGAGATCCTCCGGATCTCTCTCGGGCCTCCACCGGAGCTGCCCCGGCTCAGTCACGTGGTGTAGTCTATATATTCCTCTATAGACCCTTTGACATCTGGCAAGGATTTGTCTAATATACACGTTCACCCTAATCCGAATTGCCTACTATAAAGTGCCTTACAATTCAAATCCTTCCCCCCTCCTTTTTTTAAAAGGGAGGCAGTTGATTCAGGATTACCCTCTAAACCACTCTCTCTACAATAACACCCCGTTACCTATTCGACGAGTTACCGCGATGCCTCTAAAGATAGTAAAGGAGACAACGGCGAGCCTATAAATAAGAAAGGGTAAGCAACGCGGGGAGTCCCTAGAGACTAGTAGCCGTGTTACTAAGTTTGACACGAAGGATAAGGCAGGAGACAACTTTAAGTAATTAAATTATTAACTCTCCTATAAAGGCGTAGGAGCGGAATTTCCCTAGAGGGCGCAACACCTAGGGGACGGCCTTGCCCCTAAAGGCGCGAGTTAGCGTCCTTATAGCCCGAGCGGTGGCCAAGTCGCAGAGCGACTAAAAAGCGGAACCTACAAAACCTCCGCCACTAAGAAAGGGAACACTAGCCCTAAGCGACCAACTCCTAGACCAGCATCGGGCAGCGCCCGGCCTCAGAGTAGGCTAAGGCCCTAAGGCGAAGGCCAAAGTGAGGTAAACACTCCTACTTTAGGCCTAAGCTAGCATCCTACTCCGACTATAGGCCCTGCCACACCCGTAGCGTTGGGTGCAACACCGTCTATAACCAATATTATTAATTAACGATTAATAAAGTTACTAGACGCTTAGAACCAAGATGCTCCCCTTAAGAAAATCTTATAGCTCTAACAACAGTTAGAACTAGTTAGGAGTATAATGACCCTAATAACTATAGCGGCTCTAACCTATAACCAGGTACGTTCCGCTTAGGAGGAAGCCTCTCGAACGTTAGGCGCTCTCCAAAAGGTCTCCCCGCAGCCTAAGCTGGGCACGGAGAACCGCCCCCTACATACTACTAGGGTAGAATAGTGGCGTCGTAATATAGACTCTACCTTTAAGATGGTGTAGATCTTTAATAATTCGGTCACCAGGACCCGTTGGATTCTGAGCACGATCTAATACATAATACACCGCGACCTAGTCAAGAGAAAGATTAAAGACAGAACGGTTATAACGTGGGCGGATCTCTATCGGGAAGTCGCCGCATTAGTTTAAGACCCTATTTTAATAAAGTTTAATAACTTCCTTAAGTTCTTTAACCTTAGTTAGAGAGATATAGATAGTGTGGACTTATTCCTCCTATATTTAAGTAATAAGGAGTTGCTTCTTAAAAGAAGCTTCTTTATCTACCTAGACGGCTCTTTTAATAAACCTCTAAAGATCGCCTTCGTGTGGGCTAAGGCCCCCAAATCTATTCGCCATGAGGTGCAAAGGCTAATAGTGTTAAAAGATAACTAAGACTAGTCTACTTTTAAACGTAACCTAAAGTCTACTAAAAAGGCGCTAGAGGCTAGCAAGCTAGCGAAGACTAAGGTAGTAAACTAGAAGAGAACCACTTTGCAAGCCTAGATAAAACCCTCTTCCTAATAGAAGAGGTTAGACTAGAAGCAATCTCAAAGCTCTCGATCTAGGACCCCTATAACAGCCAACGGCAGTCTAACCCCGGGCTATAGGGAGTCTAAAGGAGACAAGCCTCGCTCTAATTCTAGAGAATTAGCTAATAGCGAACACAGAGGCGGCCGTCACCCCTAGAGCTAGCAGGCCCATTGGAAACAAAGGGGTGGAGGACTAGCGACTGGCAGCAATGTTACTTAAGGCCTAAGCTAAGATAACTAGGGGAAAGGTAGTCCCTAATTATAAATCTCTCCTAATTATAATTAGGGAAACACTTTAACGGGAAGTTCTTACGCATCGCGGTTAAGGTTTTTATACATAGTAATAACCCTAACCTGACGTGGTTCTAAGCCCTATACGATAGCGGCGCGGAGCTGAACCTAATTAGCTATTCTATAATAACTAAAGCTAGGCTGAAGTAGAGCCTAAGCCAGGATAGACCTATAGCAACGTTTATTAATAATAATAAACTAACGTTAGGCAACGCATATAACCTAATAGTAAGTTATTATAACTCCCGCGGAGTTAGTAAAGTTATTAGACTAAAACGCTTTTAGTCTGCTAATTTTAAGGGCTACGACCTTATACTAGGCTATCCGTGGCTGTAGGCTGTAGACCCTAGAATCTGGTTTACCACCAGGACGTTCGAATAGTGGGAGGACGACGAGAAGGCAAAACGCATTTAGCTAGTAGACGCCTCTACCCTTCTTTTAGATATTGCCCTAGGCGAGCAGGCATATGTGCTATAGCCAAGTCAAATGAGGTTCTATCCTCTAGGACTAGAAGCACGAACTGAACTCGTAATAGACCTTCTTTAGAAGGAACCCGGACCGCCACTAGTCCCCTCCTAAGCAAGAGGCGATGTGGCCTAAAACGCAGAATATTTTTAGAATAAGGGAGTACTATAGTTAAAGCAATGGGCGATAGGATTAATTAATTACTTAAGAAAGTATGTTAAGGATTACCCTGCCCTTGCTTAGTTGCCGGAAGCCACGGCATATTAGATAGTAGCTTCTATATATAAAGCGACGCCGCGCCGCGCTACTAGTCCTCTAGTAACTACTTATAGGTAACCCGAGGATGGCACCAAATACGTACCAAGTCTGGATAATGAATTCGACCCGGACAAGATAAAGTACGTACCTAAAAAGCTGCACTATTGTTAGGTTAACTTTAGTAAAAAGCAGACCTAGGTCCTGCGACCTAATAGCAGCACCGATCACGCGATTAATATTAAGCTAGGGGGAAAGATCCTGAATACTCTAATCTATAACCTCTCTAGAAAGGAGCTAGAACTCCTTCGGGAGTACCTCAACACGGTACAGGATAAGGAGTAGATTTGTCTAAGTAAATCTCCTGTTAGAGCTCTAATACTATTTATGCCGAAGTCCGATGGCAGTATAAAGTTATGTGTTGACTACTAGGGCCTAAATAAGGTCATAATTAAAAACTAGTACCCCATTCCACTTGTAAGTAAGATGGTGGACAGATTGTCTAAAGCAAAAATCTTTATAAAGCTTAACCTTTAAAACGCCTACCACAGACTGCGGATTAAGGAGGGTGATAAGTGGAAGACGGCATTTAAGACACGCTATAGTTACTTCGAGTACCTTATTATACTATTTAGACTAGCTAATACACTAATAATATTCTAGTCCTATATTTAACGCGTACTAGGCGGTCTGCTCGACTGCATTTACGTTATCTATCTAGACAACATCCTTATATACTCTAAGAATAAGGAAGAACACGACGCTCACGTTAAGTAGGTCCTAGAACGCTTACTTAACTAGGGTCTTTTCTATAAGGCTAGTAAGTGCGTCTTCTTAACTAAGGCAGTTAAGTTCTTGGGATTTATTATTACGCCTAAGGGAGTGGTGATAGACCTATTATGGGTTAAGACTATAGACGAATGGCCTAAACCTAAGAGCTATAGGGATATTTAAGTCTTCCTAGGCTTCGCGAACTTCTATCGGCGGTTTATTTTTAACTATAGCTCCGTTGTGAAGCTGTTAACGGACCTACTAAAGTCCGCTCAGGACCCGAAGTCGACCCTAGAGGGCTCGCAGAAGGAAGGGGGGAAGAAGTCCAAAAAAGGACCCACCAAGTGGTACCTCCCCTAGAGTTGGCCAGACGAAGCAAGGAAGGCCTTCTTTAACCTAAAATAAAAGTTTATAGGAGCACTAGTGCTTTAACACTTTCACACTAAAAAGCTAGTTATAATTATTACAGACGCATCAGACTTCGCGATAGCTACTATATTACTCTAACCGCAGGACACTAAAACGGCATTAAAAAAGCACTAGAAACCCGTGTCCTTCTGAAGCAGAAAGTTCACTAGCCCTAAGATTAATTAGCTAACACACGACAAAGAAATGTGCGCTATTATATCTACTTTTAAACAGTAGAGGCATTACGCCGCCCACGCCCCAGATACGATCCGAATACTCTCCGATCACAATAACCTCCGGTACTTCATAATAACGAAGTCACTATCCTCAAAGCAAGCCCGGTGGGCTAAGGAACTGGCAAAGTACGATTTTGAAATCGAATACAAGCTAGGGGTAGATAATCTAGCTAATACCCTATCACGATGACCTAACTATAAGAAAGGGTTCGTTCTAGGCGTTAGGCAACGCGTACGCGAGGCCATAATACTAACGCTCTAGTAAAAGCTTTGAATATAGTTAATCTAGATAACTAGAGCTTAGAGCGTAAGGTAGCGGCAAGCTGAGCTGAGTGCGCAAGGAGAGGACCTCCCTGGAGCGGGGCCTGCGGGGCCCCGACGACTCTCTGAAATGACACCCTTAGCACAGGATATCCGCGGCATGAGCCCGTTTGGTGATGCGTCACCCCAGGACAGTGTTGCGAGCTCCACAAGTTATAGCGACTCTCCTAACACTGATCTATTCGAAGCTGTATAAGAGCAACCTGAGCACGGCGGCAATGAACTGTCCCTAGAGCAGTGCGCGGAAGCACTGATGGTTGAGGTTCCTAATATGGGAGCCGCCTCTTCGTACACCCAGGCGCGTGGAGCAGCGTCTGCAGATACCGCCTTCGCGTTGGAAGTACCGAACCTCCTCCTTGATCACATCAGAGAGTCTCAAGCCCGTGATATGGCCTACTCCGGGTACGAGGCACTGACGCGTCGGGACGAGGACAGGGCGAAGAAGGGCATGCCTACCTAGTTAGTTAATACCAGTGGTGTCCTCCGCAGGGCTAGGAAAGTGTGGATCCTAGACGACGTATCCCTGCGGGAAGCCATCCTTACGCGGAATCACGATAATCTAATGGGGGGCCACTATGGCATAGCGAGGACAGTGGAAGTCCTCCAGCGGAAATACTTCTAGAAACGCCTACGGGCTGATGTCCAGAAATACGTCCGCCATTGTGCTTCTTGTCAGTTGAACAAGATTTGCAGGTATAAGCCACTGGGGTTGCTGGAACCACTCCTACTGGCTACTAAGCCCTGGAAGCACTTCTCTCTGGACTTTGTAACCGAGCTTCTAGAGTCCATAGATGAGCGAGGGAACTAGTACAACGCTGTACTTGTCCTTATTAACTAGTTTACAAAGTATTCCTGGTACCTTCCCGTTAACAAGACGATTACGTCCTAGTAACTAGCCAAGCTACTACTGCGATAGGCTTTTTTAAAGACTAAAGCTCCCGCTTTGCTGGTCACTAACTAAGGGTCCGTCTTTATAAGCTAATTCTAGGCTAACATATGCTACTATCTAAAGATCTAGAAGCACTTGTCTATAGCGTTCCACCCTTAAATAGATAGTTAGATAGAACGTTAGAACCAAGAGATAGAGTCGTACCTGCGGATCTATATAAACCACGACTAAGATAACTAGGTAGAGTTACTACTATACGCTAAGTACGCGTATAACTTAAAAAAGCACGCTATAACTAGCTTTACACTTACTAAATTAGTATTTAGGACTACTCCTACCGCGTTTAATAGGGTACCCGACAAGTACTAGCTTCGTAAACTAGACCCCTTACTTTAGGATGGCCTAACTTACTCTAGATAGTTAAAGGACCTGTGTCGGCAGGTCGTCGCACGGATAGAGAAATGGTATAATAGTTAGGAAACGATAGTAGCGAGTTTGCGCCACGCTTAGGAATAGTACTAATAGTGGTATAATAAGAAGCAAATCCCCGCACACTTCTCCCTAGGCAACGAAGTCCTACTTAATTGCAAGAACATCGCCTCGACGAAGCTATTAAAGAAGTTTAACTATTATTACCTTAGGCTATTTAAGGTGGTTAAAAAGGTTGAAAGGCTAGCCTACCTGCTTAAATTGCCCCTAGCGATGTTAAGGATACACTTTATATTCTATATATTGCTACTAGAGCTATAGCAAGCACTCCTTCTGTTAAAGAACTTTTGCCTTAGACCTGTTAACGTCCTAGACTACAACGGAGTAGACTACTATAAAGTAGAAGAAATCCTTTGTTATAAAATAGTAGTAGGAGGTCTCTAATACCTTGTAAAATAGCTAGGATAGTCTAATAAAGACGCGACGTAAGAAATTGCATTCTACCTTAATAGCTATAAGGAAATCCTTAAAGAATACTAGCGTTCCCCTAAGGATGTTACCCGAAAAGGAAACGGCACAGGGCTAGGATAGCCCCGGCGCAGGAAAGGGGGATAGTAGAAAATAAGAATCTTTATAACTAAGTTATGCAGGAAAGCCCTTTATATATTACTAAAAGTAATAGGCGAGGCGCGCACATATTATAAGTATATAAAAAGTAGTTATATAAGTAGATTAAATTCCTTAAGACTATAAATTCTACATGCATAAAACAAGGGCTCTAGCTTATAGATAGAGTAGCCTAGAAGCTAAGAAAACTAACTAATCTAGCCCGTTTTAAGATCTAAGGCAAGCCGCGACACCCCTAAGGGGAGTTAGTAGACTTACACACCTTAGTCCCGCTTAGGGCTAGGCTAAAAAGAATCCTCTCGGACAACGCTTCCTAGTTAAGACTTTATAGGGCTCTCTAGCCCTTGCCTATTAGGCACATAAGCGCCAAAATAGTACTAACGCTTGTCGCGGTTGCTTGCCTCGCCAGTGCAGAAAAAGTGCTCCTAGGTTAGGTTAATAATAATATTGTTAGGAGCGCCTAAGCCAGCCGAGCTAATCCCTAACTATAGAAATAGTTAAGAAAGTCCTCGGACAGACAGCGGGAAGTAGCAAGGTTACTATAATAACATACCTTAAACCGCTTTAGGTTCTGCCCAGCAGAGAACTGGCGAGCCTTTCGAAAAGCAACCTTAGAGCCCTTATACGCAGGTTATTTTACTAACCGCTTATACTCCTTTGCGTTAACGTTAAAAGCGTCCCGCAGGCTACGCATATAAATAAATACGTTATTTTAAGCCTTCTAGGCCGCGTGCTTATAGTTAGCTAGTAATAGCTTTAAAGGGTTATCCGTAATGCCCTTGGCCTTGCGCGCTTTAAGATAGGCGGTGGTCTTGCCACTTACACGCCTTATAAAGAAGCAAAAGATATTCGTTACGCGACGAAACTGCGGCTTAGGCTAGGAAGGGGTTAGAGACAACCTCGGGAAGCCTTCGGCACGAGGATAGTCACTAACTAACAAATATCTAGAGATCTTCGCGAAAGTGCAGCACTTGTATATAGAGCTTATTAAGGCGCGCCACTTGCACATAACGCCCTACTAAAGAAATAGCACACGCATAAAGCTGCCTAGCGTTCTATTAAGAGTACTCTTACTTAACGTTGTAAGCAACACGAGGCATAGTTTACACCTAAAAAAATTAGCTAATAAAATAGCGAAGTAGCAGAAACCGCTTGCTATAACACTAGTATTAAAGCTTATTATAGCTAAACTAGAGTTGGCTACGCCTCTAGATTGGGCGGCATAGTAAGTAAGAAGGCTAATAAAGAAGCGCTAGACACGCTTTTAAGCTTAATAAGGTTAATTTAAGGCATAATAAAGAAGTAGTAACTAAGGTAGAACAGGCAGAGTTAGAGCACAATAATAAGAGAAGTAAAAAAGGGATATTAAAGGAAGCCTAAACACAAAAAAGGGCTTACCTTTATACCTACCTTTGTATCTTAAACTTAAATGCACATCTACTTACCTAGCTAATACTAACGCCTTACTAGCCGCGCTTTAACGCCTGCCCGTTTAACCCACTTTAATTCTAAAATATTACGGTGTTACAAACACACTAGTTAGGCAATAGTTACTAAAGAAATTTACTTAGTAATTAAAGTAAGGTAATTACCTGCTAATTACATAGTAACTACCTACTATAATTATATCTTCCGAGCGAGATATACAACGGACGCAAGGCGGACAGTAATCGCCCTCTCTCTAGAACCTAGCAGGCCTAGCGTTACTAAGCTAGTAATAGGCTTACGTAAACTACTTAGGGCGTAAGGCGCTTCTCTTAATACGGGTTTCTCTAATAGCGAGTTTTCCTAGAGTTTAGCAATTCACATGAGCACGCAATTACCGCGGCGATAACCTAACGCAACGCTATAGCTAATCTACTACTACTCTATAAAGGGACACAGGCTAGCATAGCGGACTCGGGACGAGTCCTTCTTTAGGAGGGGGGGCAGTTATCAGGGACATTCTTGACCCCCACAAAAGGCGACCCTCGGAGATCCTCCGGATCTCTCTCGGGCCTCCACCGGAGCTGCCCCGGCTCAGTCACGTGGTGTAGTCTATATATTCCTCTATAGACCCTTTGACATCCGGCAAGGATTTGTCTAATATACACGTTCACCCTGATCCGAATTGCCTGCCACAAAGTGCCTCACAAGAAGACGTATTAGTCGCTATTATAGACTCCTATATTAAGCTTAATAAAATTAATAGTAATAGTTTTAAAGGCTATTATAGCTCTAATCTTATAGCTAGCTTGCTGTAAGTTAATTTAATATACTTTACTTTATAGGCATTCTTCGTAGTTAATTATTTAAGGAGCCAATCGAGTAGATAACTATATGCCTATTACGTAATTCTATAGTTAATTAATAGCGTTACTGCTTAGAGATCTTATTAGTATATAGAGCTAAGTCTTCCTAAGTAATCTTAGTCTAGACAGTAGAGCAGAGTATTATAGCTAATATTAATAAGTAGTAAAAGCCTAAGCAGATTAAGTAAATAAAGCTTTAGTCTAATAGACTACTAGCTAGTGTTTACTTAGTCTAGTAAGGATAGTAATATCTTCTACTTGGAAGCCTAATAAATTAGATTAATATAGTGTATTTTCACTAGAGTTAAAGTAGACGTTTAATAATAATAGCCGGGCTAGAGAGACTACGCTTATAAAAAAAAGCTTATAATTAAGGCTATACGCTTAAGCTTTATCTTCTTTTATCCTTAAAGTATTAATAGAGGTATCTTAACCTCTCTTTATACATGTATAGTTATCTTAGTCCCTCTTATAAGTATAATATTATTAGGTAATGCAGGAGCCTTCTATTAGAATTTAATAGAATTATTATAGATGTAGATATTAGTAGCAGGATCTAGCGTCTATAAGTAGATAAGTAAGAAGTTTTAGCACGCTAGCTAATTATTAAACACTAATAAATAAAGAGTATAAGTCTTATATAGGCGATCGCCTATAGGTACATCGCTTACGTTAAATTTTATTAAATTTAAATTCTACTTTATAGCTTTTATAATTCGTTTACTTTTAATAGCGCCGATTCTTCTCTTAAATCTTATTTAGTATGCAATTTTTGTCTTTAGCATTAAACTCTATTATCTTTTTTACTTTTTTAAGCTCTTTAACGAATCCTCCTTTGTGTTATAAGGTGTTGATGTACAGGCACTGTCCCTAGTAGTGTAGGTCTCCACAGAGACACGGTTTTAATGGCTTTAATATCTTGTCCTGGCGTGGTCTTTTTCAGTTATTTTTATATAGAGACTCCTTTTAATTTAATGTAGCTATAAATGCTCCACTTTAGGCGGTTAATTTTATTATAATTATATAATATTAGCGTAGGTAACTAACCAGTGGATTAGGTAATATTAGCTATATAAAGTTGTTATAAAAGCTTACTTTTACGTTAAATATAGTAATAGCAATAGTAGTAGCGTATTTAAAATTAATCTATTTAATAGCTTATATAAAATTCTTATAAGGTCTATAGCCATGCGTCTCTAGTAACTAGAGTTATTTAGCCCTATTATAAGTAGCAAGGAAAGTGCTGCACTATTTTTTAAGGTTCTTTTTTATAAGCGTGTAAAAATTTAGTAGCGTTATAAGTTTTTTAGACCTAATATTCTTAATTAGCTATTATAGGGCTATAGAGCTTTTATAGAGTCTTAAGCTAATTATAGAGAGACTCTTAGTTCTTAATTTAATAGACTAGGTCCTGCGTAATTATATTAGCTATATACGCTTTAATTTAGCAGATTTTATTTTTAGTTCGCCTGTATTTTTTAAGCTCTCTATAGTAAAGACTTATATCTTAATTATATTACGCTTAAGCTTTAGGGATAGGTTCTATTGCTGGTGATCCGTCGTCGTTGGCAGCATGGATCTGTGTAGGTTGTAGAGGCTTGTTCAGCATCGGCGGATGTGGCAGGTCTGGATTGATATATCCCCATACGTCTCCAGCCTCTGTGAGCCTTTTGACAGTATAGATCCACAGTTCCCAGTTGTGTGGCCCTTGAAGGATGATCGACGAGATAGCCTTTAACATAGCGAGATCGCTCTATTGAGTAGGCTCGATACACGGGTAGGTGGGTTGGGAGTCAATGTATGTGTATAAGGGCGGATTAGGCCGGGTTTATAACTGTAAGCAGGTGGGTAGTATGTGTAAAGTAGTATATTATGTGTGTAATAGTCTAAGTTGCTCTGTGTGTTCTTCCGTGTGTACATGGAGTGATCAGAGGCTCGTATATAGAGATAGAGCTAACTCATAAGACTAGTGTCGTTATGTAACATATCTCTAGACTGCTTACATATTTAAATTTGGCTAAAGTAATAATTAGATTAGCTTAATATAGCTATAGTAGGTGTTCAGTTAGGTTATAAAGCTAAAGATAAGGTAATTATATTAATTAATAATCTTTAATAGCTATAGATCTTATATTACTATAGATTTTATTTATTACCATAATTATAATAAAATATTACTAGCTACATTTTCCTTTTATTTAACCAATGCGTTATAGTCTCTAGATATTTATAAATTTAAGTCTTTATTAATAGTATATTTAAATAAGCTATTAGCCCTTTTTTAATAGCTACGAACTAGTCTTAAATACTAAAAAAGACTTCTTTTAATTATTTTAAAAATATAAATTAATATAATAGACATGTAATTAATTCTCTACGCTTTTAAAGCTAAAGGTATTTTCCCCTTCAATTTAATAATTATCTTTAATAGATTTAATTAGCCTAAAATATCTAATCTACGATTACGTAAAAGCTTAACCTTAGTACCTAGTATATTAGATTAAAGAAAGATCAATTAGCTACTTAAGACCATTATTAATATAAGGGGGAGTAATAAAGCTAAGACGCTAAGCTGTATAGTATACTATATTATTACTTAAAAATAGCTCTTAGTGTATAAAAATAAATGTCTATAAGCGGCTTTAATAATATAAAACACGTAAAGTAAGGCAGGCCTTTACCTTTTAATTAATTAAATAAATATAATAGTAAAGTAGTATTTTACTTAATTTATAGTGTCTAGCGGACCCGCGATTATTAATACGAAAAAAATATAAAGAAGTTGTCGGTTCACAGGTAGCAAGGAATGAACAAGTAACTCTCTGTCTTTGGTATCTAGTGTCTGTATTGTCTGTGTGTTCTGTAATAGTTCTATATACCTTCCTTCCAGTTCTCGTGGATGTGAGCGAGTACCAGGTGGTGTGGAGGCGAAGGGGTTTCGGTACAGTATCAGGTTAACTGGAAGTGAGGGGGTACAAGGGTTACACAGTTCCCTTAGCGCGGAAGGCGAGGCAGTGCAGACAGAAGTAATAAATATAATTTTAAAAAAGTACGAGAGTAAACGCGCGTTAGGCTAGCTAATAACTTAAAAAAAGCTACTTTACAAAAAGCGTATTACTTAATTAGTTACTAAAAATACGCGTATAAAGTAGAGGGCTAATAAATCTATAAAATAGTACTTAAAGTAATAAGCCTGTAAGATATAAAAATAATTCTAATAAAATATTAAGGTGTTTTAATTAGCTATTAAGAAGGTCTCTAGGCCTTATAATAAGACTATTAAGCCTATATAGCCCTAAGGTAAGGCTATAAATATTGATAAGGCCATAGTATTAAAATACTAAATAAATATAAATAATCTAATTAAATAGTATTTATCTATAAGCCTTAAAGACCTTAATACTAAAAATCTTATAATAATACTAATTGTACGCGTCTCTATAGCCTTATATTGTTAGCTAAGCAATCGCGTCGGGGTGTTGCATGAGTTGACGTGTTGCACGAGCTGCCAAGCTAGGTACCGTGTTTTATCAGATGACGCACGGGCATCACTTGGCGCACGATTTCCGGATGCCCACACCCACTGCTTTTGAGGCTGTAGAGCTCTATATAAGAGCTATTATCGCGAGATTTTCTAGTAGAGAGGTCTATAGAGCTTGAACAATTAATTACTAGTAATAATTTACATACGGAACTTTTATAGGAGGCGTATATTTCTTATACGCGTGCTAGGGCTAGATATAGGCTCCTTATTAATAATAGAAGAGAAATTAACCTTAGTAGCTTTAGGCGCTTTATATAGATAAGGTAGAGTAGTAGAAGTAATTATCTAATGTCTTATACCCCTTTAGGATAATTATATATCTTTTTAAAGTTATTTTTTGGCCTTGCGTGTAATACGTGGTTCTTTACGCGCAATAGCCTTGCTACGCTGCTCCTGGAGGCAGATTTCTTTTGTGGCAAGCCTTATACGCTTCCTCTCCTTAAGCATAGTTTATTTCTGTACTTTCTGCTGCTTTCGTAGAGCAAGTTTCTCCTCCTTCTGCTGTTGTTTTAACTACTCGTCGGCATCCTTCTGCGCCTGCCTATCTCGGGCGTCTTGGACTTTCGCGGGCGACCAGAGAACAGCGCCTCCATTATACTCTGGCGGTGCTTTAAGTAGTAAAGGCTTGCCACGCTGTCGCCGCTTTCTTTTATTAATAAGAGCTTCTTTAAGGCAGTTATTTTCGTGCTAGAGAAGCTACTTCTAGATGGCCATATAATGGATCGTCTGAGAGAGCTGCTGCGAGTGTTTAAAATAAGTATTTTCGACAACCTCGCGCAGCAAGCGCTCTATCCTTCTCTAATCTAAAGCGCTAAGTACTAACAAGCCGCTCTTAGAGGACGATGGCTACTCTGCTTCTGCCTTTCTAAACTTTTATAACACTACATCTGCGTTTAATGGTGAGAGGCCAGTGACCTCAAAGAACTTAACAATCGTCTTATATTTAAACGCTGTATGCCAGGCGCAATAGAACATACGGAAGAAGTCGCGCTTTGTAATAAAGGTAAGGTCTTAACAGCTATATATAAAGTCCAAGATCTTAGTAGAGTATGCGCTAAAGAGAAACTTAAAGAGGTAAACGTTAAGTAGCTAGAGAGTATAGGTCGCGGAACGAGGAAAGATAGCTAAGAGAATTTAATTTTTATTGTAATATTTAATAAATTCTATTATTATATAGGAGTTATAGTTATTAAGGATAAAAAGACGCTAAGAGTAACACGCCTTTATATTTATCTTGTAATTAAATACTTATTTTAGCTATTATATGCTAAGCTTGTCGTTTGTCTATTTATTAGCTAAGGAAGTAAACAAACACTTATACTTTTATAAATTAAAATCTTAAAGCTATAAGTCCTATATTACTAAAAATTGCCTAGTGAATTAAAATTAGTATAAGAGTACTACCGTTCCCGTAAATATATATAATTATTATTATTTACTATTTATTACTATTTTATATAACTTACTTTACTTTACTATTTCTATATTTTTAGCGGGAGAAAATGCGCTTTATCTTTAATAGTATCTTAATTAAAAAGCCTTTTTTGTCTATATTATATATATATTATAGTGTTATATTTTACTATTTAATCTTCTGCGCTAAAAGCTTAAAGTATAGGCTATATTTAAATACTAAATTAGCTTAGTGCTATAATACGTCTATACTAAAGCTCTAGTATAATGTACGGTTAATACAATATTAAGTAATAAAGTAATTAATTTAGTATTTTTAACAGTTTTTCTAGCTATTTTTAAAGTAAAATTCTATATTATTTATCTTATAGGCAATACACCTTATTAGTAAAATTTATTAATATAATTTATAAAAGCTTGTTTTTACGTGGTGTTAAGGAGGCGTATATTATTAATTTACTAAATATAAGTACCTTAAACCCCGTAGTAGCGCTTTAATAGCGTTGTTTAATTATAACTATATTTTTTTATAACTATAGTGTAGTTACGTATTTCTTCAGGATTCAGTGATTTTAGAGACTCTAACGCAGCCTCAATTGGGTCCATATTAGTGTAGTTATGAGAGGGTGAAGAAGTCGAACATTTGGCGGTAAGCGTGCGCCAAGTGATGGCCGTGCGTCATCTAATAAAATACGGTACCGTGTCTGTGCGCGTGCCGAGCCACTTCGCGTGACAAGCCACTTAACACTATAATAGCTCGTGCAAGAATAAGGCTATAGCGCTAATTATAATTAATTTATATTATTTATATCTATTAGGAAGCTTAACGTTGCAGCCCTAGCGTATTAATCTAGTTAGGATAGTAGATGCGCCTTCTAAGACCTCCCTAATATCTAGAGTATTAAAACCACGTTTCTAACGCTTTCTACTCTGTAGAAATAGTTAAGAAGCTTTTCTCTTACTTCTTTAGGATGGCTGTAGAGCTTTTTCTGTGTCACGGACAGACTTCTAGGCAGCACGCTAAGCTGCCTTTTTAGCTCTCTTCTTCTCCTTCGCCTTCTTAGCTACCTCTCACGCAGCACGCTTTTCTTACTATATTTTTTCTTTATATAGCTTAGCTACCTTCTTTAGCTTTACTATCTTTACTTTTTAAAGCTACTACTACTTGTCCTCCTAGTTTTTAATAAAATAATAAATATTTACCTCCCTTACCTTTCTTAGTAACTAAAGGACTAATCTACTATAGTATTTTTAACGCTATTAAAGATCTAGGGTTTTACCTTTTTTTTTTAATAGCGCCTGCCTTAGCCCATTACTCTTATAGCAGAGTAGCTTATTTTAGGTAAATAAATAGTAAACTAATTAATAAAGCTTCTTTATATCTTAACTACCCTAATCCTTTAATATTAATTATATAAGACCATCTATCTTCTTCTAGTTATAATTACTAAGCCCTAATAAAGAGCTATTATCTAATTCTTAATTATAAGTAAACCTATTAAGGATAAAATTAAGATTAAGTAGTAGTATTCCCGTTACTCTAAAAGAGCTTAAGATAGTTAATTCTTTAAAAAAGACCTTCTACGCATTCTAAAATAAGGAAAAAAGTTACTTTTAGTAATAAAAGCTAGGCCCTAGCTTTTATTAAGGTATTATAATAGCTCTACTAAGTCGGCTATTAATAGAGACTTAAATATTATAACGTTAAGTAGCTAAAGCGTATAAGTTAAATAAGAAAGTAAAATAGTAAGTAAGATCTTATTCTAATTATAATTATTAATAAAGTCTATAATAATATAAGATCCGTAGCTATCTATAATTTAAAGTTAATATAATTATTAACTTTTCTTTTTTATACACCAATTAAACACCTGTTTAAGCTAGGCAAGCCTAACATCATTATTTATATAGCTAGAAGGTAATAAAGTAATAAAGACTTTATAATATCCTGCCTTAATATCTTCTACCTAGCTTAATTGGATGCCCTTGTTGGCGGCCTTATAGATAAGGCTTAGTGGTAGAGCTAATCTATTACCATAGATATATGCCAGGAGCGTGATCTACGCGCGATTACTATTCTAGAGTAATATTTTAACTTCCTTTTTCTCTTATATTTGTCTACTAAATATCTTCTTTAATTTACTAATAGTACTAATTAGGCAGCCTTTCTTATTAATATTATAGATATAATAAGGATCTATACGATATTAATCTATCTTATTATATAAAAGGTTAAAAAAGTAACGATATTTATCTACTAAATTAGCGTTATAGCAATTACTATCTATCCTAACTGTCTATTATAAGATAAGATAAATACTATATTAGTTAATAAAGCCCGTAATCTAGCTCTCGCTAACTAGCTCTTTTGCTGTTATAGAGACAAAGTTCCATATTATTTCTCTAGTAGAAGGTATATATCTCTTTATAAGTTTTTTAATATATTGTATAAGCTCCTCTTTTTATTAAGGGTTAAGCTTTTACTAGTTAATATTCTTAGCTTTATTTAGGGCCTAAACGCGCTTATATCTTCAGGATAACGTGGTCCTATTAATACTATAGGTAGTAACTATTTTTCTATACGAGAATTTTTCTCCTAAATCTAAAGATTAAATAGCTTTAATCGCATCTTTAATTGCCGCTATATTAATAGAGTTACAACGCGTTAAAGTTAGGGAGTCATTCAGTCTTTTGGTGTTAGGTGGCTCGGCACGCGAAGTGGCTCGGCACGCGCACAGACACGGTAATGGGTTTGAGCCACCGGCGCCTGCACGTGTCCCCCGAACAGATCGAATCATCCCAGCGCTGATACTAGGCCTCCATTGGGTCGCACCTCCACCAGCGCATTGACCGAGAGTTAAGCTCACCTTGCTGCATACCCTGCTGTCAACGATGTACCTTCAGCCTGTTCACCTAACATGTAGGATTGCGGCGCAGACGGATTTCTGCGCGTAGGCCTCGTGGCGACTGGAGGCTCTGAGCGGCAATGCCAGTTTGCAGAGATCTGCAAGCATAGGTCGAGTAACTTGGTTACGTTATGCCTCATGCCTTTGACTGACGATCGACAACTGTCTGATTCCTATAATCCTTAAGCCTTACCTTTCCAGCTTTTGCCCAGCATTTCGTTTCCTTTCGCCTGCCGCTTGCGCCTTCGTTAAACGTTCATTCGCAAAGTGGTAGTGCCACCGGTCTAGTACTCTACTTAATTCTATTCGTTACATTTCATTCTTCTTGTCTTTAGACAATGTCTAAGCTTCCCATATCCCCATTCTGGTCTTGCAATCCGCAAATTCCAATATACCTGGACACCGGCAACGAACGCGAGCAAATCTGTCCCAACTGCGATCTCAACTCGAGAGATCATCCGATCCACTGCATCACTACGGCCTCGCCGGCACCTCCTTCCTACCGTTCAGCTGCCTCGCCTGCCATTTCCTTGGGGAACCTAGCTCCTCCCACATACGACGCGAGTGCCTCGCCCGCGGCTTCCTCAAGGAACCTTGCTATGCCGACTCTTCGCCTGGAAACTCCACGCCGTTGGTACCGACCCCAAGCCCCTCGCCCTGCTCTCTGATTCGATGTCTAGTCCTATGCGCATAGCAGACCGCGCGTGCGAGCTCGTCGAGTAACATTCTCTCCTCTTTCGCCAGCAACAACGATACACGACGATGAACCCGGAAGGAGGAGTTATACCAGCGGGTCCTCGATCCCGAACACCCCAGTGGACGATACAGGATCTACAACAAAGGGCAATCTAGGACTTGGCATTCCAGAAGCCCCATTCAATCCCGATCCGAGTCCAATACGATCCCCCGGCAGCGAACGACTCGCCACAGCAGAGAAAGGTGGACCTGTCAGGAAGAGCTCGACACCTAACCTCGCAGAAGGCCTCGAGCAAAAGCTATGGAAATATAGTGCCTCCAGCAACGTTGTGAAGCGCTGGCTTCTCGAAATCATTAGCTGGCTACTGAGTGCGTTGTGCATCAGTGCAATAATCATCCTATTGTTCTTCTTGCAGGGCAAGCTATTCCCCAAGCAGTGGCCGATGAACATCACATTGAATGCCTACATTGCTATCCTCTCGAGAATTGCCTCAGCCTCCCTTATGCTCCCAGTTTCGGAAGCACTTGGCCAACTAAAATGGAGCTGGTTTCAAGGCCATTCAAAGAAGATGTGGGATTTCGAACTATTCGATAACGCGTCGCGAGGTCCCTGAGGATCTCTCATGCTTCTTGTTCGCACGCGGGGAACAACACTTGCTGCACTTGGCGCCGCCATCACGATTTTTGTGATGGCGATGGACCCGTTCTTCCAACAAGTTGTTCGCTATCCCTAGGTCATGGTGCTTCAAACACAGAACAGTTCGATTCCCAAGATCATACGCTACGAACCGCATTTCACCAAACAAACGAAGGATGGGGCAGAGGAGATGAACCCCGACCTGAACATCAATGCGATAGTAGACAAGTTTTTTTTTTGACCATGAGGTACCGTTGGTCAACTTCGGGAACGGGACGCGTCCAGAGATACCAGTATTCGTATGTAAAGCCTTGGTACACGTCAGGTATGACTGAACTAACATTTGACCTACGCATCTAGTGCCCAACCAGCGACTGTGACTGGGAGCCTTATGAAACGTTTGGCGTATGCAGCGACTGTGCAGATGTGGCCGATATGCTGGATTTTGGCTGCCTTGATGCCAATTTAGATTGGGTCCAGAATGCCACTCAATTCATCCCATACGAGAGTGGGACGATGTGCGGATGGTTCTTCAACGCGACTAGTGAGAGGCCGATGCTCATGTTAGGTTACCAGGTGGATTCCCCATCCAACCGGTCCACTGGGGAGGTTTTGACCACGCGA
Source organism: Bimuria novae-zelandiae CBS 107.79 (assembly GCA_010015655.1). Lineage (NCBI taxonomy): Eukaryota > Fungi > Ascomycota > Dothideomycetes > Pleosporales > Didymosphaeriaceae > Bimuria > Bimuria novae-zelandiae. Next base: position 46,928 of record ML976683.1, read on the forward strand.
ACCTTACCACTCGTCACTAACGCTAGTCGAAGAACTTAATGGGGCGGATCCAAACATATTCGGAACCCAATCAACAATTTCGTGGGTCGTTACAACCGCAGAAGGAGTAGACCAAGAGAGCGTCTTGAAGAGCGTTTTCCAACACCAGAGACCATGAGCGCTCGAGTGCGTCCTGTCGTGGTGCGTCAAAACGATCGAATCGTCCTATCACGAGGCGACGTACAGTGAAGTCGTCAAAGACCGCTTCATCAACACAACTGCGGGCCCATTTCCCTGGACCTTCATCGCTTCCGACGCCAACAATCCCAACGACACTGCTGGGAAGATGCAATACTTACAGAGTATTACCGTCGATCCTCGAGCACGTAACGGCCAGGGCAATGTCTCTAGTTACGGTGCATCAAACGAAACAGCTATGAGCATCCTCGCCATTTTCGATGATTATCTACCATCGTTTGCCACGCTTTCAAACAACAAGTCGAAGCCATTATTGAAGTACAAGTTCTGGGACGAGGAACCCTATGAACGCGAATTTCCAATCAATCCATGGTCTACACCCAACAACGTGGCCCATCACGTAGGAAGACTCGCAACGGTAATGACGAATTTTATGCGGCAGTCGAGTGACGACGCGGTCTTGGGAAAAGCTTTTAGCCAAGAGACCTATGTAGAGGTTCGCTGGGTGTGGCTCACTCTCCCTTTGGTACTACTAGGACTGACCTTGATCTTCCTTCTGGGAACTGTGATACGCACTTCGATGGAGTGTGATCGGGTTGGTGTCTGGAAAAATTCTGCTATTGCGACACTCCTCTACGGATTACCCGACGAGATGCAACAGAAGATATCGACTTCACATGGCCAAGGCACACCACGCGCTAAGGCCAAAGAGATGAACGTCAGGATGCTTTCAACGAAGAAATGGAGGGTCTCAGGGCATATACTATCACCAACCGTGCGTAAGCCGAAGCCGCCACCAGGCTGGATATAAGCCGCCGGGGACAAGTGACACTTGGAAGATCGTTTGCAGCGGTATAACTCAATAATAGACAATTGATCACATGGACTTCGGAAATATTCTGATCTGCTGAACCGTCTTACTTGAACTCGTGAGCGTAAGCAGAACCTAGTAATTCTTTGGGCTATCGCAAAGGCAAAGATCATCATCTGTTCCGACTCTCCATTACTTATGTCGTGGCTATTCGTTTGCTAAGCTCGAATGAAAAATCGGACAGACAATATTGAGACCAAACGTTCCATGTTCTGAATACATCAAATGCTATGGCGCGCTAAGTAGGTCCTGTCCACATCTCAAACACTGCCTCTTCCTAACCCCACGGTCTAGACAAAAGAAAAGTAATTCAAGTAAACAAAGCAACAATAGCATCCCTCACATATTCTCCATGACTCCTCTACTCGTCATCTACATCGGTTTCAACGAAGTCACGTCGGTAATTTGCGGATGGACCGCTGTATTGACGGGCTTCGGCCTCGCGCTTGTAGTTCGCTGATGGCCCGCTGTATTGACGGGCTTCCGGCTCGCGCTTGTAGTTCGCCGATGGACCGCTGTATTGACGGGCCTCGCGCTTGTAGTTTGCTGATGGGCCGCTGTATTCACGAGCATCGCGTCTGTAGTTCACGCCTCCGTTGCCGTAGCTGTGGGCCCGTTTGTAAGTTGGCTTCGAAGTCCTCAGGCTGCGGTCCCTTTTGTTAACTCCACTATGATCATAGACACGAGCGTCGCGCTTCTGCCATGAACCACCAACGTTCTGGTCTCTTGCGTCGCGCTTGTAGTTCGGCTCCGCCCCAGTTGCCCCAGAAGCGAGTCGGCGCTTGCCGTTCGATAATTCGAAGTTCTGGTTTCGTCCGTGATCGGGGATGGAACGCAGGACAATAGTGTCTAACCGTTCGAGAATCTCGCGCTTCAAGTTCTCAACGGCAGGAATGATGTTGTCTTCGTCCACATCTCGAACCTTCAAAGGCTCCGGGCTTTCGGCTGGTGATTGAATTGGCATAGGCGCAGCGACGGCAGAAGCCGCGACGGACGCAACGAGAAGGATTAGACTGGCGTGCATGTTGTCGAAGTTTGGTGATTATTAAGTTGTTAATGTGTTTTTGAGTTGGTTATCTTATCGGTCGTTGTAAAGATGCATAGCACTGGTAAGTTAAAGACAGGCACAGCCTGGAAGAAAGAATAGACGTTGGGGAAAGAATGTGTTTGGAGTGGATCCAGATCCGCTTGACGTTTCCAACCCGGGGAACGAATACTCTTTATGCAACAGCGCAACGCACACCATCCCAAGCACCCGTCAGCGCGGGGCCGCACACAATGCGCGCGTAAGCACCCGCTACCTTGCGTTGATGGTTGCCATGTCTTGCAGCGAACCAGCACACAAAACCGGCCCCGTTGCCTATCGCGGCAATATCGATATCGCCATCCCACTTTTCCCAGCATCACGAGTACATTCTTTTAATCGTTGAGCTCACCTCTCATCCTGCAATTTCCCTGCTCTACACTGCATCCAAACATCGTGGTCGGACACCCTACTAATCACCATCGAGCACGCTCCCAGCCGGCGGCTACGCAGCACTGTTTCCCCTCCTACTAACCGGCTAGCCGGCAGAACGTCATCCAACTTACTGCTGTCAGCGCTTAAGAGATGGTTTCACACCTAGGTAGGAACTGCATTGCTCGCCGTTCCGCTTGCCGCCGCATTGATGTGGTCGGACCCAATGTCTTGGGGCGGCGCTTGGTACGTACCTATTTTCGTCTAGGGAGAGCAACACCACAACATACTCTACTGTGATTCCCCACCCAGCGCACGTCCCCACCCAACGCACGTTTTCGAGATGTTAACCACCCACAAAATGAGGCTGTAGAGCCAGCCACGATAGCTATAATTACAGGATTTTTTATAGAAGTAAATATAAGATATATTTAAATTAATAGGTAGTAATAAACTACTTATAATTGTTGAATGGGCTATACTAAGCCAAGCATATCGCGATATGATAGGGCTAGATAGTTATACGATGGTACGGGTGAGAAAAGGGTCTAGTATTCAAGTCTTGTCTATCTTATCTACGTACGGGGGAAAGAGGGTTATAAGGATTAATATTCACGTATAGTGCCTATAGCCTGTGCCTTTACCTATATAGTATTATATAACTATTATTACTTATCTTAAAATATTATATTAGGTAGCTGCCCGTACTGCGTATAGACACTAGTAACTTTTCTTTTTATAATATTACTTAGATCTTCCCCTTAACTTATATGGGGTCTAATATATCTTAGACGGCGTCTATTCTATTCTATATAGGGTTAATTCTATCTACGAATACTTTAACCTAAATCTAGAGCTAGTTTATAAAGATAAGCTTCTCTAAAGTAGTATTTAGAGTCTTCTTTATGCACGTATCTGCTAAGTTATCTTTTTTATTAATCTAGTAAACTTTGTTAATCTCCCTTTTTTTATATAATTTATAATTTAATATAATATTAATTATAAGTCTCTTCTTATTTATTATGTATCCATACGTAGCAGCGTTACGGTTAGAATACTAGTTATCGCGCGAGAAGGATGCGCGTGCACGTGCGCGAACAGCCGTGCGCGAACATGTACATATTCTCCTTTTCGTCCGTACGACAAAGAAGACAAGCAAGAACCAGATATTATTGCCCACCCCTACCATCCGTACGCTGTGCACACCGTACACTACTCTTACTCTTGCTACTTAAGTGCTTGTCCCATAAGTAGCTAGCTAAAAGAGTCCATTCAACATTATGCCTAATTTAATAAGGTAATTATATAGCGACTTTAAGTTAGTGTAGATAACTATAGGAATAAGTAGTAAGTCTAGGTTTTATATAACCTATCTTAGCGTTATACTTAACGCTATTACGCTATTAAAGCCACTAACTATTTTATATAGCTTACTAGTAAGTATACTTTGTATAACCTGTTTGCATTTAACTAGGTTCTAATATATAATATTACCTTTAATTCTAAAGCTATTCCCTTATTCCGTATAGTATTTATTTGCTAACGTAATTATAAATCTAAGCTATAAGCTTAGATCTTTATTATTCGCGAATAAGCTATCTATAAAGATAAATAGTTTTACACAGGTAAGGTCTAATAAAATAAACGTAAGTCCTTATACAAAGTTTTAGATTTGCTATTTATATTATATATTAAAATAAAAAATATTTATATTCTTTAGTTTAGTAACTTGCGCAGCGGCGGATAGATTAAATACTACCTCTAATTAGTAAACTAAGGTAATATATACTCCTTTTACTCTTTATATAATATATTAATATTATACGTTAATAGCTTTTAGGTTAATTATATAGAGTTAGCTAAATTATTCTTTTTATATAAGTACGATAGTGTCTCCTTCTAGTAGAATTTATTTACTATTAAACTTAAGGCTTTACTCGTGCGAAAGGATTATTTTTAGTTTTATATAAAAATTTACTTTCTATAGTTCCTCCTCTTCCCTTTATAAGAAACTAGGGGTAACGATACTAAGTGTATTATTTATTTATATTTTAGTAAGACTAAAAGTTAGTAGTCCTTTATTCGTGCTAAGTAGGCATAGGTTATACGAAGAAGAAGTTATTTTAAGTATATTTTTATAGTAGTTATAGTAGGTTTTAAACTAATATAGTCCTAATTGTGCTATTTTATATAGTAGCTTAATAATGCGTAGTATAGTGTTAGGCAAGAAGACATTTTCTAACGCTTTTAGTAGCCTTGCCTATATCGTATAGAGTAGCTTATTTATAGACTATATGTACGCTTGCGTAATGTCGCGAATTTCGTAATATATACTATATAAGGTAATAAGAGTTAGACCTAACGCTAGAATAAGTCTTTACCTTATTTTTTAAATTATTAATAATTATATTAAGATCTCTTCCTTCTCCTTATTAGAGTGTCTAGCTGGTATAAGTCGTAACTTTTTATATAACTAGGTTAATATACCTTTTATTTCTTATATAAGGCGAAGATTAAAGATTTAGCTAGTATAGAGTTCTAGGTTAAACTTATAAATTTTAAATATTTTATTTTTAATTAGGGCGTCTATCTCTATATAGTCTAATTTTTTAAAGGGCGCATTTAGAGTTATAATTACTCCTTCCTACTATAGCCTTAAAAAGAGTTTATACGCGTCTCTTTTCTTTTATATAAGGTATTAGATAGTCTCGTGCGGAGCTTCCCTTTATAAGGTATTATATTATATAGGATTCTTCCTTAGTCTATCTCTTTTGCGTATTTATAGCTATTTAATTAGCTATTTTATAGCATAGTTGTTATCTTTACTAGGTAGAGGTTCTTTTATATAGTAATATAGCTTAATGTGCGTATATTAAATAGTTAAGGGTTTATTACCTAGATCTACTATTACGTCACTCTTAGTAATACTTTAAATTCTATATAGGCCTATCTAGCTTTTCTTCTCCCTCTAGATTATTACTTTATTTTATAGTAAAAGGTTAAGAACTTCGTGCAAAGTAGGTCCCTTATAAGTATTTATTACGTAGTTAATATTTACCTTTACCCTCTCCCTATAAAGTATTCGCATGGCCTTTTAAATCGCGTAGGCTTGTGCAATAACCTTAGATAATAGAAAAAAGTTTTAATTAATCCTTAGGTATACTCTAAAAACTAGAAGCGTTAGAATAAAGCTATTTAGGCCTAGTATATTATTAAGCGCCTTAATAGCTATTTATAGTACAGATTTATTATTTACACTATCCTGAACTTTACTTTAAATAATATTATACGTATAACGTAGAGGTGTATAGGCTCGTTCTACTTTACCTATTATCTTGTGTGCTTCTACTAGTATTTAGTAATATATAGCTCTAACTATCTTCGCATAATTCCTAAAGTCTTTAGATATAAAGTTAGTTCCTAAGTTATATATAATAGTGTTGATAGGGCTCTCACAGCTAGATATACATGGGGTGAGCATGGTGTGGCAAGGTATGAGGTTTTGTACGATGTGCACAGCGTACAGAGTAATAGGGAGGGCAACTAGTTCGTGTAATTACTTTATCTCTCTATTATACAAACGAAGGTGGTGATATTTTAAGAGGCAAGCTACGCACGGACATTATATAAGACAACCACGTAATCACGTGTTAGGTCTTATAGAATACCCTTCGCCGTATCGTCCCTGCGTACAGACACTAGCAACTTTTTTTATTCTGGTTAGTCTTAGGTATTAGGTATCTCTACGTATAGGTTCTAGCCTGTTAACAAATGCTTCTACCTTAATTAAAAGGGTGTTAGTTAAAATAAGTAATTAAAGTACCTTATTTAGTGTCTTTTTTATATACGCATCTGCGGGGTTATCTTTATTATTAATCTACTTAATTTTAGTAATCTCCTTATTTCCGTACGACTCGCGGAGGGATATAATATTAATTATAAGCTATTTCTTGCTTATTATTCCTAGTTTAATAAAGTAGTCGTACAGAGACTTCAAATCTATATAGATTACTACTAAGATTAGTAGCAATTTAAGTATTGATATAATTTATTATAGGGTTATACTTAGGGCAATTACGTTGTTAAAACCTTTAACTATTCTATATAGTTTACTAGCGAGGACGCTTCTAGTTACTCTTTTACTCTTTATAAAATTCTAGTGTATAATATTCCTTAGGATTATAAAGTCCTCGCTATGTTCCGTACGGTTCTTATTTCCTAATATAATTAGAAATCTAAGCTGATAGCTAAGGTCCTTATTATTAGTAAATAATCTATTTATAAAGATAAATAGCTTTATGCGGTTAAGTTATAGTAGCATAAAAGTAAGTCCTCTACTACTATTATTTATCTACTACCAGATTTATGCGTTAAGGGCTTTAATATCTTCGTGCGAAAGTTCTATAGTTTAGGTAGTAATTAAGAGATTAAATGCTACCTTTAGTTAATATAGTAAGGTAATATAGGCGCCTTAAGCTCTTTATATAACGTACTATTATGCTATATCTTTTACTATAATATTAACTATATAGAAATTCTTAGCCTGTCCCTTCTATATAAGGATAAACTTATCTTGTATAAGCTAGATCTTCCCTCTATTAAACTTAATAGGTTAATTTTTAAACAGGATAGTCTTATCTTTTATATAAAGATTTACTTTTTATAGCTTATTCTCTTCTCTCTTTGCGAAGGCCTTTGTAATAATACTAAAAGTATTATTTATTTAAAGGCTAGTAATACTAAAAGTGTCTTCTCCCTTATTAGTAATTAGGAGATATAAGTCGTACGAAGAGATATGCATATAAAGCCTCTCCTTATAGTAGTTATAGTATGTTTTAAACTAGTATAAACTAGATTGAGTAGCTCCATATAAGGGTCGTACGACCTAAAAGATTATATTTAGTAGAAAGCTTCAGCGTATCTCCTTTAGTAGCCTTGTATAGAGCGTACGCATTAGCTTGTTAGTAGACTAAATATGTGCTTACGTAATATCGCGTAGCTTAAAGTGTATTTTATATGCAGCTCTTAGGCTTGCTTTAATTATAAAAAGTAGTCTTTAACTTATCCTTTAAATAATAAGTAATTAGGTAAGAATCTTATTCTTCCCCTTATTTAAATAGCTAGTAAATACCAGGCGGGATTTCTTATACAGCTAGGTTATTTTACCCTTAATTTCTTATATAAGGCGTAGGTTAAAGATCTAGCCTATATACTTAATTAGGTTATACGCTATAACTTTAAAGGTACTATTTATAATTAGGGCGTCTATCTTTATATAATTTAATTTTTTAAATAGTTCTTTAAGTATAGTAATTACACTATTCGTGTAAAGCTTTAGGAATAAGACCTAATTATTTTTTTTAAGTTAGGAACACCTAATCTATTATTCTTTATACAGGTCTCCTTATTCTTTTACTCTTTTTAGCGTCTATTTCTTCTCTTTGCGTGGGTGCGGCGTTACTATCTTAAGAGACTTAGTCTAGGATAGTTCCTAGTTCTGGTAGTGCGGCGTTCTTATAGGGTCGTTCCCTCCTCCTCTTCTATGGGGGATCCCTACATACGGGGGCTAGTTTATTTAGGTCTTTTATTATAGGTAGGTTGCCTTCTTGCTCTTTATAGTATAGTTTAACTTACGTATATTAAAGCTTTAGTAAATTATTTTTTAACTTAATAATAATATCTCTCTCCTCTATGCCCTTAATTTTATATAGGCCTATTTAACCTTCCTTCTCTCTCTATACTATAATTTCTAAACTAAAGGGGAAGGTAAGAGCTTTGTACGATATAAGACTATTAAGTATATTAATTATATAATTAATATTAGCTATTACGCAGTCCTTATAAAGTATCTTTATTATTTTCTATATAGCTATTGTCCGTGCGATAATATTAGGCGATAATAGGGAGTCTAAGTTAACTCTTAGGTATGCCCTAAAGATAAGTAGTATAGGCACTAGACCGTGTGGGCTAGTAGTATCGTTTAGGGTTTTAACTACTATTTATAAAATATCCCTATTATCTATATAGTTGCCTAGCTTAGTCTTTAAGATATTAAATACGCGTCTAAAGGGTACGTGTGCTTATTTAATCTTCTTAACTACCTAATAGGCCTTTATAAGTATTTATTTATAAGTAGCTCCCACAATCTTCGCGCGAGCTCTAAAATCCTTAAAGGTAAAATTTATGCCTAGGTTATATATAATATAGTCTAGTAGTCCTTAATAAGTATTAATCTAGCACTTGTATAGTGCATCCTAGGTATCTTATATAAATATTAACTTTAAAAATATAGCAGCCTAAAATAATGTACCTATATTAATAATATATAGTATGTCTTAATTACTAATTCGTAGAACATTAATAATAACCTTATAGTTAAAATAAGTATTATCTTTAATAGTGACCTTAAATCTTCGTAGTGCTTAGTTGTACGGCTAGTAGAGGTAGTAGAATTTCTTAATTTCTTTTAATATAGCTAAATTAACGTCGTGGCCTGCGCTGGCTAGCATCTTTTAGAGTCTCTTTCTACGGGGGTGTCTAAATTAGCGATAGAGGCGACAGAGTTCTAATTTAGTAAAAAAAGACATAGATTCTTCCTTACTTATATTAAAGAAAGGATGTCCCTATTTTTATATAATAGGGATAGTAGTCTTATCCTTACGTATAATAATGTTTAAAATATTATTAAAGTATGCCTTAAGCTAGTTAGCGTCTACTAGTAATAGCAGAAATGGTATTAGGGTGTCTAAGATATAATAGGTAACTAGACTAATTAGATTCTTAATTTATATAGTACTAAGTAACTTTTTTAGTATTTAACTTTTAAAGCTAATATCTGCGTGGCTAGGTATCTAGTTAATTTCTATATATAGGTTTTCCCGTACGTACGCCTTAAGCTAAGACTTACTAATAGTAAAGATTTTTACTACACTTATATCTTAGAGTTTACCTTAGTATACTATATAGTATTAGTTATTAAGGATAAACTGCTTAGCGTACTCCTTAAATTTAATATTATAGATATTCTCTCTAGTCGCATAGTGTAGGTAAGTAGTAAAGGTAAGGTAATTAATAGCTTACTCTACATCTTTAACTTTTTACTTTATTTTTTTAAAATTATATAAATTATCTTCTTTCTTAGAGTATTCTTTAAATTTTTAAATATACAAGGTAATGGCTTCGGGTAATAAAGTCTTATTATAGAATTCTTTATATAAGGATATGTACTAGTTCTTCGCGCGCGTATGGTTATTGCGAGGATAATTTAATAACTAGTATCCTTCCTTATAGCAGACGAAGCATTTCTTTATCTACGTACAATTATCCCTAGAGCGTGACCTAAATCCTAGTAGAGACCTTTCACGTCCTCTTCTGCGGGATGAGAAGCTCCTTTCTCTCCGTATAAAGTAGTATTAGTAATTAGTATAGTATACGTTAAATAGTTCCTAGAAGTATTAGTTAGCTTTATAGTTTATAGTAACTTAAAGTACTACTTATAGGTTACTAAATAAAGCTTCGCACGAAGGTTTAATAGTAAATATAATATACTTTAGTTCTAGCTATCCTTAACAGGCTTGTATAATAGTAGTGTAAAGTATAGTATCCCCTTTAAAGCCCAGTCTTATTACTCTTTAAGCAAGCGTAAGCTTGTTAATTATTATTTTTAGGACTTTATATAAACTTTTATTAAGATTCTTTTATTAGCATCGTGCGAAGGTTATTATTATTTAGTTAGTTTAGTATTAACTATAATTTACGTTTATATTAAAATAGGTACTTATAGCTTCGTATAGATACTTCCAGGTATATTCTAGTCTTATATTATGCAGGTAATACATGTTCGCATGGCCTTTTAAGATATCTAGAAAGATGTCTGCGTACTAGGTTTCCTAAATATCTAATCGTCGGCAGAGATCTATAAAGATTCTAGTCTTATTATAAAGATATTATATAATTAACTAGTATAGTTATTATCCTTCTTTTATACCTTTTAAAATTATATAATCTTGTCTGCTAAAAGTCTCTTATTAACTAATTCCCTAGTAGGTGGCTGTTCGTACGGGCTATAACATTATAGGTATTAGACTAGGGTTACTTATAGTAGCGCGTACACTGCAATAGGTGGTGGTGCGTACGATTAGGGATATAGGGCAGGCGCTAGATAGAATAATATAAGTTATTTATATAGTAACTATTATAGCGCTAGTTAAGGTGCTAGAGTAGGTAATTCTAGTACCTTTAGGATAGTTAGTAGTATTACGTTTAGTCTGCTTTCGTGCAGAGCCTTATATTGCAATAGAGGTTACGTACAGATCTTTTAAGTGTAATAGCTTTCCCTTACAGCGTATTATATAGCTTTATAGCTATTACTACGCTGCTATTAGATAAAGGCGTAATATTTTTATCTATTAGTACTTATAGTAATTCCCGCTTAAACGCATGGTTAAGCTTATTAAAGTATATTTATATTTATTTATTAAAGTCTTTTTAATATGCCTAAAGGAGTTACGCTCTAGTTATAGTTATTATATAAAAACTAGTAATAGTATATTTCAGGTATAATAGCTATTACCTACGCGTAGATAATACTATATTAATCCTATCCTCCTAGAATTCTAGGTTAGTATCCCTTATTAGTATTACTATTAATATCCTTATATCCTTTGCATATTATTCGTATGCATAGATATTATCCTAGCTTTTTATATTATATTAGATAACTACTACTTAGGGCGAGGAGTCTAGCAACTAATAGCATAATATTATAGGTTTATATTGTTTAATTAATTAGTTAGTTTTATACGGAGGGTTATAGCTAGTTACTTATTTATATAGCCTTGTTATTAGGTGGTACTTATCGCATAGTCTTTCTCTCTTCTCGTATAGTGTCCTTACTGTAGCACTATTTACTCCCCTATGCTAGTTCTGCAAGTAGTACTAAGTCTTCTCTATATAATTAAGAAATTAACCTCTATTAGTTAAGATAGGTAATAAAATAGAAGAACCTATTTACTTAAATTAACTTTTATCTTCCTTCTTACTAATTTACGGTTAACCTTACTATTTAACTACTAATTAGTGTTAATAGGGCTCTTATAGCTAGCTATACATAGGGTAAGTATAGTGTAGTAAAATATAAGGTTTTATCCGGTGTGCATAGTGTATAAAGTAATAAGGAGGGTAACTAGTTTGTGTAATTGCTTTATCTCTCTATTGTACGAACGAAGGTGGCGATATTTCAGGAGGCAAGTTACGCACGGACATTACATAAGACAACCACGTAATCACGTATTAGGCCTTATAGAATACCCTTCGCCGTATCGCCCCTGCGTACGGACAAATATAGTCTAGAAGTCCTTAATAGACGTTAATCTAGCATTTATATAGCGCGTCCTAGGTATCTTATATAAATAGGGATTTTAAAAAGATTATTGCCTAAAAGCCTATTTCTATATTAATAACGTGTAGTATATTCTTATTACTAATTTATATAATATTTATTACTATTTTATAGTTAAAGTGCGTATTATCCTTAATAGAAAATTTAAATTATTATAGAGAAGGGTTGTATAATTAGCATTAGTAGTAGAACTTCTTAATTTCTTCTAGTATAGATTAGTCGACTTCGTGTCTAGTAGTAGAAAGCATCTTGTGGAGTCTCTCCGTACGGGAGTGTCTAAAGCGTTGATATAGACGTTAGAGTTCTATCTCTATAAAGTACGAGATTACTTTGTCTTGGCCTGTATTAAAGAATAGGTGTCCCTATTTCTGTATAATGGGTATAGTTAAACTATCTTTCTATATAATAATATTAAGAATGTTATTATAGTAGGCTTCTAGCCTATCGGCGTCTGCTAGGGATAGTAGGAATAGTATAGGGGTATTAAGAATATAGTAAATAACTCTACTAATTAGGTTCTCTATTTATATGGTCTCTAGTAAACTCTATAGGTTCTAGCCTCTAAAGAAAATATTTATTATCTTTAGAGTCTAGTTTACCTTTATACGAGGGTTCTCCCTTAGGTATACTTCTAATTAAAACTTATTAATAGTAGATATCTTTGCTGCACCTATATCTTGAAGTTCTTTTTAGTTCTCTATATAGTATTAATCCTTAATAATAAACTAGTCCGCACGTTAGTTAGTCTCTTTACTATAGATATTTTTACTAGTAGTGTAGTGTAGGTAAATAGCTATTATAAGGAAATATATAGCTTCTTTGCTATAATTATTAATGTTAGAGTTATTATTCCTATTTATAAAGTTATTAGCCTTACTATTAGAATATCCTTTATATTCTATAATATAGGCTAAGACTTTTATATAAGTTAGCGTGTAGTTATATCTCTTCTCGTACAAGGAAATATATTATTGTTTAGCTTTTAATTTATCTATATAAAAATAGTTTAAGGACTAATATCTTTTTTTTTTTTTTTTTTTTTTTTTTTTTATATACATATAAAGCACTTCTTCCCTTTTATACTATTACCCCTTCTACGTTGTGCGTTTCGTGATCGTACGTACGATGGGCCTAAGTTCTGGTATGGCATTCTAGGCCTACTATTGTGCGTAGGTCAAGAGGGTATACAGGTAGTAGTTATATATTATTTATTAGTATAGTACGTTCTGTGCATGTCTTGTACGTACTAGTTAGCTTATCTATCTATTATAATTTATAATACTATTTAAAGGTCTCTAAATAGTGCTTCGCACGTAGGTTTAATAAAAAATATTACTTATTTAAGTTTTAGTTACTCTTTATATACTTATATAACTATTATATATAGTTATACTTTGCCTTTAAATAATAGTCCTATAGCCCTTTATGCGAGGGTTAGTCTATTAATTATTATATTAAGGACTTTATATAAAGACTTATTAGGGTTCTTATGTTTATATCATGCGAAGGTTATAGTCGTCTAGTTTATTTAATACTAGTTATAGTTAATTATAGTATTAAAGTGCCTATTAATTTAAATATATAGAGTTTTCTAGGTTTATTTAGGTTTAATATTATAAATATAGTAGGCGCTCGCGTGGCCTTCTAGTATATCTAGAAAAGGGGCTAAATACAAGCTTTTTAAAATATCTAGTCGTACGTAAAGCTTAATAAAGATCTAGGTTTTATTATATAAAATATTATATAGCTTATTAGAGTAGTTATTCTTCTTCTTTTAAGTCTTCTAGAATTACACGATCTTATCTAGTAGTATTCTTTTATTTAGTACTTTATATGCGGGCGATAAATTATATATTTATTAAAATAGTATAACGTACCTTACGGGCGAGTCGGACACACGGGCGAGTTGGACACTCTGCCAAGACCCTACTAAAATTTATACTCTATATAATAGTATAGAACGCGCATAAATAGTTATAAGAAATTATAATAGGCTAATTTACTTAAAATTTACTTTTATAGCTTATTTATAAGTACGTAAGTTATACCTAGCCTCGCCGTAGCGTCTATAGCGCTATTAAGTTAATTCGCCTTTATTAGCGCGCACCCTCTTTTTTACCTTTTTTTTATTACTACGCGCTATAAAGTCCTTTAGGGGAGCTAGTTACTAGCTATTAGTAGCTATAAGGACTTCTTTTTACTATAATTACTTTCTTTTATGCAATTTCCGTCGCGTAGTAGCCTTATTAGTAGCTTAAAGTTTAGCGATCTATTTTTACGCTAACACTAGCTTATACGCTACTATTACTACGCCTTTTACTATCTTTTTAAAGGCCTTAACTAGGCTTATTAGGGAACTATCTAGGTGCCTCTAAATCTTCTCCTTTACTAGCGTTAATTGTGACCCGAATTCTAGGGTGTTGCTAGGCGTTTGCGACTGCTACGTACTATTATGTATAGTATAAGACGAAGGCGTACGTAGATAGACGTTAAGCTTTAATATTACTACTTTTAGGTTAAGGGGAACGAGGCTAGCGCCTTAAAAGCCTCTTTAAATATTACTTTAAGCTATTATAGCTTTAAACGTAGTAATAAAATAAGGTAAAAACTTAATTTTAGTAATATACGTAATATAGTTACGTATTAGATTCTTAGCTTAGCGCCTATACGCCTTCTTTAACGGCGAGAAACACCTCACATCTAGTGGCTGCAGGAGGTGCGACGAATATAGAGGTATATAGAGAGTAATAATCTTGTGATCCTTATAGTATTACTAAAATTTAAGCAAGTTATAGCTCTCGTAGCTATTAATAATAAGTAACTAATAGCTACTAGTAGTACGCCTTTTTATATGCGCATTAAAGTGCTTTAGCTATTATAGACTAAGCTTATTTATTATCTAGCTATTCTTAGAGACTGCAATAATCTAATTATAAGGTAAATCCTTCTCTTTATACTAGATAGAGAGGTGGTGCTTGCCCTAGAAGATAAGGAAGGGTGGAATTACCTAGCCTATTATATTAATGCCCTAGATAACTAAAGTTTATTACTAATTATTTTACTGCACGCTTTTAGGCCTGCCTTAACGCTTAGAGCTTATAATAACTACTCCTATTAATATTATGCCTATTATAAAGCTAGTCTTATTAAAATTATAGGTATACTTATTTAAGATACTATACTTGGCTTTAGTATTCTCTATAAGCCAGAACTAGTCTTGTATAACTTTAGGATCCTTACAGAGGGCTCTCTTATAGTCGTACTTTTAATTAAACTTAACTTAGAGCTCTAGCTAGCGCTTTACAAAAGTTATAGCCTAGTTCTAGCTAATAAGGTCGCGGTAACGCTTAGCTAGTAAAGAATTAGCTATATCTTTTATAATAGTAAGCCAGGGCGGAAATCCTCGCGTATTTAGGTTAAGTATTTACTAAATAATTACCTACTCTTCTATCTTTAGTAGTTTTATTAAGTTAGGCGTATAATTACGTTAAAAGGTCTTTTTAGCGCGTTAGTTACTTAGTGTAGTTTAAAAAATATTATAGATAGCTATAGCGCGTTACTAATTTAGAGTTACGTTTTATTTAATAGCCTAAAGCGTAAGCTATATACAAGTCTCTTTTAATTATAGTAGCTAATAAGGTGGTTGATACATCGCGTTATAGTATTATTAATAGTACGTTTTGGTGGGGTCTTAGCAGAGTGTCCGACTCGCCCGTGTGTCCGACTCGCCCGTGAGGTACGTTAATTTATTTTTATATTAGTACTTTATATAGTTATAAAGCTACTCGTGCGAACTAATACTATAGTTATAGTTAAGGCCTTAAACTTTTATACGTATCTTGTTTATGCAGGGGAGTATAGAGTGTTTCCTATCCATATAGTTAGGTGTATTTCGTAGTGTGTTCCCTCTGGCGCCCATCTTACTAGTCTTGTAAAGACAGGTTATACGGAGCTCTCTGCGTAGAGGTTGCGTGCGCCCTTAGGGTAGAAGTTATAGTGGTTTATAGCGTTAGCTCGTACGTGCATTGTTCTTATTTAATAGTTTATATATATAGTTATTCTCGTTTAATAGTTTGTACGTGTGGCGTTCCTAATAAAGTAGTACCTTTTAGTCCCTGTATTGTATAGAGTCCTTGTGCGATAGTGTAGAGCTTCTATACCTAGTTATTATAATCTAAGCTAGGCGTAATTATAGTAATTTTTTTATTTATAAGGAGTACGTAGAGTTCCCCCTTAACTACGCATAAGAGGTTGCTAAATTATTTATATAATTAATATAAAAAAGTCTTTTTCTCTTTAGCGTATTATACATAGCTTTATAAAAGCTAGGATAGCGTATAATATAAGCTTCTTTTTACTTAACATTTTATTTATAGTAAACGTTAGTATAAAGTATTTTAAACTTATATCTCTTCTTAGTGTTTATACAGGGATACTAGTCTTATTACTTAATTTTTAGTATAGCTTATTTTTTTTTGTTATAGTAGTATGCGAGCTCTGTGTAGAATTCTACGTAATAGTATATATTTTTTAAGTTCTATCCTATATATTAGGCTAGTTAGTATATTAGGCTTAAGTTTAGATGCTTAGTGCTATTATATTATATTATATTATATTATATTATATTACATTATATAACGTAATTATTATTAAGGTAATATATTACGTCTATATTATGTAGTATATCTTTTATTATTATATAATACGTACTATTTTCTTTCGTTGCATATAGTATATTTTTAGTAAGTAAGGTAGGTGTTATATTATATAAGGCGTAAGTTAATCTCTAAAGCTTTTAAATCCCTCTAATACTTTAGTAATAAAATAGAGCCTATACTTCTTATATAAGTAGTCTCTGTCTTTACTTTTACTAATTTATAGTAAACTCTCTAGGCGGGTAAGGCGTAGAGATAATTAATTACTAATTAGTATTAAATAGGCTATACTAAGCTAAGCATATCGCGATATAATAGGGCTAAATAGTTATATAATAGTATAAGTAAGAAAAGGGTCTGGTATTTAAGTCTTGTCTGTCTTATCTACGTATAGGAAAAAGAGGGTTACAAGGATTAATGTTCGCGTACGGTGCCTGTAGCCTGTGCCTTTACCTGTGCGGTATTATATAACCATTGTCACCTGTCTTAAGACATTATATTAGATAGCTGCCCGTACTGCGTACGGATAATAATAGTATTATAGGAGCTAGACTTTATAAGTATACGTAGACCTAGTTATTAAGAGTAACTTATTAACTTTAGGAATATTATTAATAGTAATAACTTGAGGTATCTTAAGAAGCCTTTTAAGAGGTAAATAAATCTTATTAGTTTGCCTAGTAGCCTTTTAGGAGGCTTAAAGGTCCTAGTAAAGTTACGTTTTAGCTTATTTTATAATTTAATTCTTCTCGCACTTACGTGACTTTACCTCTTATTATTAAAAGCGTAATGTTTTAGCTACTAACCTTATATGCGCTTTCTCCTTTTTTATAACTCTTTAAAGTATTAATTCTCTTTTTTTTATTACATAATCTTATTATTAAAGTCCTTTTATACTTATTTCTTGCAGGCGTCTTAAATCTTTATAAGTAATTAAAATATAGCTTTACTATTATAATTATTAGGTGCTTAAAATAAGAGAGGTTTACTACGTTAATAGCGCTTCTTCTCGTTATAAAGGGCTTTACGTAATTACTTATTCTTATATTATAAGAGTTACCTTTATATAGCTATTACGTAAAGGCTTTATAAAAGTTATTAAGCGCTAGAATTATACCTACTTATTATCTTCTTTATTACTTACCTTAGTAAACGTTCAATCCTACGCAAATCTAAAGCTAAGAGAATTAATATACTACTTTTACTTAAAGAAGGCCTCTTATAATCCTTCTTAGTAAATTTTTAAAGATAACGTTAGGGTTAAATAGCGCAAGCCTAGTTACCTTAAACGCCTTTAGGATTGTCTCTTCCTTAAAGGCGGTATGCCACGCGGCGTAAAAGAGGCGATAGAAATCTCTCTTGGTGATAGAGGAGATGCCTTGACAGTTGTACATGAAGCTCGTGAGCTCCGCGCTATAAGCCAACAAGAGAGGCTTAAAGAGAGAGACGTTAAGCGGCTAAAGCGTGTGGGTAGCGTGCGGAGGATATATAGTAAGGAGTATATAGTTTTTGTTACATTGTTTAATAAAGTCTATCGTAATATAAGAGCTATAGCTATTAAGAATTAATAAGTAATAAGTATGCCTTACTTTTACTTTTATCTCGCGATTAAATACCTGCTTTAACTATTATAAGCTAAGCTCGTTGTTAGTCTACCTGCTTAGTAATAAGGTAAAGAAGGTCTTATAGATATTAAAATTAAAATTTTAAAGCTAGGTATCTTAAAGATTACCTAAAGCTACCTAATAAATAAGGGTAGGCGTAAGAGCTAAACTATAAGTATAAATATATATAATTATTATAATTTACTCTTTATTATTATTTTATATTATTTACTTAATCTCTCTGCGCTTATATTATTAGCAGGAAAAGATTCTCTTTATTTTACTAAGTATCCTAATTAAGAATTCCTTTTTATTTATATTATATATATAGCGTAGCTTAACGTCGTACTAGTTAATCTTCTTACGTAGGAGATTAAAATATAGCTTATATTTAAAAATAAAGTTAGCTCTATAGCGTAAAGCGTTTATACTACTAGTCTATTAATTAATAAGCTTAATATTATAATAGTTTATAAATTAATCTACCTAGTTTTTTTTGCTCTTTTTAGGTAATTTAGGCTATAAAATTTTATATTATTTACCTTAGAGGTAGTAAGCCGCGTACGCAAAACTTATTCATATAAGTAATAAAATATATTTTTTATTATTAGATAAGAAGATAGTATTTATTATTTACCTTTTATTTAGTACCCTAAACACCCCGCGCTTTTTTAGATAAAGTTATATAATTAACCCCGTACTTTTTTATAACCTAAGTATAATTAGGTTTATTACTAAGTTTTATGGATTTAATTACTACAATTGTGGCCTCTATATTATAGTTTTTTGTAGAGATATTGATGTTTTAAGATGCGTAGGTTTTGGTTATGGGAGACGAAAAACGTGCGTTAGGTGGGGACGTGCGCTGGGTGGGGAATCACAGTAAATGACATGTTAGAATTTTTATTCCGTCCACAGGCCTTTTCCCACTGTCAGTCCTATCTGCCATAGCGCGGACCAGGACAGAGCGGTATAGCACCGTGTAACACTTTGGATACCCACGGATTCAAGGGAGGCATTCACCTAACAGGTCGAACGTGTAATGGGCCAGGCCCATACACGCGCTGCGTGATACTCGCAGCTGTCAGTCATGTGATTACACCGCTGAGTCCTCGGCCTGATTAGCACTGGTTACGGGCGCGGCGAGGTACAGTGCCCGTGCGCGGGTCGAGCCACCCGAACACCAAAACAATATTATCGCCCTAACTTCAACACGTCATAACTCCACTAACATATATCTGATTCAAGAAGCGATTAAAGATATTAAATTACGTAAACTAAAAGAAAAATTTTTATACTATAAAGTTACAAAAAAAATTTAGTGTTAATCAAACGACGTTGTCGCGGAGGCACTAAGGGAAACAGGTTAACTTTAAAGCCTAGGCAGAACGCTAGCTATTACTTAACCCGTAACAAGAGCAGGAGCTTATGTTATACATAGAAAGATGCGTACGGCGAGGCTTACCACCAACAAGAGAGATGCTGCGAAATTTCGCAGGTACGATAGCGAATCATGAGGTTTCTGATAGCTGGGTTACTCGGTTTCTTCAGCGCCACAACGCTCACCTCATCACCAAATGGAGCGCCGGGATCGATCGCAACCGCCACCGAGCTGACTCTAGAGAAAGATACTAGCTTTACTTCAACTTGTTGCATTCGAAGATCTAATAGTACAGCGTTGACGCGCGTAACACGTACAATATGGATGAGAAGGGCTTTTTTGTCGGCGTTATAGCTCGCTCAAAAAGAATCTTCACTAAGCGAACTTGGGTGGACGAGAAGCGTACAGCGGCGATCCAAGATGGCAGCAGGAAGTGGATAACGCTTCTGGCTTGTGTGTGCGCTTCTGGGGAGGCGCTGCTGCCGGCGCTTATATACCAGGGCTCATCCGGGATTCAATCGAGCTGGCTTGACAACGTAGAGGTTGGCAAACATGAGGTTTTCTTCTCTAACTTACCTACAGGATGGACTAACAACGACCTTGGGATGGCCTAGCTTGAACAGGTGTTTGACCGCTTCACGTAAAGCAAAGCGCGACGGTAGTATCGTCTCCTCATCCTTGACGGCCACGGCAGCCACCTCACGAGCGATTTCATAGATTTCTGCGACAGCAACAAGATCCTCCTCGCGATATTTCCACCTCACGCTACCCACAGCCTTCAGCCGCTAGATGTAGTGCTGTTCGCGCCTCTTGCCGCTGAATACTCACGAGAACTCGATCGCCGCCTCCAGCGATCGCAAGGACTGGCAACCTCGAAGAAAGACAGCTTCTTTGAGGTCGTCTGGGAGGCGTGGAGCTCTACGATGAAGCCGGAGCTGATTTTGAAGAGTTTTCAAGCTACAGACGTGTGGCCGATGGACGCAGAGGTTGTACTAAAGCGCTTTAGCAACCGCACTTCACGGCAAGCTAAGGCTTTAAAACTTAGGCTTTAAAACTTGGGCAGTAAGGCGACGGTAATACCTAGATTTAGCTCTAAAAGTTATACCACGCTATAGTGCTAAATAAGTTAAAAGTTAAAGCCTAGCAGCTTAAGGCTTTTTTTACTCTCTATAGATGTAGAATAAGCTCTTTTATTTTAAAAATAATAACCTTAAGCGCGAGATTGCTAGCAAATTAAAGTATAAGAAAAAGCGCTATAAGATAGACCTTTAGTATAATAAGGAGTATAAAGGCGCTAGAGTTTTTTAGTCTTCTAAGAAAGTCGCTAAAGCGCGCGCGCGAGAAACCTTAAAGTGTAATATAAAAAAGGAACTATAACTCTAGAAAGCTTATAATAAAGACCTTAAGGCGGCGGCAAGATTATATAAGAAGTAAATAGCTAAAGCCCTAGGGGTGCGAGTTGCGATAGTCTACACATACTAATAGCGGCCGTACCCTTCGGATCTTCTTTCTGTTTCTCCAGGAGCTCTATCGCATCGGCAATGCGGAGGTCGTGCCGAGCATAGTCATGCTCCCTCTCTTCAGCCTTGGCCAACTCACGCTCGAGACGCGCGGTCTCTAGAGCAGCAAGGGCCTAACGCTCTTTCGCCTTAAGAAGCTTTAGACGCTTCTCACGCTTCTCTCTCTAAACACGTTCCCAGTCTTTCTCAGAAACCCACAGACTATAAGGAAGGTGTACCAAGATATAACTAGCACACTCCCTAGAGGAGGTATCTATAAAACAACGCAACTTCTCTTTCCTATAACGCTTATAACTAAATACTATCTCTAGACCTTAGGATTATACTTTATCTATACGGGCACGGCAAGTCGCGACGGAGAAATAAAGGGCTCTTAGTATAGTTAGTAAGGTAAGGAGAATTAAGAGGAGGCTATAACCTATTTTAAGAGGTAAGGATACGCACCTTTATAAAAATTAAAATTTATACACTAATAGTATAGTAATATAATAAAATAAAGTATTAGGATAATAAAATTAAAAGGGGGGAAAGTATTATAATTACAAATCCTATAAAAATAAAAGGACTAGATAATTACGCTAAGAGAGTTATTATTTGTAAAATAACTATATTAAAAAAACGCATTAAGGCGCGGGATAGCTTATGTTAGTAATTACGTAATATAGTCCCGCATAAGCAAAAGTCCTTAAGGACTATAGAGTCTTGGAAGGACTATAACAGTAATTCTAATAATAGTAAAGACTAGGATAGATAGTATATAGTCTAATAATTTCTCTATACCTTTCCTACTCCTAATAGTTAACTTATGAATACTACGAGTACATTTCCTATAACAGATTAATAAATCTCCTAATTAGTTATTTTATAGTTATAGAATTAGATTATTTACTACTAACCTTATAGCTACCTCTAGCTCTTAACTACTAAATATCCGCAAGGCGCTCTACCCTTAACCTATCCTTCCTTAAACCCGGAACAGGCTTAGGTACGTAAAGCCCTTGTAACATAGATATTCGCCTGCTGTATAGGCTACTCTTAGATTATTAGATAATTTACTACTTTGCCTGTTCTAAGTTTTAGGTAAGTTACTTATAGTAGCATTTAATTATCTATTAATAGTTTCTTAGGTAATTCGCCAGTTCCTATGTATTTTGGCTATAAGGGTAACCTTTCTACTTAATAAGGTATATTTATAGCTAATCTTTATATTGTGGTATATATTTAATCTCGAATTTATTCTCCTTCTCTAGCTAGTAATAGAAAGTAGTTTTAACTAGTGTCTTAAGGTCTGCTAGTTCTAGTTAGTCTATGTAGAATACTAGGTGTATTTTAGCATCTAGTAGTAGTTCTAATTAGTAGGTAACTAGTAATACTTGTTTTAAAAAAAATAGTTTAACCTTAATATAATCTAGTTTTTTGTATTTCTTTTTTTAGGTTTAAAGATTTTTTGTAAGTAGATATGCTTTATCCCCCTTTTTTAGCTAAAGTGCTATTTTTTTGTTTATATAAGAAATACCTTACTATTAAGCTTTCTTAAGATTCTCTTCGAGTTATTTATGTATTTTCTTTTATAATTTTTACTATATTAATTACTTTTTTTTATCCTAATTGCTGTAAGAAATACTTTATTAAATAAATATTGGTGTCTTTCGTAGTTTGCATAGAATAGTGTATATGTAGTTATTACTCATACTTTGTTATTATATGCTAGTTATGCTATAGGTAATACGAAAATTTAATTATTTTTGTAGTTATTATAGTAGATGCGTAGGTACGTTTTAATTGTCTAATTTGTACGTTCTATTTGTCTGTCCGCCTATAGATAATATACTATTAATAACTTTCTTTTCGTTCTAATATGTGCTATAAGCATTGATTAGTAGTTTAAGATAAAGAGCTTGTCTTTATCGCTAATAAATATCTTTAAAATACTGTGGTGTTGTATAAATTAATTTAAGATAAGAAATACTAGTTATTTAGCTATAGTTATTTTCTAATAAGGTAGTAATTTCATGTATTTAGTAAATCGGTATATAATTACTAATATTAAGTCGTAGCCTACTCCTATTGCTAGGTTTTTTAACTTAGGTAGTCTAGTTATAAAGTATATAGCGATGTCTTCCTATAGTGTTATAGGTATCTAGATCGCTTATATTTCTTTACACTTAAGGTGTGTGGCGTATTTATTTTATTAATAGTTTATATATTTCTAGATATACTTCGTGGTTACTAGTTTTATTCCTTTAAATAAGTATTTTCTTTAAATAAGTTCTATTGTTTTCTTGATGCCTGGGTGTCTATATATTAAGTTATTATATATTATTATATAACTTTATTTTACCATTTTTTTGATACTTTTCGTGTTATAATAGGGAGCTAATTAAGTTCTACTATAGGTTTACAAGATCTATCTATATTCTTTCGTAGTATTATAGAGTAGGTTTTTACTTTTTTTTTAAAGTTATTTTATTAACTAAGCGCGTCTGCTCGCCTGTTCTTTTTTCTTGCTATATAAATAACTTTAAATTTATATTATCTAGTAGTTTATAACTATTGCTATTATCGCGGTATATGTTCTTTTATTATCGTAAATTGTAGTAAATTCTTATAATCTATATAGATTTTTAGCATTAAGTAGCTAAGGGCGTATATCCTCTAGTGTTTTAATACTCTTACGATAGCATAGAGTTCTTTATCGTGTATATTATATCGTGTTTCTACGTCGTTAAACTTTCGTGAGTAGTACGCAATTAGTTACTATTTACTATTCTTTTTTTATTTTGCATATGCGCCTATCGCGAGATCGCTTACGTCTATCTTAAATAATAGTAGTTCTTTATTCTAAAAGTAGATAAGTGCTAGTGGCATAATACATGTTATCTTTAAGAGTTAAAATAATATTTTACACTCTACTATTTATATAAATAGTATATCCTTCTTTATAAGATTTACTAAAGGTATTATGATTTTTACATAGTGCCTAATAAATTATTAGTTAAATTTATAAAATTTTAAGAACTATTATATATTCTTCGTAGTCCTTAGTATTAGCTAGTTCTTAATATATTTAATTTTGTTAGGTGCTATTTTAATGCTATCTATGCTAATAATATATGCTAGAAATTCTAGTTTCTTTATATAGAATTTACACTTCTTTAGCTTAATTTGTTGGTGTGCTCTATTCAGTTCCTTTAGTACTATCTATACGTATGGTACGTGATCTAATTCGTTTTCGGAAAAGACAAGTATATTGTCTATATATGTAATAACTAATATATCTAGATAATTGCGTAAAATATTATTAATAAGTGCCTAAAAGGTTGCTAGTACATTAGTAAGTCTAAAGGGTATTAATAAATATTTAAATAGTTTATAGCGTGTTCTAAACGCTGTTTTTTTTTCTTAATTTATATAGGATAGTATCTATCTTATAGATTTATTATCGTAAATATTTTTGCTCTTAAGAGTCGGCCTCGGAGTTCTAAGATATTTAGTAGTAGGTATTAATTTTTAATTATTGTATAATTAAGTTTTTTATAGTTTATATAAGGCCTTAGTTGTCTATCTTTCTTTAGTATAAATATAAAGGGTCTATCACTAGTAACTTTAAAGGTCTAATATATCGTTTTATACGGTTTGTCTTAATAAATTCCCTTTCTTGCTAGAGTTCTTTTTTTAGTTTTACTATATAGTAGTCTAAAGGGTGGCGTCTTTCCTTCTTCTAAGTTAATCGCATAATCCTAGGGTTAATATTCTAAAAGGTTTGCTTTTCCTACTCTTTTAGTAAACATATAATTCTATGCTTAGTAGCATTCTAAAATCTTATAGTTTGTGCTATTATCTATCTTCTTGCGATCTATGACCTAGTGGTTCCTGCTAACATTTGCTAAGAATATTTCTTATTTTTTCATTATCTGTCACGAGACTATGTTATTAATAGCTCTTTTATTTACTATTATACTTTATTAATATGTAATCTTTGCTTATAATGTATATTTACAGCGCTTAAAAGCTAGCTTTTTCTTTTCAAAATTAATTATAAGATAATACTTGTAATAGGCTACGCCCAGTTATTGCCTCGGATCCTTAACCCTTAGTTATACGAACCACTAGATATATAAGTTTAATACCTAAAGCTTAACTTTAGACTTTTTATTAAATTTATAAGTATTCTTTTAGCACCTTTAGCTCGTTAAGCACCTAGCCCCTTATATTAAATTTAATTACTTTTACCCGTTACGGGAGAAGTAATTTTTAAATATAACTAGAGACTAAAGCTACGAAGTAGCACATAAAGTTAGAGGACTTATATAAATAAATACTATAAAGGCAACGCCTAGACCTATAAAGAAATAGAATTCTCTCTAGCAAGTAATTAAGAATAAGTCTTAATAAATACGTAACTCTAGCAAGACTATATTTACTAAATAAAAAAGTTATAAAAATAAGAATAAGACTATTTACTAAAGATCCGCATCTTAGCGCGAATAACTATACGTAATAAGCTAGTAGCTTATAAAGAAGTAATAATTAGGGAAATAAAACAATAGCCTCTTTATTTATAACTAAACTCTAGACATTAGGAGTTAACGAAAATAAAATATAATAATTTCTAAGTCAGGTTAAAGCACTTGTTAACCTCTAGAATACCTTTTAGAGTTTACTATAAAAAGTAAGAGGACTAACTAAAGAAATAGTAAAAGAGCGCTAAAACCTCTAATAATATAGTAATACTTCTAAGAAATAGAGAGTACTAATTAGCTATTAAAAGTAGAGTAATAGATAGAGCTACTAATAAGATTAATAGTAGAGCTTATTTTAAACTAAGGAAGGAGCTACTATCCTAAGATCTTTAACTTAGCCTACTTTAATAGCAAATAATAGAATTACTACTACTTTAAGATAGTAATATAATATAAGCTCCTAGAGGATAGGGACTACTTAAAAATATACCTAAATATATTATTAGTTAATTAGCAAGACATGCAGCGACGATATAAATTACGTACTTAGACTACTACCTAGAATATACTAAAGCTAACCTTTAAGAGTTACTAGACTATAATTTTTATAATTACTTAGCAGTAGAAATCGCGCGTAACTACTTACTTATAATATAATAAGGGAACTTAAAGCTTTGTAATTTTAGTATTAATCTTAATAACTATGCTATAAAAGCTAAGGAGCATAGTTAAGAAATTTTAAAAAAACTTATACTTTTAAAGCCTTTATAAGGACTTACGAGACTAAATTGTGATAATAGATATAAATAATAATTAGGACTTATTAGGGATCTAAAAGAGAGTTAATAAGGTTAAAGAAAATCTGTTTTAAATATATTATAGCTACTAAAGTTTTTTGCTAAGAACGGGGCGCTAGATAAGATAGATTAAGAATCTACCTAAGCTAACCCTAGAAGGATATCTGGCCAACAAAGCTAAGACAGAAGACACTAAGCGACAGATAGAGCTATAGGACACAGATCTATTAACACCTAAAAACGAGCTACGTAGGTATCGCGCGAGGTAATAGAAACCTATAAAAAGAATAGTTTCTATTTTTATTATAGAGATACAGGACACCGCGTAAAGTAGTATAAACTTTTACTTATAATAAAGCTAGCACAAGTTCGCGCTACTACACCTACTACTAAAATATCTTTTAATAAAAAGATTAATATAGCCTTTACTAATTTAGAAAACTAGATCTTTCTAGCAATAGTCGTCGCTAAGAGAAAAAAGTAAGAAAAGGGCAAAAAATAAGTTTTAAGAACTTTTAAAGGCTATAACTAAACTTAATATTAATAATAGTATACTTGCTTATTAATAACATTATATTTATATTAATAATAACTAATTTAGGTTATTTAACTTTTAGATTTATATGAAAAAAAATTATAACGAGAGCCTACCTATAGCGTAAGAACCTACCCTATTTATAAAAAGTTATTAGTATTAGAGGCTTGCGACTCTATATATGCGAAGTAGTCTAACTAGAAATAAATATTAATAGCTATATAGAACTAATATAGCTATACGTCTTACCTAACGACGGGTTATACGATCTAATCCTTAGCCTAACCTAAATAAATAAGAATAGGGTTAAACTAGCCCTAGCGAAGATATTAATTTAAATTAAAAGTTTAGGTATCTATATTAGTAACTAAAAAGGCAAGAAACTATTAATAAAGCCTTAAGGAGTATTAGCTATAGCCTTAATAGCCCTATATTAACGTAATTAACGTCTAGGAAATAGGGCTAAAGTATTTTTTATATTAATAAAGGATATATAAAAGGCGTGAACCCGTACGCTAAAGGTAAACTTATAAAATTTATTACTTAAAGCTTTTAAGGACTTGTGGCGTAACTTCTATAAGGAATAAGCTAACAAGCTCTCCCTACACTATAGACCTAGAGTATATCTTTCTATCCCTCTTATAGAAAAAAATAATAAGATACCCGAGATCCCCTATAGTCCTCTATTTAATATGTCTTGTAAAGAGTTACTCGTCCTTTAGAAAGAGCTTACTAAATACTTAAATAAAAGCTTTATTTAAGTAAGTAAGTCTAGCACCGCCGCTCTAGTATTATATACTAAGAAACCTAGTAGAGGACTACGCTTTTATATTAATTATTAAGCTCTAAACGCTATCTTAAAGAAGGACCAGTACCTTTTACTATTAATTAATAAAACCTTTTAGCTCCTTATAAAGGCTAAATAGTTTAGTAAACTTAACGTAATTTAAGCCTTTTATAGGGTTTAGATAGTAAAAGGTAAGGAATAGAAGATAGCGTTTAGAACAGAATTTAGTCTTTATAAGTACCTAGTAGTTCCTTTTAGCCTAGCTAACGCGCTAAGTATATTTAGTAGTATATTAACTAAGTGCTAAGGGAGCACCTTAATAACTACTACTTAATATATATAGATAATGTTTTTATCTTCTTTAGTAGTAGCTAAAAAGACCACGAAGAAAAAGTATATACTTTAATTTAAAAGTTAGGGGCCGCAGGACTATATTTAAATATTAAGAAATTTAAGTTTTACGTTAAAACGACTAAGTACCTTAGCTTTATTATAGAAGTTAATAAAGACGTAAGCATAGACCTAGATAAAATCTAAATAATTTAGGAATAAAAGCTACTAATTTTAGTAAACAGAGCCTAGAACTTTATAGGCTTCGCAAACTTCTATTAAAAATTTATATAAGACTTTTCTAGTATAGTAAGCCCCCTTATAAAGCTTACTAGTAAAGGAGCAGAATTTATTTAAGGATAAAAGTAATAGTACGTATTTAACTTTTTAAAAATAGTATTCTATATAGACCCCGCAATGGCCTACTTTAACTCTAAATAAGAATTAGTACTAAAAGTAGACATCTGTAGCTAGCTAATTAGAAGGAGCTTTTTTTAGTATAATAATAATAAGATTCTACGCCTAGTAGCTTACTTCTTAGCGAAGAATAGCCTAGTAAAATATAACTATACTATCTATAATAAAGAGATACTTATAGTTATTAAATACGTAAATAAATAGGACTATATATATTAAGTAGTAACGCATCTTACGGTTTACACTTATTATAAAAACCTTACGTATTTTGCTACTAAATAAAGGTTAGACAAACAATACGTTTAGTAGGTAGATATACTTAGCTATATTAATATAATATTTATATATAGACTAGGATTAATAAACTGTAGGGCGAACGCCCTCTCTTAAAGGGACTAAGACCTACTAAAGGATAGTAAAGATAATAAATTAAAATTAAGGCACTTTACGCTTTTTTAAAAAACTTTTAAAAGGAATAGCTTAAAGTCTTTTATCCCCTAAACACCTACTGCTATAAAAAAAACCTAACTATATTAAAATAGATAAGGACCTAGTGCTTACTTACTTAATACGTCCTAAACTACCTATATTAACCCTTTAAGGAGGCGATAGCCCTGCCAAGCGACGCGAACTAGACTTTAATATTATATAGTAAGAGGTAGAACGTGATAAAGATAGCGCGTATAGTAAAATAAAGGCTTATATTAAGAATAGGCTTAGAAAGTTTAAACCTAGGTAGAAGTTATTTATTAGTATTTTAGAATATAGTATAGATAACTAAGGGTACCTACGCTATAAGTTAAGATAATAGGTACTAAAATTAAAACTTTTATAAATTAAGCTAATAGTAGTTGCGTTTAGTTTTTTAGCTTTAGGATATTTAAGATAAGAAAATACTTATAAGATCTTTACTTAAGACTACTTCTTTCTAGGAATATCTAACTAAGTAAAATAGTATATTAAGAACTATAATATTTATAGAAGAACTAAATTATAGAAAAAAGCAAAATAGGGCTTACTAAAGCCCTTACTACTACCTAAATAAGGATAAAAGAATATTATACTAGATTTTAGTATTACTTTACCTAAGAGTAATAGCTGCACGAATATTATAATAATTATAAATAAACTTAGTAAGGACCCTAAGTTTATTAGTCTCTTAAATCTTAATATACCTATAGTCACGATAGCGTTCCTTTAATACTAAATAGTAGAGTACGTCTTTCCTTTCTCTATTATATCGGACCGCGGGGGACAATTCGTAAGCGAATTTTAGACTATATTCTATAAATAAGTAAGTATTAACTAAAGACTATCTATAGTAAAGCACCTAGAGATAGACAGGCAGATAAAATAAATAAACTCTATTCTTAAAGCCTACCTCTAGGCGTACTATAATTAGTAATAAGACGATTAGATAAAGTCGCTTTTTATAGCTTAAATAGCTATTAAAGGGCAAAAAACTATATTAATAAGAGTTAGTTTATTTTTCCTATCCTATAGCTAGAACGTTAAACTAGTTAAGAACTTTAGGGTATAGAAATTAGCCTTAGAGCTTAGAACTAACGTAAAAAAGGCTATAAAGGTAATAATAAAAAATTTAAAAAGGTTTTTAACTTTGCCTAGGTAAAAATAATAATAGCCTAATAAGAATAAGAGCGCCTAACGAACTATTAACGTAAAAACGTTTTAATTTTAAAGAAAGGATATAAGGTATAGCTAAAGTATAAGGACTACCTTTAAAACTAACGTTTAAGTAAGAAGCTTAACTAGAAGTAAGGATAGTTTACTATAAAAAAGGTAATAAACTCTTACGTAGTAGAACTAGATATCCCGCTAAACATGCACCTAAGGTTCTACGTAGATAGGCTAAAGTTAGTCTTTTTAAACGTTTTCCCTAGCTAAACCACTAATAACGCCTAGCCCGAAGTAATTATAATAAAAAAGGGGGAAGAGGAGTATAGTATAATTAATATATATAAAAAACGCTAGTCCTGTAAAGGTAAGAGAGTAAAATACCTAGTATAGTAAAACAAACTACTCTGAAAGAACTTAGGCACCTTATAGGAACTTTAATTAAGCTATTATATTAAACTATTAAGAGAAGTTTACTATGCTATATTAAAATTATAATAGAAAACTCTTAATAGGATTCTATCGCGATATCCCCTAAATCTGCTTTTATTAAGACCTAAAGAACCTAGATAAATAAAGGTATCTAAGATAAGGGTAGGAACAATATTATTAAAGGATAAAATTAAGGATTAAGGAAGAAAGTTTAAAAGAAATCCTAAAAAAGTAACTTAAAAAACCCTTAGAACTACTAAGGATAATAAGGTGACTAAATAATTCTTATAGTAATAAAAACTAACCTTTATAAAAGAAGCAAGCCTTAAAAGCAAACTAAAGTAAGAAAGAGAGAGGAACTAGATAAAAGGGGTATTTTTAACTACTAAAGGAATAATAAAACTCTTTTTAATAACGTTTGGGTCTACTTCTTTACCTATGAATATACTACTAAGATTAAGGAAGCTATTATCCTCCTTACTTAAGTACTTTTTAATTATAATAGCCTAAAGCTACTAGCGTAAGCCCTAGTAAGCTTAAGTAGGCATATTAGCCCCCGCGAGGATATTATCTATTATCTAGAGACTATCTATCATAATGCTCTTATCTACCACCACGAACTTACTAGAAAGCTATATAATATTAGCCTTAGAAGATAGCTTTGTTATTTAAAAGGAACTTATAAAATAGTTCTTATACTCTTAATAGAATACTTTAAAGTTAGTAGTATAAATTAAAAAAAAATAGAATTTTTTTTAATCGCGATAGCGATGCGCTCTAAAAGCTAAATACCCTTAAAGGAAAAAGTAATAGGACCTCAAGTAGTAGTAGTTTTACTCTTAAAAGAGGTATAGTAATTAATAATAGTAACTTTATAAGCAGAATAAAACGCGTTAAGATTAGTAAGAAAAGCTTTTTATTTCTAGCTACTCTTTGAAACCTTATTTATAAAGTAGCCTATACTAATAATTATAATATTAGTAAACTTTTCGCGGCTAACTTTATTAAGGGTAAGCTAAATCTAGATAAAGGAAGAAGTTAGTAAAGCATACCTTAAAGTTATTTAGAATAGGTTACACTAAAGTATACTTGTCTAGTATAGCTAGTAAGCTTATAGGTATAGCACTCTTTATAGGACACTGTCTTCCCTACTAGCACCTACTAATAGACGCGTCTATAAGTAACGTAATTAATATACTAGCGCTTAATTATCGCGCGTAGTAAGATTTAATTTTAAAAGCTAAGCTTATTAAGTTAATAAGTGCGCATACCTAGGCTAATAAAGAACTAAAAAGGAGGTTAAAAAAGTAAGAAGATAAGTTAAAAGGAAAAAAAAAGTATAAAAAGTATAAAAAAAAGGTCTAACACTTACTTTACGAGTTTTAGAAGGACTTAACTTCTTAGTAAGCTAGCTAAGGAGAATTACGCTAGCGTTAAAAATAGTAGTTTTATTTTAAAAAAGCTTAGTTTTCTTAAGTTAGTATTTAAGTAACTATAATAGGGACAGGCCTTCCTTTATTTTATTATTAAAGTTAGTAGTACGCCTTTAACGCTTAGGCGTTCTTATTACGTAGCTATTACGTAAAGGGCTAGCTATTTTATTAGAATAGTAAGAGGAATTAGGTCGCGAAGTTAAAAAAAACTAGATTAAAAGTAAAACGTTATAGCGCATAAAGTTAAGCTAAAAAAAGAGAAAGTATAAAAGAGTAAGGTCTAAAAGCTAAGCGAGAAGTAATTTTATATATATAATAATAAGTAAACGCACTAGCGCGAACACACTACTATAGTAACTACTTATAGTAAGAATATAAAATTAGACACGTAAGAATAGAACTAGTAAAAAGTTTATAATAGTAAGAGAATTATAAGTAGATAATAAAATAATCGCGAAGCTATATAAGTAGGATAAGATATAAAGATTTTTTTTACCCTTAATAAAGAGAAGGGAGGTATATAATAGGCTACGCCTAGTTATTACTTTAGATCCTTAACCCTTAGTTATGTGAACCCTAGATATATAAGTTTAACGCCTAAAGCTTAACTTTAGACTCTCTATTAAATTTATAAGTATTCTTTTAGCACCTTTGGCTCCTTGAGCACCTAGCCCCTTACAGCTATAGCTACTTTAAGTGTTTATCTATAGCCTCTTTAGTCTTTTTTACTAGGTAGTTTAAATCTTATACGATGATTCTAGCTATATTAAATTAAAAAGGGCAGCGTTAAAGTTAACTTTAAAACTATATTATTAGCTTTAAACTATGCTATACGTAACTATTATATTTAATTATTCTAAGCGTAGTTCGTGTACGCTTATAGTACTTATGTTATAGCTACATTAGTATTTTTTGTCTATCTATTTATTTATAAATAATACGCTAAGGATAGCAGTGCTGTAAACTTTAGCTAGCTATAAAGTTTAGTTTAAAATACTAATATAAATTAGGTGACTTAATTAGATAATAATATTATAAAAAGGCTATAATTAGCATATATATATTATAAGAAGAGCTACGCCGTCTCCAGCATGATAATATTTCTATATAGTATTATATATTAATACTCGCTTAGCTTGTTAACTACTACTATAATATTTTTATATCCTTCTAAATCTAGAAGGTCTACTATAAAATCTACTAAGATATACTACTAGGGTTATTTTGTAATAAGCAAAGGCTTTAGAAGACTATGATATTTATCTCTAGACGATTTCGCTTTGCGACAGGTGTGGCAACAGGCCACGTATTATAGCCTCACTGTTTCATACATCCGAGGCCAGTAGTATTCCCTCTGTAGGATTTCCAAAGTCTTGTCTCTGCCTGGGTAGCGACCGATAGGAGAGTCGTGAACACGACGAAGGATCTTAATTTTCAGCCTATTATAGTCTAGTATTATTTAATTGCGATAGTATATGCGATAGTCCCTAATTTTATATTTATTAAGTATCATTTTTATTTATTTATAGGCTTTACTTTATAAGAGCTGCGTAGTCTTAGTAATTAGTTTATCCTTATGATATTTTTTATTAATAATTTACGTAATTAATTAAGTTATCTTTATACGACATATTTTTATAGCAGGCTTAAAAAACTCTGTGCATAGTAGTATCTAGTTTTATGCTATTCTAGCTTTTTCCTATACTATAATATTTTATAATTATTAGGTAAACGAGTTTAGCTTTCGCCTTATTTACTAAGTTAATAAGTAATTATAAATAAGAAGCGGGATAAATACCCTAACTATTTAGCTCAGTAATAGCTTAATTACTTTATTATAATAAAGTACTGTAGGTTCTCATAATCGCTTAGCATATTCATAAAAAAAATATACTTTTTAGCTTAAATTTTTATTATTTAAAGTAGCGTACTACCGCAAGTAGCTCCTTATTATAGATTTTATAGTTACCCTTAGCAGGACTTATACTTTTAAAGTAGTAGGCTACTAGCTAAAGTCTTCTATCCTTATCTTTCTTAAATAGTATTTTAGCTACTACGCAATTAAAAGCGTTATCCTCTACTATAATTAGTAGTTTGAAATTCAAATAGTATAGTAGAGAAGCGCTTATAAAGGTAGCTTATAGCTAGTTAAATATGTCCTAGCGAAGGCTATTAGAGTAAAATACCTAATCTTTTTTATTAGACCTATAAGGGGTGAAGCTAGCCATAAAAATCTAATATAAATTAGTAACAAAAGTTTGCAAAGCCTAAGGAGACTTTTATATCTTTTATATTTTATATTTTTTAAATATTCCTAGTCTTGTATTGCTTCTACCTTATTAGGATCTACCTAAATACTATCTATAATAATTACATACCCTAAATACGTAAACTAATTCTAGTAGAACTTACACTTACTAATATTAAGTTATAGGCCTACTTTTTCTATAGTCTTTAATACTATCCGTACGTTCTATTGGTGTTTAATAGTAACTTTGTTGGATAGGCTCTCACTAGTGAAAAGAAAGGAACTGAAAACGGATTACATTTGAAGATTAATTATTAATTGTTCGTTCTATCTACTGAGGAGCGAAGTACATCGCGAGGTATAGAAGCTAGTCCCATATGGGGCTCGCTCCACACATGTAGTGTTTCGCAACACGACAGAGGTCTCGACGACCATTGACAGGATGCTCGCTCCTCTACACACGCATTCCTTATAACACGCCTAAGGCCTTTAAGATTGTTAATCCGACACTGGAAGTCTTTTCTTTCTTGATATTAATTATACATATAAAGGATCGAACATCTAAACTTAAATACGCTAGGCAGAGATCGTAGGTCTTTGCACCTAGCCCTTAACTTAGACTATTACCTTATTACTATTAATAAATTGTTCTAAGGCGCGGTTTAGTAATACCTTCGTAAAAGCGTCCGCAGGGTTGTCTTTACCATTAATCTATTAGATCTTTATAATCTCGCGGCATTCGTATGACTGGCGCAGTGCTATAATGTTAATTATAAGGCGCTTTTCCTTAGTCGTCCTAAGCTTTACAAGGCACTCGTATAGGGAGTACGAGTCTGTACAAATAACTAAGGGAACTGCAGGCAGACCAAGGCGCTCTATAATTATTTATAAAGTAGTAGTAATAGCAATGCCTATATCAAACCCGTTAACTATGCCATAGATCTTAGAGGCTAGTACGCTCCGTATAACACGCTTACACTTCGTCAAGCTATAGTGTATCACGTTGCCACAGATTATAAAGGTATTATCGACATCTATGGACTCATTAACAAGCATAAGTATAAAGCCTAGCTATAACCTAAGGTCCTTGTTATTAGCAAAGGAGCCGTCCACGAATACTATTAGTTTAGCGTTAATAAGGTTAACAGGTACGTAGCGTAGTCCACGGTTAAGATTCTCTATCTACTATTTAAGGCGCTTATTAAGCGCCTTAATATCCTTATCTAAAGGTTACTACGCTTAAGCTACTATAGACAAGTTAAAAGACGCTTCTAGTTAATATATTAATGTAATGTACGCCCTGCAGGCGCGCTATTTAGTATACTATTACGCGCGATTAAGAGTATTAATATTAATAAGCTTAATCTTTCCTCCTTATCCCTTCTACTTAAGGTTCAAGATCGCTTCGCCATTTTCTATCTTAAGCATGCAACTATTAAAGTCTAGTTATACGCCTAGCGTTAAGACAGTCTTTAGCTTTAATTAGAACTATGCGTCCTCGAGCTTTTTCTCTTTAAGCGACGAGAATGCGACTATCTTAAGTATAAGGGTATCGTTAGTCTGCATGCCGACAAGTCTAAAGGCGTCTACGTCCCCGTTTATAACTAATAAGTAAGGGCCGTACGTTAATATAGACATGTCTAATTCCTTACAGTGGTGTCTATAGTACGTTATTTACTAATAAACCCCTGCCTCCGCGATTCCGTATAGCAGTTTAATCACGTAAAGCAGCGTGCCTTCTAGATATTTTAACACTAGTTCTAAGAGGAGATGTGCGAGAATTATTCTTTAGAGATTTATTTACGCTTAAGGATATGCCTGCGTTATATCGCGTAGCTTAATAGTTATCTTACGTTATATAAGTTCGGGCGCTAGGGCTATAATCAGACGCTAGCTATAGCGTTAAATAGTTAAAGACTATATTAAGATAGCTTCCTTGCTATAGTCCTAGTAGCCTTAGATAACTAAATAGGATTTCTCGTAGGGCTTAGTTATTTTTCCTTTAACCTCTTGTATAAGACGTAATTTAAAAATTTAGATCCCGCCGTGCAATTCCTTATTATATAGTTTAAACTTAAACACTCTACAGCCTATAAGGTTACTAATTTCTTAATCGTTAGACGCCTTAAAGGGTGCGCCTAGGGTTATAATAACCCTATTGTTACGTAGCTTAATCACTACCTTATAGTCGGCCTCCTCCTTCTCCGTTATGTACACATTCGCCTTGCGCTTATTTTTTAATCCTGGAGGACGGCCTCTCTTGCGCGGTTGCGCTGCTATAGGTACTTCTATATCTATAGGTGGCTTATGCAGTGCGTGTGGGGCATTAGGGTTACTCTAGAGGTGGTCTAGTCTATAGTATGGCTTAACAACAGTTGATCTGAATGTTGTTAGACTATTAATCATGTTAATAGTGACGTTGTGGCCGTCTATGCTAGCGATTTTGTACGGGCTATTCTAGCTATTACTTTCTCTCTAGATTAAAACCTCGCTTTGTAGCGAGAGTGCAAGTACGTCTTTAGAAGCAGGTCTATTCTAGGTGTTTAAGGCGTTTATAACCTGGCGCTTTGCAGTAATCTTACGTAAGGTTTTTATTACCTTTTAAATAGCCTTGCTACGCTTAACTATTAATAGTAACAGCAGTGACTCTGTTATTATACGTAGGTACGCCCTAAAGACTAGTAAAGTCAGGACTAGCCCGTTAAGGCTAGCTATATTATTAATAGCTTTTATAGCTATCTAGAGGATCGCTTCGTCGGACATAGTGCTAGCAAGCTTAATATAGAGTATATTCTATACGCGGCGTAGGGGCGTATAATACCTCTTAGTCTTGCCTATAGACTAGTGCGCCTCCGTAGGCACTTGTTTGCACGTTACTCCTATAATTTTTACCTTAGCATAGAACTCTACGCTCGCGAAGTTAGTGCCTGCATCGTGTGTAATAATATTTAGCGGGCCTTGGTAGGTGTTAATCTATAACATCTGTAGTGCCTGCCACGTCTCCTTGGCCGAAATAGCGCTGAGGAACTTCGCGCCTTAAAACGCAGTAGACTTATTAACCACGTATAGTACAGGCTTGTTACCTAGGTATATTACATTAATAAGGATTTTGTAGTTAAAGTAGTAGTTATCTTTAAGGGTAAACTTAAATCGGCGCGGCGCGGAGCTATTTAGTTAATAATAATAATAGAACTTTATAATTTCCTTAAGAGTTCTTTCTTTAAAGTCGTTGTGACCGGCGTTCTTTAATAGCTTAATAAGTCGTATAATAGCTAGGTGCCTAAACTAGTAATATAGCTATCTTAACTTAGTTTCTATTAGAAACATTGTTGCGCGCTCTCTCTTATTAAGATAGAACCATAGATATCCCTATTTACAGATTACTAGGGTGCGGTGTTCTCCTTGTACGAGCTCATCCGTGGTGTTATTAAAATAGACATTTAACCTGTCTATATCCGCAAGGCACAGCAGGAACGGTGTAGGCGCTTTAAGCACCTTAAAATTAATTTTCCTAATCTCTATAGAGACCTGCGCAGTGCTAATAGACGCAGTAACACTACCCTTACTAAATTTAATAGACGCTTTTCCTGCCATGGATATGTCTATCGTGACTATTAGGTCTTCTCGTGTCAGCGCGAGGTATTGTTCCCTGCCAACCGTGGATATATTAGCAGCGCTAGTATTAGGCAGGATTCCCTAGTACACGGATCGCGCGTATTAGTTCTTAATAAGAAACTACGACGCTGGCGTTGACAGTGCGCGTCTACTATAAATATTGTTACTAAAGATATAGTGCAGGAATACTTAATCTACAAAGCATTATTCCTTAAAGAATTATTATTCAACGTACGTGGCTATAACGCTATTATTATTATTCTTATCCTCGTAAACTTCCTCTTCTCTCTAGCCTTCTTAGTTATACTAGGTCGCGTGTTTAATTCCTTCATACTCCGCAAGGTACACGGAGAAGTCTACGGGCAATTATGTGTCCGTAAAATAACATGTAGAAAAGAACTACGCGCAGGCGGCCTTACGTTCTTTATTTATATAGTTAGTTAACTAGTAGCCTTCCTTCTAGTAGACAAAACACTTCTTCTTCTAGCGTGGCGTGAATCCACGTACGCTGTTATAGCTATTAAAGCGCTAATTACCTCTATTACTTACTTAGCCTCCTTAGAATCTACTACTAAATCCACCTCCGCCTCTAAATCCTCCTCTAAATCTACCTCTAAATCCCCCTCTAAATCCCCCTCGATCTCTTCTATTACTATTGTAGCGGCGGTCTAGGTAGTACTAGTCCTTCGTGAGCGTTTTACTCCTTATTAGTATTTATATTATGTGCTGACGTGCAAGGTGCGTCTTAATTATAGACTATAAATCTAAAAAAAGTCCTTTATAGATTATAGCTAGCTTAAAGAGTACTATTTTAAGTTCTAGAACTCCACGGCACGCGTTAATAATAGTTATATATAAAGTATTCTTACCCTTAAAGTTCTTACTAAGCGCACGTTAGCATAACTATAGCTTATTAAATAAGATCTATAGTACCTTATATAAGCCCTTATTAGGGTTCTCCGTGCGCGTACGGGCGAAGGTTATAGTTATTTAGTCCGTGTAATAGTGTTAATAGTAGACGTTATAGTTAAAGTAGTTCTTGATCGCCGTGTACGCATTAGAAAAGCTGTTGCCTCTATTTATAACTTGTATATAGAATATCTCTGCTTGCCCTATAAGAATATAAGGAAATATAGCATGGAACTACTCTTCGTGGATGTCTACCTACTAATAGATGCTAAAGAAGATCTTAATTTTATTATTAAGTAGATTATACGCGTCTCTCGTGTATTTCTTACTATTATCCTAGAGCTTAGAGAACTGCGTAATTATATTAGCGTTAAGTTAATTATTACGGGACTAGCGCGGCGGCAGCGTCTTATACGGGTTATATAGTAGCTTAGGTGGTCTGCTAGGTACACCGTTCATAGGTTATTATGAAAACGGCGTAATTTCGTAATATGTAATCGCTAGCAGCCGTGCCTGCGTCTATAGTTACTATTACTGTAATTACGCGCCTTATTCTTACTATTATTAAGACTAAGGTCCTCTAAGCGCACTACTTATAAAGGGCAATTGTTAACTATTAGTGCTCTATCTTATTATTTAGGTTTCCTCTATCTAGTGCACTAGTTATAGCCCCCGTGTTTTAAATTAGTTTTAAGCGTTGTGTCTTACTCTGTACTGCTCGCCTCGCTACAAGTGCTCTAGCTACTACGGCTATAGCTATGACTGCGATATATATATACTAGCTAGCGGGCTATCCTACTGCGGTTATTGCTTGGCTATAGAAGCTATCTATTATATGTTCTACTAGCGCTTGTATGCCTTCAATCGTTGGTCAAATATCGTGGCTTAGAATTCTACAGGGTCCCATTCAGGAACGTTCTCTATAGTTAATAGATTATATAAAGAATTAGCAAGCCTAGCGTGGTTATTACCTGTGAAGACTCCTCTATGCCGTAGGACCGTCTTTAGAGACTTTAATATACTGCGGTTAACCTTAAGAAATAGCTCTTTTGTCTATCCTTTAAAATTATAATAGTAATCTATAAAGAGGTTATTATCCTAGACCATTACTATATTATAATTATAAATAATTTTAGCAACCTAGGTTATTACGTGTGTCTTGTTTGCGTCTACTAGTGCAGGTGTATCCTAGAGAGATGTGTTAATAATATCTAGCGCCACTAGATATAGGTAGTCTCCTATAAGGTGTTAGGTAGTAAATTTAGCCTAGATAGAAGTGGCTTCCCTGTGTTTACTTAAGCTATGCTCTAACTAATTATCGCGTAGTTAAGCTTAAGCTTAAGCATTAGCATCGCCTGCTACGCTATTACTACTCTAGTTATTTACTATTATACTAGCAGGTGTTAACTCGTTGTTATTATAGTTATCTTGTTAATTGGTCGTTTCCAACGTATGTTGGTGTACGTAACTTAGTTGTCTAGAGACGTTTATACGGTAAATTGTAATACGTTGCTAACGCGCTCTATTGTCGTTTCCGAAATACCGTCCCGCCCCACTTTGGCGGATTTTTCTGTCAGCACTTAGTAATCGGTTCCTCACCAACACTTTCGTACACCTGTTTTGTGAGCGATAAAATAATTACATAGAATATTTACCCTAGGTAAACAATGCTGCAGGATCTAGGGAGACCTACTAGGCACCGCCTATAGTAATTACTTATCTAGGCTATTATAGATCGCGTTAACGATGGGAAAAATAATAAAGCTATCTATAGAGAGCTTAGCGTCGACCTAAAAACAGTACGTAAATACAGGCTTAACCTGAAGGCCTTTAGTGAGCTAATTAGGCTAAGATACGTACGTCGTGGCAGGCCACCTCTGCTTAAGCAATGCTATAGAGACGCGCTGCTTAAGATACTACGTGGTAAGCTAATATCCTATATAGATAAGATGTAGGACTTCTTATACGATAAGTATAACGTCAAGATATCCCTTACAACTCTAGATAGAGAGCTTAAAGCCATGCGATGGAGTAGGAAGGCAGCCTTAAAGGTAGCTAAAAAGTATTATAAGGGTCTCTATTAAGCCTTTTAAGCGCGTTACTAGTAAATCTATTAACCTAATTAAATTATCTACTTTAATAAGAGCGCTTGCAACGAGCG
Organism: Bimuria novae-zelandiae CBS 107.79; assembly: GCA_010015655.1. Taxonomy (NCBI): domain Eukaryota; kingdom Fungi; phylum Ascomycota; class Dothideomycetes; order Pleosporales; family Didymosphaeriaceae; genus Bimuria; species Bimuria novae-zelandiae. Next base: position 87,754 of record ML976683.1, read on the forward strand.
TATAGGGGATTAAAAGTATAATTAGAGTAAAGTTAATATAGCCTGCTACGTTAGCTACTTAGCTAAGCGCTTAGAGAGGTAGAGCTTACTACTAACTATAGACGTTAATAGATACCTTGCCTATATAATTTTTCAGGGAGCGATTACTGCGGAGCTGATAGAGGACTTTATTACTAATTAAGTACTCCTACACTGCAGTCCTTGGCTAGGAAAACGCTTAGTAATAGTCCTCGACAACGCGTCTATCTATTAATTAGTAAGGCTGGCTAATATATGCGCAGAGACAGGCGTAATTATAAAGTTTCTACCTTCTTACTTACCTAATATAAATCTAATTAAGCAGACCTTTAAGGCGTTAAAGACCTAGATCTGGCGGCATTACTAGGGCGCTAAGGCGTACAATAAATTTAAGTATTTTCTAAAGGAAGCTATATTAAGTGTATGCTATAGAAGCTCTATAGGTAACTTTTTTAGGTACTATAGGTAGGCGCTATAGAGGTATTATACTATAGTTAATAGTATATATTTAGTATTCGCCGGAGTGGTTTTATACTATCGTTAGTAGTACATAGTTGGATATATTCTGTTAGAGTTAGTTTTAAAGATTAGAAATCTAGCACCTACTATAATATAAATATAGTAATCTTATAGTAGTGCAAGGGTAATCTAAGGCTACTAAATTAATTACTATTATCTATTTTAGTGTAGCTGGCGTGGTGGTAGAGTTGCAGAGGGTAAGGCGTACGGTGAGCAGATAAGGCGAGAAAGTTAGTGTTTAATTATACGAACAAGGTAATCATATCGGGCGATATCTATAGGATATGGCCCGTGCCCTACGCGTCGAAGATAACACCTCTACGCCCTCTGCTCGATTACCTCTACACGATTACCTCTACACGATCGTCTCTCCGCCCTCTGCCTGAGTAGCTCTCAGCTGCTGTTTCTGCTCATTATCTTGCCGCTGTAGCTCCCTACATGCCTCTCGATCACTCTCTGAAAGTCCAGGATACTGGAGTTGCCACCAAAATGCCATTTTACGGAGTCGCAGAAGTAGTGCGATTAGCAGCTTAAAATTATCTCTCTAAATCTCGTACGGCATGCCTGTATTAGATCCATCTATTAGCATGTTTAGATCGATCCGCCTGGCCTTAACAACCTTTCTAAATACTATCCTAATCTCTAGCACCTTTGCAGCCATTGCCTAATCTATCTACTAGTTAAAGAAGTGCCGAGTCTGATATAAGAGCTCCATGTTGTTCTCGTACGTCAGATCTCTCCATGTTAGATCTTTCCACGCTGGCGCTGGCACGCTCGGAGCACTCGCAGAGCTGATAGCGGGCGCTGCAGGTATAGGTGCCTGCCGTGTAAGTAGCTAACTTTGTGCTAACTGACTGATAGACAGCGCGCTAGCAGCAATCGCGCTTATAAAGCTATCTGTTGTAAACACAGACGCAGACGCCGAGCCCTGTTGCGCCTTCTCCTTTGCCTTCTCTTTCGCCTTTAGGTCCCTCGCTGTACGCAGAGCAAGGCGTACAGTATCGTCTGGCACGTCGACGCTGCACCTCTCGAGGCTGATGTTGCGCGCCCACATGGCCACAATATTACTGCTCACTGGGAAATGGTTCTCAAATCGATCAGGCTGGCCAGGCGTACGCTGGACCCAGCAGACGTACGGGTAGTTACTACAGTAGGTATCCTGGCACCTCCACTTATCGCGGATAGCTATTAAAGGTCCCTTAGCGACAGCATGGCCAGCAAGGATCTCTAGCAGCTCTTGTAGCTGCCTTTGTGTTGTAGTAAGTCGAACCTGGCCCTAGGAGCTGGACGAGCCTCTAATACGTTGTTAGCCTATAAGACTAATTACTTTTATAGACTTAGTAGCAAGCGTCGCGTTAAAGTTAAGATATATTATATTAATTAAGGACTCCCTTAGGTGCTGCGCGTACTTTATAATATAGATAAAGCTAGCAGTGTCTTTACGCTTAAGCAATTACTATAGCTTCTGCCTCTTTAGGGTCTTTTGCCTGTACGCGTAGCTAGAAACGTCCCTAATTATTACTTTTTATAGTAGAGTTATCTTTATAGCTAAGTCTTAAGCGACCTTATTTACTTATATTTAAAGCTAACCGGCGTAGTAGTGCTCCGGGATAAACTCTGTATCAAATCTTGGCTTATAGAGCTCCTTTTTAGGACCTATAAAGGCCTGCCAGCGGCAAGTAACATACGGCGACTCTACTTTAGATACCCTAGTAGCTAATTTTAGCTTATCTTCCTGAGTTTCTCCCTGCGTAGGGTTACTAATTAGATTAGATATACATCCGCTAGGCGGGTCACTAGGCAGGTTACTAGGTAGATTACTAAATAATACAATTGCTGGCAATGGCTGCGTAGATAGAGGCTTAATATCCTAATTAAGGCTAACTAGATTAGATATAGCGTTGCCTTCCGCCGGAGGAGGAGCCTTCTTAGATACTTTTCTCTGTAACTTGGCACCTTTAGCAGCTACTACAGGCGCCTAGCGCGCACGTTTTAAAGGATTTTAACCCCTATTAAATGGCTAGGTAGCTATACGCTTACGTTAACTACGCGGCGGCATAATATAGGTATTAATATAGGGTAAATATTCGCTGTAATTATTGTTTTACTAACAAATTGGGTGATAGAAAATATTTTCCGGGAAGCTGGGTCCACTTCGGCTGCCCGAAGTAGGGCGGGACGGTATTTCGAAGAGCACTAATAACGTGTCCATGCGCGTGCCGAGCCACTTCGCGTAATAAGCCACCCAACACCATAACAGCTTATGCAAGAAACAGGCTGCAGAACCACCCACAAATAATATTATTATAAGATTTTCTACTAGGGTAGTTAATCGATAGCTGCAATTAATTTGCACTACTTAAATCTATCTAGAAGCTTAACGTCGCGGCTGCTACGTGTAGATTTGCTCGGGGCAGCAAATGCGCCCTCTAAGGCCTCCCTAATATCTATAGCATCAACAACACGTTTTGGACGCTTTCTACTCTATATAGATGGCTGAGAAGCCTTTCTCTTACACCTTTAGGATAGTTATAGAGCTTTTTCTGCGTCGCGGGCAGACTTCTAGGCAGCGCGCTAAGCTGCCTTTTTAGCCCTCTCCTTCTTCTTCGCCTTCTTAGCTGCCTCTCGCGCATTACGCTTTTCCTGCTATATTTTCTCCTTATATAGCTTAGCTACCTTCTTTAGCTCTACTATCTCTGCTTTTTAAAGCTACTACTACTTATCCTCTTATTTTTTAATAAATTAATAAACACGTGCCTCCCTTACCTTCCTTAGTAACTATAAGATAGCCCTACTCTAATACTCCTAGCGCTATTAAAGATCTAGAGTCTTACCCTTCTTTCTACGCTTCTCTTTAATAAATAGTGCCTACTTAATCCCATCCATCTCATGCTTAAGTAGCTTATTTTAGATAAATAGGTGGTGGAGCGATTGACGAAGCTTCTTTGTATCTTAACTACCCTAATCCTTTACTACTAATTGTACAAGCCTATCCATCTTTCTCCAGTCATGATCGCTAAGCCCTAATAAGGAGTTATCGCCTAATTCTTAATCCTGGGCGAACCTATCCAGGATAGGATTAGGATTAGGTGGCAATATGCCTGTGGCTCTAAAAGAGCTAAGGATAGTTAATTCCTTAAAGGAGGCCTTCCACGCATTCCAGAATAAGGGGAAGAAGTCGTCTTTAGTAATAGAAGCTAGGCCTTAGCTTCTATAAAGGTATCGTGATAGCTTTGCTAAGTATGCTATTAATAGAGGCTTAAACATCGCAACGTTAAGTAGCTAAAGCGTATAAGTTAAGTAAGGAGGCAGGACAGCAAGCAGGATCCTATACTTATTATAATAGTTAATAAAGTCTATAGTAACATAAGATCTATAGCCATCTATAATTAAAAGACGATATAATCGTCGAGTCTTCTCTTTTATACAGCGATCGAACACCTGCTTAAGCCAGGCAAGCCCGATATCGTTGTTTGTCCAGCCAGAGGATAATAAGGTAATAAAGACTTTATGTTCTCCTGCCTTGATATCCTCTACCCAGCTTGATTGGATGCCCTTGTTGGCGGCCTTATAAATAAGGCTTGGCGGCAGAGCTAATCCATCAGCGCAGATACATGCCAGGAGCGTGATCTATGCGCGATTGCCATCTTAGAGTAATGCCCTAACCTCCTTCTTCTCCTATATTCGTCTGCTGAATATTCTCTTTAATCTACCAACAATACTAATCAGGACGCCTTTTTTATCCATATTATAGATATAACGAGGATCTATGCGATATTCATCTATCTTACTATGTAAAAGGTTAAAATAGAGGCGATATTTATCCACTAAATCAGCTTTATGGCGATTGTTGTCCATCCCGACGGTCCATTAGGAGATGAGATAAATGCTGTATCAGTTGATAAAGCGGGTAACCTAGCTCTCGCTAACTGGCTCCTTTGCTATCGTAGAGGCAAAATTCTGTATCATCTCTCTAGTAGGAGGTGTATGTCTCTTTGTGAGTCCTTCGATATATCGTACAAGCTCCTGCTCTTGTTGTAGTGTAAGTTTCTGCTGGTTGATATTCTTGGCTTCATTTAGGGCCTGAACGCGCTTGTGTCTTCGGGACAACGTAGTCCGATCTACACTATAGGTAGCCGCTATTTTTTTATATGAAAATTTTTCTCCTGGATCTAAAGATTGAATAGCTTTAATCGCATCTTCAATTGCCCCTATATTGGTGGAGTTACGACGCGTCAAAGTTAGTGAGTCATTCAGTCTTTAGGTGTTGGGTGGCTCGTTACGCGAAGTGGCTCGGCACGCGCACAGACACGTTATATCCGCGGATTAGCCTAAACTAGTAGCTTTAGAGGTTGGTTAAGAGTGCTTCGTGTTATCTCTGTCTCGCTCTATTCTTAGCACATTCTGCATCGACCCGAGATTTCTCACGTCGGGCTGTTAACAGTCTATCTCTTCTACCTTGCTGTCTGTGATCGCCTTAAGCAATCACTAATTAGTGTTAGATAGGCTCTCACTAGTAAAAGGAAAGGAACTGAAAACAGATTACATTTAAAGATTAATTATTAATTGTTCGTTCTATCTACTAAGGAGCAAAGTACATCGCGGGGTATAGAAGCTAGTCCCATATGGGGCTCGCTCCACACATGTAGTGTTTCGCAACACGATAGAGGTCTCGACGACCATTGACGGGATGCTCGCTCCTCCACACACGCATTCCTTGTGACACGCCTGAGGTCTTTGAGATTGTTAATCCGACAAACTTGCTATATATTAAGATATTATTAATATATGCTATATAGAACACGTCTAAGTACAGTTATAGGATAATATTCACGTAGTCCTAGAACGTGCTTAGGGTATTAGCTAGCCTAAATAGCATTATAAGGTACTTGAATAAGTCGTATCTCGTATAAAAAGCTATTAGCCACCTATTTCCCTTCGTTATCTTTAGTTTATTAATGGCAGTAATAATATTGAGTTTTATATAGTACTTTACCTTATTAAGATAGTTAAGTAGCTTTTAAAGTAAACGGATTAAGTATTAGTTTTTAACTATTAGCTCGTTTAGCACTTTATAGTCTATATAAAATTATAGTCCTCTACCTAGCTTCTTTATAAAGATAATAAGTAAAGTAATAAGTAACTTACTAGGGCGTATAAATCCTTATTAAGATGCTTTATAAAGTACTTCTTTAGCACCTTTAACTTATCTTTAAATATGCTATATAGAAATTTAAACTCTTACTATTCACTATCTTAAAGCTTAATTTTTAAGTTATATAATTAATGCTCGAACAGTTAATATAACTCCTTATATAAGAATATATATAGTAAGTTATAATACTTAAGTAGCACCTCAGTAGCTAGGTTAATTTCTTACTTCTTTACTAAAGCTTTATTAATATTTACTATTAATACTACGAAGATCTATGTTATTAGCGTTTTATTAGTTTAAGTAAGGGAACTACTCTAATCGCGTATATATTAAGTTTTAATACTATAGTGTAAGGAATACTGTCTTTTAGTTATTTATTTTAAAGTAATTTATCTATTATAAGTATCTTATTCATTATAAAAGCTCTACCTAGATTACATATTGATATTAGTTTAGGTTTCTATAGCTAGCAACGTAGTATCTTATGCTAGCTATTATATTACACTCTTAACTTAAATAAGAGAGTAGTGCGTTACTAATGTCTAGTTATTATTATTATGGATTAAAAATCTAATTTAGCACTAGGGTGCTATTTCGTACTACTTATTATAATATAGCTACTAGATATTCTACTCTTGCGTAGGTAATAGTCCTGACAGCGTTTGGCTATAAACTCTAATTATTTTATATTGTAATCTGGCCTTACTTAATGCTTATACATTTAGGGCTATCTAAAAATATCTAATACTAGCCTATTGTTATTACGTAGAGCATGGCCTGCTCTATGTGATTCTAATAATATAAATAGATATTCGCTATATATGTAATATCTCTATTATTTAATTATTTTCTATTTATTCTAATAAGTTATATAATATAGGGTAGTAATTATAGACAAAGTTTTAGATTATGCGTAAAGTCTTAATAGATAAATTTAAGTTTTATAGCTTTAGTATTAACTAAGGTAATTACTAATTGCCTAGTAGTACTTTACTAAATAGTATAGGGGATATTAATCTATCTCTCCTAAGTTCTAGTTCAGGGAGTTGTTTATAAGTTTATTAAAACTTATTTTTACGACTATGCGTTTCTGAACAATAAATGTTATTATTATAAGCGTAATTAAGATAAGTAAAAGCTAAAACTTAAGCCTAAGCCGTATAAGTTACGTTATTTTTAATTATAAGAAGAGGTTAAGTATTAGTTTAGTAAGTAACTTTAATTTATAGCATGGATCTGCGTTATCTTCTTTAGGCAGTCCTTAGCGATATATTTATATTCTTTATAGTAAAGGTAGAGTTCTTTCTTTTAGTAATATTTTTTCTTCTAAGCTAATAAGGCTATATATAATATATTAATTTTTATTATACTCGGATCGTGCTACTATTATAAAGTTAGTTAGTAATTAGAGTAAGTAAGCAGGTATTAGAAATTATTATTATATTACGCAATTAAGTTAGCATATTTATTAATAATAGAAAGGATCTTAACTGTTACTATTATACGTTAGAAGATATCTAATAATAAGTGACGTAGGGTATTAATCCACGCTTTTTTATTAAGCTAGGTATCTACTATAAGGCGTTAAAACTAGGCAAAGTAGCTTAAAAAGGATTTCTTTTCTTACTTTAGATTATTAAGCTTGCTCTATACTAATAGCGTTCTATTTAGGTTATTATATATAGCACGAAGGAAGGCGATTAGCTTCTTTATAGTATTTATATTAGACCTAATTAGCAGGTTAGTCAAGGTTATAGGATTATTATTAAGCTAAAAGTAGGCGTAGATAAGTTTAGCGGGTTTAGTTATGTATTAATTAGTATTATCCTCCAGCTTTATTTATAATTATAAGATAAATAGAGGTAGTTTTTTCCTTTTACTAGTAAATATTACTCTAGTAGGTACGTTTTATAGCTATTAAGCTATCTCTAGATAGCGTTTTAGGGGGCTTTATAGATCCTTTAGTTATAGCCAAGGTATCTAGCGCGAAGTAGACTAACTTTATAAGAAATAGCTAGCGTCGTGTCTATCTAATTAGAATCAAGCTTTAGGGTCTAGGCTATTAGGCCTTTAGTTCCTAAAGTATAAGTTTAGAGGCAGAAGTCTATATACTAACGTACTATTATTAATAGTACGTCTAGGCTGTCAGGTTGCCTAGGAGGTTACCGTGATATAAATAGTATAGCTACTCTGCTATACTATAAGGCTATAACTGTTGAGAATATGTGGGTTCATTCCAGGTTAGTGGAAGGAAGGGCCGTAGTGCCTACTGTGTGAGGGAGGCACGGCTGACTATAGCGTCCTTATTACTGTTTATACGGAAGAGGAATAACATAATAGGATAGTTAATATAATACGTTATAGCCACCCCGCCTTGTCCCTCCTCCTACTCGGTTATCCATGGTAGTTATGCTACTAGAGGGACCTTAATTTAATAGGTTATGAGCCTAGTTGCTAAAACTAACGTTATTATTTTAATCCTACTAGAGTCGCGCAGGACTTAGATTTAAAAAGGAATTAAATCACTACTAAGGTCGCGAAGGACCTAGCTACGTGTCAGATAAAAAGCATATCAAGTTCGGAGGATCAGGGGTAGCCCGAAAAAGGCCGGGGATTAACCGAGAACACACAGAACCTGCCAAGGGAACCCCGTAGACAGGCAGAACAACCTAATACATTAATTCAAACCCCCGAATCATCAGGACATCTATTAAGACGTGACATCTAATAATTAAGAGTCTTACTACCTTAATAAGAGCGAAAATAGCAACCTAAAACCTAAATTAAACTAACGGAACAATTATTCTTCGCGATAACACTAAATACTATAGCTAGCTTAATTAACTATAAGCCCGCTGCGTCGCATATAATATATAGGCGTAAGTCGACCCCGATTTAGCGATTACCCCACTCACGGAGCCATTTAAGCCCGAGCTACCCGAGACAGTAGACTATACGCCAGCCGCAACCCTTCCAGACGGTGTCTTACTATTAAGACTATCCAAACTTTCGTCCGCTGGACTAAAGAGCTACAAAGAAGATTTAGACCTCTATAAACTCTAGATAGAGAAATACAAGATGCAGTACACAAAGTATAAAACTAAAGTCGCAAGTTTACAGCAGATTATAGTGTTTATCTAGTTATTAGTAGCACCGTATCTACAACGCACTTGCTGTCTCCTAGATACTACTATTAAAGAATAGATTATAAAGCTAAAAGCAAAAGTAAGAGTTACCTCTAAGTTTAAACAAGAGCAAGCGCGATAGCGATACTATAGCTTATTAAAGCTTCTACGCATAGTAAATAACTAGGATATATAGCTTACTAAATACAATCATGCCATAATAGAGGCTAAGACACTAAACGTGTCTAATACTACACAATTTAATCCTGTGGCTATAGACTTTATGTTAGCAGTAAACAAGATAGCTCTAGTATAGGCTGCAACCTTCTAATCAAATAGAAAGGACCTATCCAGCATAAACCGAAAGGACATGATAGGACGTTTCCAAGAATATATAATGCTAAATCATCTAATAACGCGAAATAGAAGCTAAAAGGCAGCGTTTGCAATAGAAGACTTATTTTATCTCGCTAAAAGTAGCTAAGCTGCCTAGAGCATGTAAGGGGATCCCTAACATATAGAAATAGGAAACTCTTAGGATATAAAACAGGGTAGACCCTAACATTAACGTATAGCTGTAAAGGATAATAATCGTGCACCTTTAAGCTCTTTAAACCCTTAACAAGGTAGTAGTAACTCCGCTAAAGTAGACGCTAATCGTGGTAAACCTGCTAGAGCAGGTACTAATAAAACCGCTAAGTGCCCAGCCTGTAATATAAGACACCCTATTAGGGAATGCTTCTATCTCTACCCAGACAAAGCACTAGAATAGTGGGAGCTAAACTTAAGAATAGCTAAATACGTTGCTTTAAAACAAGAGCACGATGCCGATTTTCAAAGTCTATTAAGAGCTTAAAGTAGACCTAGAACTAAGACTCTATCCTTTAAGAATTCCTATACCCCAACTCTAGAGATTACTAATTAGTAACTAAATAGAAGATAGATTTTAAAGGTGCAAGCCGCCTATTCTGCGACCTTTACTATAGACTAATTTAACTATCCTCTTCGGCGTTCTTTTATCCTTAACTTGGGCTCGACGTGCCACATCACGAATAACCCTAACTAGATTTAGAACTATCGGCCACCTACACAAGGCGACTTTATATAGGCAGGCAACACTTAAATCTAGGTAAAGGGATACAGAACTATTATCTTAAACCTAAAACACAAACAGGGAGCTAAAAGACTAGTACTATATAACGTAGCAATATGCCTAGACATGCTATGTAACCTAGTCTCCTTCTAAGTGCTAAGGCAGAAGGAATTCTAGTAGGATACCTAATTAGAGCCTACTGCCCTAAAGCGACTAAATAGAATAACTATTAGAGAGCTCACCAAAATTTATAAATAATAGGTATTAGAATACTAACCCGTGCACTATGCAGCGCACTATACGCATTTCTATAATTCTTAAACGTAACGACGACTTTAAAGAGCATTAGCCCTCCTATGGCACAAAAGGCTCGGTTATCTAGGACCCGCCGTAATTAAGCACCTAGTATAGCGAGCTAAGGGGGTGCGCGTTAAGGGAATTACAATAGTAGAGTGTAACTTATGTAGAAGAGCAAAGATGTAAAGGCAGATAAGCCACGCACCTAGGATTAATAAGTAAGGACCCGCAGAAAGGCTTTCTCTTAATTTCTACACCTACAAATTACTATTGTTTAATAAAGAGAAGAGCCAGATACTCGTTATAGACAGATATTCTAGTCTTTAATGGGACTTCTACTTCACGGATAACCGAATAGTAAGGTTAATTATTAAGATATTAATAATCTTCTTCAGATTTCTTAAGAACTAATATAACATCACTCTAAAAGTTATTAAAACGGACAATGAGATCACCACAGTCAAACCCGAAGTCAAGTGGTGGCTAAAAAGCCTAGGCATAATTATCGAGTCTTTAGTACTAGACATGTAAGCTTAAAACGGCGGCGCTAAACACTTAGGAGGCGTAAATAAAGAAAAATCTTGCGTAATACGTCTAGACGTAAACCTTCTATAGGAACTCTGGCCTGAAATCACAAGAGCTAGAGTGTATCTATACAATTAAACGCCAAACTACACGAATAACTAGAAAATACTATACAAGATATTCTTTACATAAGTATTATTAGTTAATAGGATCGTTACGTCTATTAAGAAACTAAACTTAGCCTACCTAAAGGCGTACGGATGCAAAGCATTCGCTATAATAGACAATACCTACTATAGAAAATCAAGACTACAACGACTCGACCCTAAAGCATAGATCGGATACCTTATTAGATACTAGTTATTAAACATTTACCGAATATAGATACTAACGCTGGCTAAGGTCATTAGCACGCGAGACGTCGTATTTAATAAAAATATAATCTTTAACAGGAAGATAGAGGATCTAATAGATAACGTTATACATAATACGCTGGCCGAGATAGCTATACATATTAAGATAATTAAGCTACCACCACTGGTGCACCAACCAGAAACCAAATTATTCTACAAAGACAATGTCGCAGAAAACGAATCACCCATAGAGGACGAAGTAGACCCACCGGGCTACTATTAAGGAAGGAAGATTAGAGATCACTACCTAATACTACCTTTAACTCTACTACCTGTAGCTCTGCTAGCATAGCTAATGACAGGGGAAAATATAAACCTACCCGAGATCACTTTATCTAAGACAGTCCCCTGGGCAGCAGCTTTCATGGCAGGAACAAAAGTAGGAAGGGTTGGAAAACACAATAGGAACACGATTAACAAAGCCTAGATAAGAAGACTACTAGCAAAGGGCGTTAAGATTTACTAATTATAGTTACCTCCGCCACCCACTTGTAAAACGGACCTTAACTAATATCCGATAGGAGAATTATTCCGGGAAGCGCAGCAATCGCATCTAAACAGTTATAGAATTACCTAATCCTGGATGGAAGTACCGTACAAGACAGTAAAGGCAATAGGCTAATAAATCCTAGACTGTATGTAGGTGTATATGTATAAGTTTAATAAATATTACCAGTTTATCAAGTGCAAAGCGCGACTAGTAGTTAGAAGAGACTAATAACGCAATATAACCTCCTAGGACACCTACGTAGTAACATTAGCTAGAAGATCCTTTCGCTTACTTATAGCAATTACTACCAAATATAACCTCGAACTTATACAATATAACGTTACTAACGCGTTTATACACGCATTACTAGATTAAGAAGTCTATATGCGCATGCCGCCTGGATATTAAAAACCTGGTACTATCCTTAAAGTCTAGAAGGCACTCTACAGACTGCGAATCTTACTACTTCTTTAGCAGAAAGAGTTTATAGCTACGCTTATTAAGTTTGGTTTTTAGACCGTGCCCTATAAGCCATGCTATATAATTAAAGATAGTATTATTATCTTCTTTTACGTAGACGACATTATTATTGCGCACTACTAAGACAAAGCTAGCTAAGCTTAGTAAGTCGTAGAACAACTTAGGAAGAAATACTTAATAATAAGCAGAGAAGACCTACTATAGTTCTTAAGAATTAAAGTAATTAGAGATTAGCAGAACTGACTTATTTAACTCTCCTAGGCTATATACTATGACAAAATCAGCTAGCTAGTTAATGACCAAACAATCCGACATGACACCCTAATAGGCATAGGGGAGCTTAAGCCGAGAGAAGGGCTAGCTTCGCTTACAGAGATTAATAAATACTAACGTAAGATTAGATTACTCCTATATATAGCTATTAGTACCCGACCAGATATTACATTCGCAACCTTAAGGCTAGCGAGATTCTTATTAAATCCTAGTCTAGAATATTATCATGCGGCTAACCGAGCCCTGCTGTACCTTAACAAAACAAAGTAGAAGATACTTTAACTTAGAGGAGGCAAATCCTTGCAGGTAGCAAGTAATGCCTTATTTATAAATAACACTCTAGACCGTAAGAGCTCGCAAGGCTACGCTATTAAGCTATTTAATAGCCTTATTATATGGCGTGCAAGCAAATAAGACACTATTACTACGTTAACTATAAAAGCTAAGCTTCTTGCTCTGGCGCAAGTCGCAAAGGAAGCTATCTTTATATTAAGATTAATAAAGGAACTGAAAGTTAAGCTACCTAGCCCTACTATTATAATCTAATGTAACAACTAGTAAACTATTTAGCTAGTAACGCAGGAGATCTCGAAGCTGCATACGAAGCTTCGATACGTTAATATACATAACTACTAGCTCCGACAGGAAGTAACTAGGGGAAGGATAAAGGTAGAATACACTAAATCTATAGAGATAATTATAGACAGCTTAACTAAAGCACTCTTAGTAAATTAGTAGCAGAACTTCCTAAAGCAACTAGGACTAGTAGAGGTAAAGGATTAAAAGGTAGCTAATAAAGCACCTTTAGAGGAGATTTAAGACTAGCTTAATAACCTCACCCTCGTCTAATAACCTTAGCCATGGCTTGAACAGCTCTAAGCTGAGGGGGTGTGTTAGATAAAAAGCATATTAAGTTCGGAGGATTAGGGGTAGCCCGAAAAAGGCCAGGGATTAACCGAGAACACACAGAACCTACCAAGGGAACCCCGTAGACAGGCAGAACAACCCAATACATTAATTTAAACCCCCGAATCATCAGGACATCCATTAAGACGTGACATCTAACACTACGATTCGCGAAAAGAATTAAACACCCACTAAAGTCGCGAGGACTCAGATTCGAGCAAGAATTAAACATAATTACTAAAAGCCATGTGCAACGCGGTTAACACGTAACATATCTACTTATCTTCTTTACGCCTAAGAACCAATAACGACTGCCCTACCTGCAGTATATTATTCGCAAATATCGCCCGCATCGCCTACATCGCTGGCATCGTTGGCACCGCTGGCACCGCCTGCCTGCCTCGCCTGCCTCGCCGTCTGCATCGCCTCCACCGCCTACAACTGGCACGTGTGAGCTTTGTCATACCTGAACACACACGATGGCTGAAGAGAGGGAAGAATAAAAGATTCCTAAGCTTATAGCTAAGAATCATGATGCTTGGTTCCGCCGGAACAAAATCAAGCTAAGAGGAAAGAGAGTCTTCTACGTATACGAGAAGAGCCTAGAGGAACACTGCAAAATTGCTATAGCTAGAGATCTGTTAGATACTATAAAATAACTAGATATCGCAGATAAGACTGCTAAGGCCCGCATTAATATTAATAAGAGAGACAAGTACCTAGAGGATAAAGCCACCGTAATTAACCTCCTGTTTAGATCCCTTAGCAATAATAACTAGGCCCTTATTAATAAGTATAATACTACCTTCTAGTTCTAGTCTTACTTGCGCAAGAAGTATACCCAAACTAACGCTATAGCTACTAACATGTATATAACTAGGATCTAGACATTTATATTCAATTCTGAGAGCACGATTGTTAAATTATAAGAAAAGCTAAAGAATTACTAACGCAAGCTCGTATTAGCAGACGCTAACACTAATAGAGCCTATAAAGACTTGGCACTACTACTTATCCTTACAAAATCACTCCTAACAAGGTTTAGGACTACAATCGACACCTTAAACGCCTAGCTCAACCTTACTATTAAATAAAAGCTTAAGTTCCTAGAAGAGAAGGAGGTCTAAGACTAGTAAGACGCTAACGAGCAAGCTCTTCCAGCATTTAGGAAAGCCTATAAGTATATTCCGCCGCACAAACGAGGTAGTAGGGACCTATTACCAAACTCCGAACTAAGTCCTATGCCTGTTATCGAGTGCTACCTCTGCAACAAACCTTACTATATTTAAGACTGTTTAAAACTAGTAAAGGCTCGAAAGCTCCTGAGAGAATACAAAGCTAAGAGGGAAAAGAAGAAGAAGAAGAAGTCCTTTATAAAGCTACCTAAGCTACTTATTAAGCCCGGGAAACTTAATAACAAGACTAGCAAAGTATATAGAGCTAAAGAAGTTAGGTTAGAGTTAGAGCTAGAGATATTAACTAATACCTTAGACTTAAAAGATAAGGAAATTAAGACATGTCGTCTCTCTAAAGACATTCTTAGTAAGGCCTCTCTATTCACCTAGGCTGGCGACACTAGCGCCTCCTTACACATGTCTAACCAACCCTCGCTGTTTAGACAAATAATCAAGATTAAGCGGAGACTTGTTTAGGTTAGAGGGAGAGAATTACACGCAGACTAAAAAAGAGAAGTCTAAATAGTTTATAAAGATAAATCTTTAACATGGCTTTTAAATATACTGCTAGTACCTAACCTTAGGGTTAATTTGCTATTAGGGAGACGAATTTGTGCAGTAGGCCTAAAGGGTTGTTTTAATTCCCACACACTATCCTTTAAATTGGGGAAGAAGACGATTATTAAAGCAACTATAAACAATGGCCTCTACGTAGTGTCACACATTGCAGATGGATATAAAGAGACAGCATTTCCAGGCACAGAACGCTATGCACCAGCCCCAGATACAGAAGTCCTTTACACACTAGCTGATTCCGAACTCGAGGCTGGTGAAAAGGAGAGATACTTGCTGTGCCACAAACGCTTTGCACACCTAGGACCCGCAAAGATTACTAAACTCCACGAAGTCACAACTCTCTAGAAGAAGATTCAAGTCCTAGTAAAGAAAGAAATCTGCGAAGTCTGCGCCTTAATAAAGATAAGGAATAGCATCCCTAATTAGCTACGAGATTACAAAGCTAAGAAGCTAGCCCTAGTATAGTTCGACGTTATAGGACCCTTTCCAATATCCTTATAAGGCAACTAATAGTTTCTCCTCATTATTAATAGCTACACGCGGAAGAACTGGGTTATCCCGATAAAGCAGAAGGAAGACGCACAAAAGGAACTTAAAGTCTAAAAAACCTTTATTAAATATTAGACTAATAAGAAAGTTAAAGCTGCCGGGACTAATAACGCTCTAGAACTCTTGTAACAAGTTAAGGAATAGAGAATTACATAGGGAGTTAAACTGTAGCCTACCACAATTGCATTATTACATTAGAATAGACTAGCTAAGCAGAATATCTAAACTGTAAAAGCTAACATAAGAGTAATGCTTAAAGACGCTAGTTTGCTAATCGAATTCTAGGATAAAGCTATAGAAGCCGACACGTATATGCAAAACTACACTAATACAGGACTTATAATTAATAGTAAGCAAGTTAGCCCTAAAGAGGCTTTTACAGGAAAGACGCTATCTATTAATTACATTTATGTATAGGGGAGCAAGTGCTACTCTTACATCTACCTTAAGATAATTCTAGCAGATTAATAACACGATAAGCTTGTAGACTGCGGCAGAGTTAGAGTATTTATAGGATATTCTAAGATAATAAATAAGTAGTTTAAGTTCTACTCGCTAGAACTAGGATATACCTTAAGATTAAGTCGTATATTAATAGACGAACACACACCTAGAGGAAGAGTCGAACTACAGTTACGGAACATTCTAGCTAGATTACAGGGAACGCCAAATACTATGCCAGACTAAAAACCAAGAGGAAGACTAAGGAAAGATCCTACTCTTACTAAAATAACTACTACTTAACTAGATCCTACTTAACTAGCTCGCGCTTAACTAACTCCTGCAGAACTAACTCCTGCAGAACTAACTCCTACAGAACCGACTCCTGTAAAACTAACTCTTGCAGAACCAACTTCTGTAGATCCTATAAAACAAGCCGCTGTGGAATAGATAGAACCATTAACTGCAAACGAGATGGAACCACCTCCTACGGAACAAGTAGAACCAACTCCTAAGCTAATCAAGCGTAGAAGAGGAAGACTAAGGAAGCTAACTATCGCTCCTCCTACCACTATCTCACAAGATAAGCGAGTACTAGATCTGACGACTGAAGAACCTAAGGAACCAGCTCAATCCTTGCTAGAAGCTCTAAAATACTTTATAAGACAGTCTAAACGCAAGAGATCTGGAGGAGACACTACTAAGGATAAAAGACTCTGTAAGATTATTAAAGCCATGCTAGCACAAGTTAATTTTACGGATAAAGAAACAGACGGAGAAGCCTAAATCTTTAAGAAAACCTTTCTAGCAACTAAGATTGCAGGAATTCTGATCCCCTAGACATATTAACAAGCTATAAACGACCCAAAGTACGGAAATTAATGAAAAGCAGTAGTGCTGGAGGAGATAATCTTGCTAATAGAAAACAGAACCTAGGAAGAAGTTTTATAGCGAAAAGACGCTAATATAGTTAATTTAAAGTGGGTTTTTACAATTAAAACTAAGCTAGACAGGACAGTTAAACGATTTAAAGCGCGCCTGGTGGCACGTGGTTTCATCTAAGTACATGAAATCGACTATAATGAGACCTTTGCACCCACTATCCGCATGGATACCTTGCGTCTATTCCTGGCCACTGTCGCAGCAGAAGACTTGGAATATTTCTATTATAATATTAAGAATGCGTTCACTAAATCTTACCTTAAAAAACAGATTCTCCTTAAGCAACCTAAAGGAGTTCGTGTTAAGAAAGGACATGTTCTAAAAGTGCTTTAAAGCCTATACGGACTAAAGCAGGCTGCTCGCGACTAGAACTTGTTAATAAAGAAAGAGCTTCTTGTATAGGGGTTTATGTAAAGCCTTGCAGACCCTTGCATGTTTGTCTATAAGGAGAGAAATATTTAAATCCTAGTCTACGTTGACGACGTTCTTGCAGCGGCAAAGGAGTAATCCTAAACTAAGTGGTTCTAGAAGAAGCTTTCTGGACGATTCAACGCCAAGAACCTGGGGGAGGTACATAAGGTCCTTAGAGTGCAAGTTACAAGAGACAGAAAGCACTATATAATTTTCCTTAACTAAGAGTAATATCTGCGCGCAGTACTTAACAAGTTTAGAATATTAAGTAAGAAGTATAAAGACAAGAAAATCCTATCTACTAATTACACTTTATTTAGACTAGCTACGGACAACGATAATCGGATTAATACAACGGAGTACTAGTAAGGAATTAGAAGTCTAATATTTGTTATAGTACTTACACGTCCAGATATTGCATTCACCCTTAGAAAGCTAAGCCAATACATAAGCGATCTAGCAGAACACTATAGCCATGCATTAAAGAACCTACTACGGTACCTAAGGTTAATAGTTATAATAAAACTACGCTACGGACCAGGGGGAGCACACTTATAGTTTATCGTCTACTTAGACGCTGACTAGGCAAGCAATACTATAGACTAAAAGAGCGTCTTAGGCAGCACTGCGATGTTCTATAGAGGTCCAATCTTATAGTTAAGTAAGAAGCAACGATCGGTTGCAATATTAAGCTGCGAGTCCGAATATATTACACTTTTAACATGCTACAAGCAAGGCTAGTGGATTGTCTAAGTATTTAGGGATCTTAGATTCCTAAAGTACATTAGAAAAGACACTAACAAGGTTTAGATGTTAGGAGACAACCAGGGCGCCATCGCACTTATAAAGAACCCTCACCTCCACGAAAGATTAAAACACATCAACATTTATTATTACTTTGTCTAGGACATAGTAGAATAAGGTAAACTTAAGGTGGCTTACGTGCTAACTACTAACATAGTTACTAATAAAATAATAAAGCTGTTACAGCGAGTCGCATTTAAGAGATTTAAGAACCAACTCGGAGTTGTCTACGGACTAGACCTGTCTTGAGGGGGAGTGTTAAGAATATGTGGGTTCATTCTAGGTTAGTAGAAGGAAGGGCCGTAGTGCCTACTGTGTAAGGGAGGCACGGCTGACTGTAGCGTCCTCGTTACTGTTTATACGGAAGAGGAATAACATAATAGGATAGTTAATACAATACGTTGCAGCCACCCCGCCTTGTCCCTCCTCCTACTCGGTTATCCATGGTAGTCATGCTACCAGAGGGACCTTGATTCAATAATAACTAATATTTAAAGTATTAATTTTAGTAATAAGTATTAGTTCTATAATAGAAATTATACTAGGTAGCTTAAGACTACTTAATTAAGAGTTTTTCATTAAATATAATTATTTAAGTGCTAGTATTAAGCATAAACTCTAAGTAAAGGAGAACTTTATTAAAAGTAAAATAAAAGTATTACCTAAGTGCGTAAGTATCCTCTCATGGCCTATATACGCCTATAGATAGTATATAGCGATAAAATAGCGTAATTACTTGCTAGCTAGCTACTCTAGGGGGCCAGACACAAGGCGAAGGTTATTATAACTAATACTAAACTTAAAATTTATTAAGCTTTAATTTTAGTGTTAAGCTATAGTAGCGAAGAGCTTATTTAAATAAATATTTAACTTAAATAAAAAGAATCCAATTAGAAGCTTTAAGAGTTAGGTATTATCCCTTAATTCTTAGCTAATAATAACTTTTATACTAATATTAGGGCTAGCAAGCGTGACGTTATTTTATTGTATTTTTTTTTTAAAAAGTGAATAGGCGCGTAAAGCTACGTTAGCGCTTAGGTTATAACTAGTTCCTTATTAAGATCCTTAAGATCTATAGTACCGTGGGTGCTGCAAAGAAGTTTTAGGGAGGTAATATATAGTGGCATAGCTACTAGGCCGTCCCTCTAGGTCCCTTTCGCGTCTATAGGCGGTCGACTGCATCTATTTGCGCCAGTCTGGCACTAAATAGACCGTTTAGGCATATATAGCCTCCAAGACATGCTTAATTAAGACTTCTTATAGCGCTTAGTTTTAGGACTTAGGGTTTAGTTTTTTACTTTTTAAATATACTATTAGGAAATACCCCTTGCTCTTTATACATATAATCGATACGTTATTTACGTTAATTAGTAGCCTTATATAGCTAGTTAGATATATTATAATGAAGCTATACCGTGTCTAGCTTCCTTAAAAAGAAGTTAATAGTGCGCTAATATAACGTACTATTCTTATTAAAGGCTAATTAGCTTAAAATAGCGCTAATATCCTTATTAAAGATATCTATTTTAATATGTGTCTTTCTCCCGTATTTAAAGAATGCAAAAATCAGTACTATAAGAAAAAATATTATAAACCTTTTTAAAAGCTTTTTTACTTATAGCGCTAATATCAATCTTAGCGCTTTCCTCACTCCTTATAACTAGTCCGCCCTAGGCGCTATCAGGCGCCTTTTAGGTTAATTTAGTTAAAGGTAACGCTAATTAGGAGGAATACTCAATAAATTGCCTATAGCAGTTTATAAAGTTAATAAAGACCTTAATATTACGCATATATTATAGCATAGGCTAATTTTAGATACATTTAATCTAAGACTTATAAATCTAGAGACCTTTAGGAGAAATAATAAAGCTAAAATACTTTATAGACTTACTATGCTAATTGCACTGTTCTAGATTAATAAAGAAGTTTACTTTACGTAAACGTCCTAGGACCTTATAAATATAACCTTTACATTTCTCATTAGTATTAGAGAATATTATTATATTATTAAAGTAGATAATATAAGTTATATTAACTAGTCTCACTAGCGCTTATAAAATAAGCTACTAAAACTAAGTAAGAGCGTTAATTAAGCTAGAAGGCGTAAAGATATACTTAAAATAGCTATAAAGTGTATAAAAGGCAGTTTTATATTAATCATCTTTAGTAATATTATCAGATTAAAGGGTAATCTTAATAAGATGGAAATAATTATTAATTAATCTAAGGTTATTATCTCTTATCTAAGTATCTAAGAGGTAAGATACCTCTATATCCCTTACTTTATTATAGAATATAATGGTGGAAGCCACCTTAGGCAAGGGCAAAATACGTCTCTAGTAAAGGTATAGGTGCGCTAGCTACCTTGTTAAAATAAAGGGACTATGTAATTAAACACACCCCTTTAGCTTAGGCTTATCCTTAAGCTAGAAACTATCTATTAGTAATCTAATACTATTATCCTTTATAGTTTAATTTTAAAAGCTTTTATCCTCTACTTTAGCTTAAGCAGGTTAACTTTTTTATTTATAATTTTATCCTTAATCTTTATAAGTCTTAATTTATCTAGAAACTTGCGCTACTTATTAGCTAGCAAGGCTTTTATAAGCTTATCTATAACTATGTCCTCTAAGCGTTAATAGTTTATCTTAATTATCCTTATGCGACCTTTTGTCTTAGCTAATAATTATAGATATCTACATAGTAGAGCTTGGTCTATAGTTTAGCAATCTCTTTAGTAACAAGTTAGATTATTTACTAATTATTATAATTAATTATAATAAAAAAATTGCTAAGATTAATCTTTAGCTTCTTTAGTAATTATAAAGTAAATAAAGCCTCCTTAGCAACCTGTAAGAGAGCTAGTAATTTAGCCTCTATAGTTAATATAGTAACTATATCTTACTTATTTACTTTCTAAGTAATTAGCCTACTAAATAGCTTAATAATATATCTTTAAGAGCTCTTATAGTTAAGCATATTATTAGTAAAAGATGCGTTACTTACTACTTCTAAAGTATCTACACCCTTAAGCTAAAGACCTAGTAATCTAGTATTAGTAAGATAGAAGAAAACTTAATTAGTAACTACGTAGTACTCTTTACTTAGGTTTATTAAGAATTATAATAGTTAAGAACTTATAACAGTAATATTTAATCGCGTAGTTACTATAGCATAGAGAATTAATTCTATTTTTTACTAACATTAGTTAACTTTAGCCTTACTAGCAAGTCTAGTTTAAGGAAGTAGTTTAACTACTACTATAAGTATTTTATACTATGTCTTATATTTCTTAATAAGGCGCGAGATTTTATTAATGTATAAAGTCTATAAAAGCTAGATCTTTCTATTTAGGCGGTCTCTAATAATTTCGACCCTTAGAAACCACTGTAGTTTATTACTACTGGTAAGTGTAAATTTAGTACTTATCTTTATTAGGGTAGCTTTAGCAGCTTGCTTTTATAACTCGTCGTACGCAACAATAAGGTTATCCACATAAAAGAAGATAATAATACTATCCTTGATAAGACAGCATGGCTCGTGGGGCACTGTTTAGAAACCTATATCACGGAGCGTTGATGTAAACTCTCTCTGCCAGAGCAGTGGAGATATGCGCAGTCCGTAGAGTGCTTTGTGTAGTTAGAGGACTGTGCCTGCTCGCGAGTAACCGCGGGGCATCCTCATGTAGATTTCTCTGTCCAGCTTTACGTGGACAAAAGCATTGGTAACGTTGTGTTAGATAAGCTCTAGGTCGAACCGAGCTACAATTACTATAAGTATACGAAATAATCGTCCTGCTAGCGTTGCTGCGTAGGTATCTTGTAAGGTAAGGTGCCGCTATTAATCGCCTCGCACTACTAACCTTACCTTACACTTCTATAATTAATAGTGCTTATTAAACTTATAGGTATATACCTACATATAATTAAGGATTTAATAACCTACTACTTTTACTAGAGTAATAGTAACTTTACTCTAGAACTTTATTTCCTTATAGCTCTAAAGATAGAATTACTTAGCCTCCTTCTATATATCGTAGAGAGGGTAATCCTTAAGCTTTCCTTAGCATGTAGGTGCCTCTAGCAGCACGCTTCGATACGACTTCTTACCTACTATAATTATTTATTAAAGTTGCGCCTTATTAAGAGCCTTACTATTATATTTACTGCTACTACTAGCTTTAGTGCCTGCTATAAAGGCTATAGCCTACGGGCTTGTTTGTAATTACCCTATTTACACTACTAGGGATAAGAGCTAATTATCTCCTGCTATTAATTATGCAAGGAGTATAACTAGTAATAATATTAATAAAAGTGTTAGGTAATTATAGTTAGCCTTTTAGTCTTACTTATACTTTAGAGCTTCTTTAACCTCTCCCTTTAGCGTCTTAGTAATTATCTTATCTTTATAAAAGGACTCCGTAACTTAATCTTATTAAGGTAAAAAAGGTAGTTTTATTAATTATATCTAGGCTACTATCTCTTCTAGTGTATTATATATAAAGTTATCTATTAGGTCTTCTATTTTACCTAAAAATACTATATCTTTATTAAAGATAACGTTGCAAGTACTTATTATCTTTATAAGGGATAGAATTTAAATCCTCTAGATATTAGTTAATTAGTAACTAATAAGATATCTAATCTAGGCTTTTAGACCTAGCCTTTATAGTTTACTTTTAACGCGTTTTATATTGTCTATTATTATAAACGCTTTATACCTATATACCTTTAAGTAAGCTTGATTAGGCTTCTTTAGTTAAGTAATAACGCTATTTTAAAAGGCTACTATTATAAAAAATATTTTATATAGTAGTTATTATTAATTAGCGTAGTTTAGCGTTTAGTTATAAAAGTATATAGCTGTTTAAGTAATTTTAGGCTACATTTACTAAGGTAAATTTAAATTAAGACGTATTACGCAAGCTTTTTCCTTAATTATACCTTTTAAGTATTAGCTCCTTTATTTTATACTTAGGTATTAGGTGCTAAAGACTTAATTTTAATGTCCTGCGCTAAGCACCACTTCTTAATATTTACCTTAATAAAGAAGATCTTATTATTACATTTAATAATCTTTACTATAACGTTAAATTATACTTTTATAAATCGTACAAAAGTGCTTAGTAGTTTAATAATTAAGCGTGCTAGTTAGTTATCCTTAAAGTAGAAGTTCCATGCAAAGCTAAAGAATTAATTAATAATTAGTATTTAGCTCTTCTTTCCTATTAAGCTATCTGCTTTATAGTCGTGAAAATTAATTATAACTTATTTACTAGGGCCTTTAGTTAGCTCCCTAGCTTGCTAGCGTATTTACTATTTTAGTTTTACTTTTTTTATAGGCGTTATACTTAATAGTAGGGAGGCCTTTAATTCTTACCCCCTTAAATTATTATATAAGATATTTAAGAGCCTAAGGACCTAAATAGCCTAATTATTAGTACTAAGTTAATACGTCTACCTTCTATAGTCTTTATTTAGTATGTGTATTAGTCTTATAGGTAGCATGCGCAGCTTTAGTATAAGTACCACTTACTAGTCTTGTCCTATGTTCTAACACCTACTATCTATATAGCTCTTAAAGTTTTACTAATATAGTATTATCTCTTCTCTTTAAAGTTATTAGATCTTTTTATATGTCCTACTAAAGGCCTTACTTTTAAAGTAATTAGAATAACACTAGATTGCAGAGTAGATCTAGGCAATAAGTAATATTATCTAGCTTAATTATTTAGTTACCTCTTATACTTTATAGTCTAAAATAGACGCTCTTGTATCCTTTTATCTATACTTATGGGTTACCCGCCCATATAAAGTCTCCTAGTAACGATGGCCTAAGAGAGACAAAGCGATTAATATTATTAAAGATATAGTAAGTAGTGCCTAAATTAAGTATAGCTAAGTATCGCAATAAATACGTATTGAGGTTAGTATAAAAGGATAAGGTATTAAAGCTTACTAGGATTTTAGTAATCTAGCGTCTATTTAGTTACTTATTATTAGCCTTAGTAATTTAAGTTAGAGTAGGAGTATATAATTATTTTAATTTAGAGTCCTATAATCTAGCCCTAAAATCCTATAATCTAGATCTTTTAATTATTCTTAGGCTCTTTTAAAGTTCTAAGTTATTTTTTTGCCTATATCTTATTAGAGTAGCCATTCTAGGTTTTAGCCTAAACTAATCTAGCTACTTATCTAAGAAAGCGTAAAAGCAGTTTTATAATACGTAGTATTATTTATAAGTAGGGTACTTAAGGCTACTAGCTATTACTAACTTATTATTTATAATTATAGACTGCTTAGCTCTAGTACGTTAATTATTATTTTATTATTTATAATTCTAAGGTCTTCTCTAACTTTTAAATAATACTACTTTATCTATAAGAGAGGCGTCCCTGTCTATAACCTAGATAGATTTATTACTATTAGCGAGAGATAAACTTATAATAGTAAAAGCGCCTTTTTATTTGCCCTTAATTAGGTGCTATAAGATTATATAGTCTTAAAAGAGTTTTATTATATACTTTCGTAAGATAGCTATATTCTTACTTCTATATTACTAGAAGGTTATTACTTATATAAGTGCGATATAGACAACTACCTTTATAAAGTCTTCTTTAACTAAGTCTAGTCTTTAAAGCTCTATAACGCGATTAGGCTCTACTTCTATAGCTATATAATTATATTTAGACAGCTATATAGCTTATAATTTAGCTATTCTTATTAGCTTAAGAGCCTCTTAGTATTATGCCCTTACTTATCGATATTTACCTTAATAGTTAACCCTAACTATAATTATAAGGTTATTAATCTATTACTTTAGTATTATTTTAAAGATATAGTAATTGTTCTGCAAGTGTATAGAAATTATTAATTAAAAAAGGTAACTACCTTATTAAGGTCTACCTTTTCTTCTTAGTAGGCTTAATTTATAATCTTGTAGGTCTTAAGCTATCCTTTATAGTAGTTAATATTTTCATTATATACTGTCGCACCCGCCGGTAATAAATATAATAGTAATATTAGTATACTGTTTAGGTTTATAGTCGTATAAACGGTGTTTAGCTAGTAGTTACTTATTAATAGAGGCACTAGTATTGCGGGTTTTTACTTTAGTTTATTTATTAGCGCTAGGTTAATAATATTCTAGATCTTTAGAAATTAGCATTTTATTTTAGGCTAATTTAGCTACAGCGTATAGTTCGTGTAGTTAGTAAGGATCACTATAGGATCTCTAAGAGTTAATAGGGCTATAGTAATTAGCTTAGTTAAGGTAGTATTTAGTTAAGGCAGTAAGACTCTTAATTATTAAATTATAGGGTAATCTTTATAAGATAGAAATAATTATTAATTAATTTAAGGTTATTATTTCTTATTTAAGTATCTAAGAGGTAAGATGCCTCTATATCCCTTGCTTTGTTATAGAATGCAAGGGTGGAAGCCGCCTTAGGCAAGGGCGAAATGCGTCTCTAGTAAGGATACAGGTGCGCCAGCCACCTTGCCAAAACGAAGGGACCATGTGATCGGACAAATATGGATATTATGGTAAGCTTTTTATAAATTAAGTTTAGTATAAATCTTTGTCCTTGCAAGACGATCTAGTAACTTTATAATTAGTAAAAAGGTACTATAATTTTTAATTATAATCTTATTTAGGTTTATATAGTTTATATAAAGCCTACGTAAGCTATCTTTCTTTCTTATAAAAGTATTAGCATACTTACGGGGGATTTGGACGCCTTTATCTATTTATAATTAATATACTTATTAATATACTTTCTTAAGACTTTAAGTTTGGTTACTAAGAGGTTATATATAAGATAGTACAGAGAAGAAGTTCCTATTTCTAAATTAATTTATAAATTAGCTAGTCTGTAAGTAGCTAGCACCTTAAAGTCTTTATTTAAAGTAAAGTTTGTAAAGTTTATAAAGTTAGCGTAATTTTTTTGTAGTAGTAGATTATTACGCCTAATTAGGCCTTTTACGTCTACTTTATTTATAGTACTAACTAAATAAGTATAAACTATTATATAAAATTTGCGTATAGTACGCTTAAACTTATTAGTACTCTTTGTAGCTATCTATTTAAAGAGAGTGTTTACTTTTTTTAAGGTATCTTTTAAAAAGCATACGCCTAATTATAATATTTACTTTTAAAGCTTTCTTATTGAACTAAAGTAAGCCTAAGACGATCTTAAACTAAGGGAGATTTATTATTATAGATAAAATACTTTAAGTTTATTTATAGCCTTAAGAGTCAGTTTACTCTACATTAGTAACTACTATACTATAAATTTTTATATTAGACCTATTTATACCTTACGCTAATAGATAGTTTAAAAAAAATTACTTTTAGCTTTATTTCTTTTACTAACTTGGTAGAGAGGAGGTTTAAAGCTAATTTTAAGTCTATAAGCACGTTAATCTTGCCTTTATTCTTAACTTTAGCTTTAAGGGTAAGTGTACCCTTAGGCTAGCTATAAAGCTAGTTAAATAATTAGCTATAGACCTTCGCCTTAGGGATCCTATTAATATAGCTAATTAGAATATTAATATAAGTAGTAAGTATAGCTACTATACCTTACGCCTTTTACCTTTTTCTAATAAGTAGCGTTTTACTTTAACAGAATTAGCTAAGGCTAGCTTATTGTTCTTTAGATAGTCTAGACTTATATAATCTAGCTAGTTATAATAATAGTAAACTAGCAGGGTAAATATGCTTTTAGCGCTAGAAGTTATTATAGCAAGCGCTTTAGCGCCTTTTCGCGACTTATTAGAGCCTTTATTAGATTTTAAAGATCTTAAGAACTCCCTTACTTCTAGTAAGCGTTTTTTAAAAACCTTTAATTATATTAAGGGTCCTTAAGTAGCTTTTATACCAGATAAGTATTTTTAGAATATATTAGCTTTTTATTTTATTTTAGTACCTATATCTTGCTAAGAGTTATTTAACGTTACTAATTAACTTTTAATAAAGTAGCTTACATAGCTATTATAGTTAACTACACTCGTTAGTATATTCTGTTTTTTTAGTTTAGCCAATCTCTTCCTATAATAGTTAGATATATTTTAATAGTTTAAATAGTAACTAGCCTAGCTTCTAAAAACATTTCTTAATGGTATTATAGGCTTATAGCTAACGTTAAAGAAAAGTCCTTAACGTATTAAATATCTTCTCCTTTAATATATTTTGAATTTTTTATAAGTGTAAGGGCACGGGTATGTTGAGTAGTACATGCGTGTATTACTAGTGAGACATAGCGTAGAGAGTGCCATAATGGCAGATGTGGCAAGATATATAAATACGCCAAGCCACTAGGGCCACGCTAACCTAGTGAGGTAAGACGGCCACTCAGGGTCTAATCCATTACAATAAGTTATAACTCTAGCTACGTTAAGACGCCTCTTTAGCGTTTTAATTAATATAAAGAGTTTTTATTATATAAGTAAACTCTACCTTTGTTTCCTTAGTAGGAAAATAGATTAATAATTATTAAAATTAATATTCATAATTATCTGTTTAAAGGTTAAAATTGCGTTAATCTCTTTTTTAATATATAAATAGTGATTTAGGAGGAGGAGGTCGCATGGCAGGTGCTAGACTTGCTATAGCCGGCTAGATAGCTACTATAAAGTTTACTAAAGTAGTATTTTAGTCCACTTATTTCTATTAATAACGTATATTAATAATACGTTTTATTATATTTTTTATTATAAACTTTCTTAAGCCAAGCGTAAGCTTCCTTGATAGTTTATTATATTATAGAACTAATTAATACTAGTGAAGTAAGCGTCGCACCTAAAGTAACTATTAAGGTTAGAATAATACTAAAAGGGCCTATTTACGCTCTAAAGGGGCTAGCTAATACTAAATCGTTTTTTTAAGTAAAAGATTCTTAAACTAGATAGTTTTAGATATCTTATAGTTTATTAACCTTATTTTTATTTAAATTAACCTTAACAGGTGGGTCTTACTTAGGATAGTCCTAGATAATAAAGATATAGTAAGTCTTTAGACTTATCGTGCACTAGACTACCACTATAGATATAAAGTAATTTAAATATAAGAGAACAGGTTAGGCAGGTAGTGTAATAATAAGATAAAGACTAAAGGGATTATATTTAGTATATAAAAGAAGTAGTAAATTATTATTAAGCCTCCGCTTAGATAGCGTTAGCTATATACCTAGAGTCACCTGATCCTGCTAAGTCAGGCCCTCAGTCAGTCACATACACCTATAGTATAACATCTAAAGTAAAGAGCCTCTAGCCCTATTAACGCAATTAAGAAAAAGAGCTTGAACAGGCTAATTATAAGACTATAGATAGAGATTTAGATCTATTATAATATAATCTTTGACCTTTCCCTTTATGTAAAACTACTGCTGCCATTGTCTACCGCCCGAGAGAGCCTGGGGGAGGCGCGAAGCCTACTAATAGAACAGTGGCATCTGGGATAGAAACAGTGGCATGTGGGATATTTTACGAGCTGACGTCACGTGTGTGGTAGTGTATTCAATACAGTGGTAGATGGGAAATTATTACGCCAAGCAGTGACATGTTTGAAATTTGCCGTCTTTTTTACTATCGGAGGAGCCACGTGCTGCCGTCTTTGTTGCCCATGGATCCTCGTCGGCGGGCTGCTGTCATGGCCGCCCTCGGGGCACTCAACAGCGTCCTCGCCGCCCTAGCTGAGTATAGCGACAACAAACCTCGCCCAATAGGCAGAAACAAGCGTCTTAACGACCGAAACAGGGGCCCGCAGTGGGTGGAGACTGCATGGGCGAGCCTATACAACTGTTTGAGGAGACAAGACTTCGGCCATGCGACGCGCTCGAGGTGCTTGTTTCGCGGCGTCTCGGGGGTCATCTTTCACAGAAACAATAAAGGTCAACGTCAGGAGCTGCGGGGCCGCTAGCTAGACAAGAATCTATTAAGAAAACACTATCTGCCAGCCAAACAGGCGTCCGATTAATTACCGTCCGTTAGCCAAGGTGCTGGTAATAATCACCCCTGCTAAGCTAAGCGCCACAAAGTTATAAAATAGAGCCTAAATTAGCTAAATTACTAGGCATGCCCTAAGACGCCGCATATAATTAATTAACTAGAGTATTAAGCTTAACTTATATAAAATCTAATTAATTACTAGTCTTATAGCCTATTTAGTTACGCTATTACTTAACTTATTAAAAGCTATTAACTAGCTATGCATTTAGCGTCAATCTTAGTAAAAGAAAATACTAAGCTATAAGCTTTAAATAAACGCTAGAAGCGTAGGTAATAATAGCGTAAATAGTATATTACCTTTAAAAGGATATTACAGGCTTAGGAAGGTTAGAGGCTAATTATAAAAACTAAAAAAAAGTACTTAATAGAGTAAGCTAAAAGGGGCTGCTAGTATACGAATACGAGTACTACTAACATGTAGTAATTACTATATATAAGGCTATAATAGGCGTTAATATAAATCTATTTAATTTAGCTTCTCTTAAAACTTTGTCTAATTTAATTATGTTGATGTAGAGTAACCGCGCGCTGAGCCGCACCAATTTTAGGTGGGGTGGCCGCTGACTGGTGGTGGTTAAATAAAAGCCCCTTGCTGACAAAGATACATTAAAACACGCTGTTTTTGTACGGATTCATATGTAACTCTGTCGTGCGCTCCATCGACGCGTCACCCACACAATGGCAGAAGCACCCTCTACACCTCGACACCGATATCGTACTCGAGATGAGATTATTGTATCACTCCTATGTTCTGGCCAGCATTCTCTCCAGATCTGAACCCTATTAAACATGTATGGAATAAGATAAAGGGCTTTATTAAGTCCTATTATCCTGATTAAGAAGGCGGTAAGCAGTATAGCTATAACTAGCTGCGAGGTATTGTACAGGAGGTGTGGGAGGCAATTACAGTGGAAAATCTGCGGGAGCTCATCGACAGTATGCCTGCCAGATGTCAGGCAGAGGTCAAAGGCTCAAGGTGGACATACGAAGTACTAAAATTTTGTATGTAATATTGTGCGAAACTAGAGAAGTGTCATTTGTTTACATAGGATCCGCATCCTTGTGCGCGGACCACCGACATTACTTTCGCCGGACACCACAGTACGAAGGTACGACGGGCGCATACCTCTCCAGGGCGGTGAAGCTTGCGCAGTGACATACTCCACAATACGAGACGTTTTTAGATGTTCTTTCACGGAAAAGCTTGAGTCGTATCCGATCCATCACTCTACCCAGGCAAGACTCCGTGATCCAATGAAGATCTCTTGAGCACGAAACCCCATGTTGACGATAAGCCTCGACGAACCCTATCCCCCTCAGCGTCAAAATCGCACACCCACGGACCACCTGGTGTTGACTAATTAGATAGATGTCAGCAATTGCGTTAAACACCAAAACTAATAGCTTTAAGTAAAATTTAGTAGGGATTCTCGTAGGGCGCCTTATTTATAGCTATAATTAATAATAATTAAGTTAATTATAGTATATTACTTAATTATTAAGCTTATACTAGTGTTAACTAATTTAATAGTTCTTACGCAGTATAGGTGCTTATTCTAGCACTTAGGGCATAGCTTAGGCCTATATAAAGGTAGTCTATAAAGCCTATAGCTATAGGTTATTTAAGGCGTTAAAACTTGTTAATAGCTATTACTTATAGTTACTAAGAGAGGCGCCCTAGCAGGCTATATACTATTACTTTTACGCCTATTCTTTAAGTAGGTAATATAAGGCTTTACTTAGGCATATAGCTTAACTAGCGCGCCGTATAGGCTCTTATTATTAGCCTTAACGTTATTAAGTCTTTAGCGCTTTAATAATTTATTTAAAAGCCTAGCCCCGTGCTTAAAAAGCTACTTAATTAGCTTATATATAAATTATTTATACCTACTACGTTTTGTCTTATATGTTATGAAGCTCTCACACCTTATTCCGATCTGGGTTAGGGCGGTAAGGTATCGTGGTGCTCCACGGGTTATTTAGTAGTACAAGTTAATGCGACACTTAGCGCGTGGCTAGACAATCCAATCTTATAACAAATAAGATAACTATTAGTCTATATAGGAGAACGTACTCGCATAGAAGATATGTGAGTTGACTACAAGGAGCATAACAAAGGAAAACCGTCCTATATATATATCCTCCTTGTCCCATAGAATCCCACGATGTCCCATATCCTGGCGCCGTGGGATCCCATGGGATTTCCTGAGACGTCACGTGATCAGAGGTCACGTGGTCCCACGGTGTCCCATGGTCTTGGCGTCTGGGACAGCTTGGGACGTTACGTAAGCCTGAGGTGGGGCCCGGATGCCGTCATAAGGTTCTCCGTCCCACCGTCGACTTCTGGATCGTAACATTATACGTTAATAAGTAGGATAAGAGCCTATACGTATTATTAAAAGCTAAATTAATAAAGAAGTAAAAAAGTAGTATTTAAGTATATTAACGTACTTACTACGTTAAGTAGGGCTTGCGGAGCTAGTTAAATTAATTTACCTTACTTTTATAGTAATTATAGCTATTAATAAGCTTAGGAATACCTAGTTACTTAATTTTCTTATTACTAAAGGCCTTCTTATAAGACTTCTTATTTATAGCAGCGTTAGCGGGATAATAGTATAAGCTTTAAATAATTTATAATCCTAAGTAGTAACTATTATTAGTAGACTTTAGCTTAGTAGGGACATCTTTAAACTTACTATTAGTAATAGTACTAGTAAAAAGGACTACTTAGGCATCCCGCTAGACTATCTTTAGTATAATATTATTATTAAAGACCTTAAAGAACGCTTCTCTTTATTATACTATAGGTATAAATTACGTCTTAAGCTTTATTAAACTACTATTAAATTGCTTTTTTGGCGGCCCTGCCCTGCGCGAGGATGGTGACCTAGCACCACCAGCTAAACCCTCGTGTGTAGCCCCGGTCTCCCACCTCTCCTTGGTGGCTGTTCTGGTGGTGCGCACCGTCCCAGCGCCGCCGACGCCTTGCTCCCTCAGGTATTCGAGTAGCGAGATTGTCGTGAAGAGATTATCCATCCAGAGGATGTGGCGCCCCGGGGGGAACAAGCGCTGGCCATCAGGGCCTCGGGCAAGGACGAGAGTAAGAGGCATAGCTTTAGTAGGCGTATATTTAGCTATCTTAAGAATATTAATATTAAGATTAATAAGGCTTTAAGTGGCGCCTTTTGCGTAAAAAAGCTAATTAAGTATAACGCTATTAAATACTAAGCACTAAATTTTAAAACTTTTAAATATTAGCTTTAATTTAATAATAATAGTTTTACTAGCGTGCCTAGTAAACCTAATAATAGCTTTATTAACGTAAAGGTGCTTACTAGCGTGCTAAATAGTAGAGGATGTCGAGCGTAGGTGCTTAGAGAGATCCCATACGCGCCTAAATGGCGATTTGAATGACTGCGGAGCTTCTGTACAGTACATATAGCGATTGAGCTGCTGCCAGCGCGTACAGGCCATGTAGTTGTTGATAGAGTGAGTAGGCGCGTTTTTGTGTAGCTTCCCCCAGTACTCCTCGATTGTAGGCTCCCGGTGTACGCCCATATACATAAGGATGGCCAAGTAGGTGTAGAGCTCAGTTTTCGACGTCGGTTTCCACGCCCGGGCGTGTGGCCTGCCCTGGGCGGCATCCTCAGCCCGTACTTGCTCTGCGTGTTGATTTGTATGTAGGGCTAGCTTTTCGAGCTGTGCGGCGTCAAAAAAGAGACTAAACAAGGCAAAAGGATCAGTGGCATCTATGCCAGTAGGCAGGCGGGCGCTGCCAACGTCGTCGTTATATATAGAGAGAGGCTGCCAGGCAGCTAGTGGAGTAGTTAATAATTAAGGCCTTAGGCCGCGGGGTTTCGTATATTTAGTGTAACGCACTAAATTAGAATCTTATATAGTACTATATATTATTAATTATAAAAAGAAAAACGCGTTTTATATAGGATTTAAAGATTAAACTATTATTTTACTATTATTACGATAGCTCTCTAGTGTTAAGCTAAGCAACGCTCTGATTGGCGCTTACCAGGTGGTCCGTGGGTGTGCGATTTTGACGGTGCGGGGGATAGGTCCCGTTCCACGCACCCTCGTCCTTTCGTCCCTCTTATCAGCACGCAACCTTGCTCCCTGGCCATGCCTTCCCTTGCCAATGCTCAAGTCTGCAGCTTGCCGCCTTCTTGAAACCCCAGAACTCACTCACCTCATCGACACTAGATGCTCTAGCCCGTGCGTCTTGGGAATCACGACGGCCCAGCCTCGGTTTCGCGGAAGAATTCTCTGTGTTCCTTCCTTTGAGCCTGGTTATCTTTGCACTTGGTTGAAGGGAGAGATGATTGAGCGGCTAGCGGCGCGGCAGAGTGCTGGACGAGGTAGTGGGCAGCGGGCGTTATCGGTCGCGCTGCCCGGGACCAGGCTCGCTATCAAAGCTTGAGGTGAGGGAGGCGAGGGAATGGGTGATTGGTCACCGTTGACTCACCCCTGTTCGTGAGCGATCAAGCATGTGGGCTCCGCTGGTGTGGTTATGCGCGGCTACCATGGCGGCTACCGTGGTGCCATGCGCACTTCCTGCTCATGCGATGGGGTGATGCGAAATACTTCATTCCAGGGTCTTCAGCTCGTTGCAAGCCTGGGGAAGCCCACGCACTTCGCAGGGCAACTCGGCCGTACCTCTGTAGGACCGCGTATGGACTCGGCCCAAGATCCGCCCCTCGCAGTCTTCGCAGGACATATCGAAGATCTGACCCTCGCAGCGTTTCCGCGTTGGATAAAGAACCGCAGCACGACCGCACAAGCAAGGCCTCTATGGTGAGTGATTGACAGGTGATTGACGCTATGACATACACAGTAGCCCACCTCTACTCCACGCCACACCACTATTTTACATGTTTGTACCAGTACAAGGTAGACATACATCGCATTTCCTCTTGCGTCTAACCGGCGTGTTGGAGGCATGTTGGGTAAAGCGAGCCGTTGATGTCGTGGCGCACTCGGTGTTCGACGTTTACGCCCACCGATCCTTCTTCAACGGCTTCTCCCAGTCTTTGATGTGGTCCGAGATAACCTTCGCGGCCTGGTCGGCGGTGAAGTTGCGCCCGATGGCTTCGATGAAGTCGCCTTCTGGATCTGCGCGTGACGTCAGTCAACCCCCACAACTACTACGCTCTATGCGCTATTGAAGATTGCGATATCCGCTGCTCTCCATGGTCCATGGTCCATCGTCATCGTTCACATCCACCACGTCCCTCCCGTCGCTTGAGCAAGAAGAAGAACAACTGACGTACCCATCAAATAGAAATAAATACTATGATCGACCAGATAATCCTGCCCAGGCTTCACCGTCGGCGGCGTGCTAAAGTACACGCGGTACTCCTTTGCGGTATTCTTAACGTTGTCGTACATGCCCGTCAACCCCACGATGGCCGGGTGGAATTCAGCCAGGTACTCCTTAAGCACCTCAGGCGTGTCGCGCGCAGGGTCGCAAGTGATCATGATGGGCACGAGGACATCGCCACACTTCTCCTTGACCTTCTCGTACATGAGGGCCATTTTGTCGAGTTCGTCCGGGCAGATGTCGGGGCAGTGCGAGAAGCCAAAGTAGATCTGGTCGCAGGGTTAGCATTTTCACAAGACCGCTTTGCTGCGTTCAACAAGCGTTGCAGCAACCACTGCCGGAAAGAGTACGTACCAGCGAATACCTCCCCAAGAGGTCTTCATGCGTGAACTGCTTCCCATCCTGGTCGACCAAGTCGAACGGCCCGCCCACCTTTGGCTTCCCAATGCCCTTGTTCTGGTTCGCTATTCGCTGCCGCGCCATGCGTGCCTTTTCGTACGTGAAGTATGTGTACAGGCCGCCGCCGGCTGCGACGAAGAGGATGGCGGCTGTGAGGTTGAATGGCTATACATGTGTTCGAGTTAGCGACTGTCTTTCTTCTACCCCTTTTTTCGCTCTTCCAACGTACCCCGCCCTTGTTGCGTGCGCGCACCTGCTCAATCGTCTTGAGGGCACGCCGCGACGAGGAGCTCGAAAAGGTCCTGAGCTGTGTCCTTCTCGCTCCCTCCAAAGCATTATTCCCTGCCTTAAAAGCGCATTGTGGGCCGCTTGCCGCAATCGTTGGCGACGCAGAGGTGGCTTTCGAGCTGTTGATGGAAGCGAAGGTTCGACGCGCTGGGGTTTGGACGGGTAGACGGAGGGCGGGCGACGCCTTCAGAGCCCGTGTAGCTCCGGCGACGCAATTGGATGTCGACGACATCGCGATTGCAACTCTCGAACGTGTACGGGCGATAGGGAGCGTCGTTAACGGATCTGCCGGTACATGGAGACTTTTCAAGATGCGATGGCAGAGCTTCGGTGCACGGGCCAGCAGCTCGCCGCGGGCATCAGGTGAGATCAATTCCCATCACTCCACGAACGCGATGTTGTCAACAATCCTCATTCAGATTACAATATATACCATTGATTCCCATGTTTTGACAATAAGGTCCCGACGTTGAGATGCTAGTTCAACTTTCGAAGAAGCAGTCAGACGCCCAACCCACGCAATGATCGCTGAAGACGAAAACAAAATATTACGCAAATGCCGACGAAAAGAGCACTATGCGAATCAATATTATCCACCAGCAGCGAACTTACTCTTCGACCGCAACGTTTCGCCGTATTTCCACAGAAGAAACGGTGCTGGGACACCCATGGCAATCGCAATGAAGCCAAGCACACTGTTACCCCAACCATAATCAAAATCGGCAAACATCGCAGGAGCAAACAGCGGAAACCCGAATCCAGCCAGAGACCTTAGCACGGTTGCAGCGGCAATAGCGCTAGCTGCATACCTCGTGTACGAGTCTACAAGGTACGTCTGGATACACTGGAAGCTGATAATAGTGCCCGCACAGAAGATGGCGGCTCCGATGTTGGGCACAATCCAGTGCACTTTGGCCTGAGCGCTCCATCCGTACCAGAATAAGCCTACAGGGACTAGTATAGATCCGGGAACCATGATGGGCACACGGAATTCGGGCTTTCCGACGCCGTTGTTCATCTTCTTGAGGCGCCGGTAGATAGCGTCGTTCAAGGGTGCGCAGATTTGTGTGCCTAGGAAGAAGCCCAGGCCCATGCTGATGAAGTTGAGAGAACCAATGCCGGTGGATTCGCCATAGCGACCGCTCCAGAGACCAGGGAAGGTCGAGAGCATGAGGTACATGAGACCGTATAGGTAGGCCATATAGCAAGCGAGAACGATGACAATCGGCTGAGTGCCCAACAGACGGAACGGTCGTTGCATAGCGATCTTGAGCGTGTTAAGGAGCGTCTTGTTCAGGTCGTCGTATTCAGTGTGCAACTCCATGTTGCCTGTTTCCTTGCGCAGCTTGTCGCGCTTCCAGGCGAGTAGCTTGGGAGCATAAGTCTCCTGCAAAAAGAAGATCCCAAAAGCTTGCACCATGGCTGTAAAGATTGAAGTAGACCAGAAGCACCATCTCCAGGTCGTATTTTCAGCGATGAACCCGCCAGCGATGGGTCCGATCGCGGGCCCAAGAAGTGGAGCAAGCGAGTAGATCGAGATAGCTTTGCCACGCTGTTCAGGAAAGAAAGTATCGCTGAGCACGCCACCACCAATAGCCAGAGGAGCTGAGCCGCCCAACCCGCTGAGGAACCGGAATGCCATAAGCTGACCCTTGTTTTGCGCAAAACCACATCCCAGGTTCCAAGCGAAGTAAAAGGCATTCGCTAGCTGGAGCACAATGACACGCCCATAGATCTCCGACAAAGGCCCCAGGAACAGCGGCCCTATCGCATAAGCCAGGACGAATATCGAGAGGGTGAGTTGGGCTTCCACGGTTTTCGTGATGCGGAAATCTGCGCTGATTGACTCGAGCGCTGGCGCAATCATTGATGATGAGACGGGAGAGACCAAGGTGAAGCAAGAAACGATCAACGTTGCTGCCCATTTTCTACGCATGCTCCAGTTCTTCGGATTAGCTTTGTCGTCTGGGCCGTCCCATGTTACCTAGATCATGTTAGTTGACTGCCTCAATGGCGAGCGCATTCCGAAGAGCTTACCAGGTTCGGGTCTTTGATAGACCTAGATGACTTCTTCTTCTCTAATGGTAGCTTTGCTTCCACATCTTCGACGTCGTGTTCATACGGGATACCGCCTCTGATCTCTTCCACTGTGGTACCTTGCCTTTCCGCTGGTGAACCATCGTCGTTCTGCTCGGCTTCGGTTTTGGCTGTGCTATCGCTGTCGGAATCTGACGACTCAGCTGTCCTCCTCTCGGTCTCAGTTTGATGGAGCGACGCAGTATCCTTTTTCACATGCAGTCCTTCGCCTTCCTCGTGGTGATATACTGAATGGTCGTCAGGAAATTGGCTAGACAATAACCGGTGTAGTGGCGGTGACCCAGGCCTGGAGCTAGGCCGAGATCGAGACCGCGTTCTTGTTCTTCGGGTAGAGTTTTCCGTGCGAGTGCGTCGCAGATCCGACATGATGCCGTGTAAGGAGACCAAGCGTGAAAAGCAGAGGAAGGCCCTCGTGTAAAGGTGAAAGTGGGCCCCAAGAACCCTGATAAATCGCTGGTGTGTTACCCTAGAGTAAGATGATGGACACAGCGGCCAACTTCCAGCTTACGAGAGAGGAAGGACCGTTCGAACAAGAGTAGGATTAGTCTGATAGAAAATGGATCTCTGGATGTCGCAGATCCAGGGGTTAGGCGATCTTGAAAAGAGGTCCTAGAAAGAAGGCTGGGCACAACGTCAATATATGCGAATTCACGGGGTCACAAACTCGGCGGTGAGGGTCCTTCCGCGGCAATGACGACCCTCCGTTACCCTGCAAGTCATATTGATCAGCCTATAGTGAATACATTCTGTCGGTTTTAAGGCTGTTGCGAGGAACGAAAAGTCCGCGTCGCGTGCCCCACTGAAAATGCTACCACCGTCATTTGCGTCTCGACGGGCATACGGCACCAATGCAGGCGAAGTGTGGAGCAAAAAGCTTAACTGCCGCCGATTCTGCGGAAACAGTGTGGCATTCTGTAAATACGTGGGCGTTTTGAGCTGTTCGGCTGCGTCGCGGTGACAGGCAGTCTTGTGCGCGTTTGAAAAGAAGGAGGCAACATGCTGACGTAATTGCTACTGAGGATGGCACGGGCGATCGGGATGATGAGGCTCCGAACG
This sequence comes from Bimuria novae-zelandiae CBS 107.79, assembly GCA_010015655.1. Taxonomy (NCBI): domain Eukaryota; kingdom Fungi; phylum Ascomycota; class Dothideomycetes; order Pleosporales; family Didymosphaeriaceae; genus Bimuria; species Bimuria novae-zelandiae. The sequence continues at coordinate 126,127 of ML976683.1, forward strand.
ATTTTCGCATTGCAACGCGAACCACTTCAAGTACTCCGAGATATTATTCCGAACTCGCGCTTATCTTCCTATGTCCTATTATGTGAAGCTCACGTGCTGCACCAGAGCCGTTGCCAGCTCGCCATGGCTTGGAAAAGTGGCGTAGGGCGAACCAAATACAGGCATTGCGGGCAATCGCCATCACTCAGGTCTTTCGGGGCGATAACCGAGGGGGAAGACGTTTAAGATTACGGAGTCTCGTCATCGTTCAGATCACCTAGCTCCCTAATCATGCGCTCCTCGCTCGTTGCAGCTAAGACTGGCAAGCTGTCCACATTCAAGATCAGATCGTCCTGCTCGAACGTGACGCGCACAACATCGGTTCCAGGCGTGCTGGTGAACAACAGCTTGACAGCAGCCATCACACTTGGGTCGGAAACCAAGTGATTGAATGACAGGAATGCCTGGGATGCCTCCTCCGCAAACTCTTCTCTCTCGAACAAAGCTACGCAGTCAACGATCAGGAATAGCGTCATCGTCAGCGGGAGTTGCCGTGTCAGAACGACCAAAAGCTCGCTCAACGCGCTAATATCACCTTCTTGAAGTCTTTCGAGGTCGATGTTGTTGTGAAGAGGCACGGTGTCGAACTGGAATTGCCTCAAAAGCTGGTCGATGATGCTTGAAAGCATTCCACACCCTCCAATAAGCGCATCTGGTTCATCGGCATCAGTGTGCTGCCCGCAAAACCACACTGCAGAGATGAAGTGATCTTTCGCTCGCAGGAAGTGCGCCAACGTCATGCAAAAGACCGATAATGGAGAGACTCCAGCAAACGTCTTTGGCAGACGGGTGTCCCAATGGACTAGAAGTTTCGCAGATGATGCCGATACGATCCAATTTCGGAGGAGTGGAGTTTTGATAATTTGCTCGGCTCTGGATCTCTCTTTTTGAGGAAGCTAGTTCTTCTTGTCGGTGACGAAAGCACCGTCGACGAAGTCGACATCGAATGTATCGATCATCTGTCGCAGAGTGCTTTGGCTGACATACCAATACTGTGCCGGACCTTGGATTCGCTGTTGTGAAGGTGGCCACGTGCTTATACGTTCTGGAGAAGTGGACCGCAATATGCCATTCTCGACTCGGAGGTGGACGTTTTCCTGGCGAGCAGCCTCTAGCTCGCGCTGTACCTGCTGGAGATGACGCTCCTTCTCTTGCAAATGATCATTCAACAAATAATTGATCGAGTTGGTTTCATTCACTGCCATATCGACCTTCGAGTGTAGCTGCGCGTGTGACACTTGGGATACGAAGATGTGCGATTTGTCTGCCTGCTGCTTGAGGTTTCCGCTCTTTGTTTGAATCATCTCAAGGCTGTCCGTCAGATCTTTTTGGTAATCTGCGCCACTAAACAAAGCCATGGCACCTCGGGCAAACTCCTTGCTGATGAAAAATCCAATAGCTCGTTCGACGGCAACCAACGTTGTTGCGACCAAGTCGATGGATGCGTTGCGGATATTCACATCACCTTTGGAAGGTTGTCAAAAATAGCTCCACGTCAGAGAAGATGGAAACGATGTCATCAAATCCGTTCAGGACCTGGTTCCGTACCATGGCAGAGGCTTTGAAAGCGTCCAGGATCACTTCTACAGCACCAACAACCGGTGTCGCGACATTATCTTGCAGAACCACCTTTGATGCAATCTTCGCAGCTTCGGCGCCCGGGGTAATGTTGTCCGCAGCTTGCCGTCGTACCTTTCGTATCTTCCCTACGAGCCCTCCCCGTGTCTGGTATTTTTCTCGCGCCGATAAAAGTGTGTCATACACGGTATGTCAGTCCAGTTTATCTCTGATATTGTAAGGAGTCTGGGATCGACCCTTGGGCTCTGGCGAGGATTTCAAGCGCGACATGGAATCTGGGAAGATGCCGTTCCAGAAAACCATGGCGTCTACGTTAGTCCATTCTGGTCGTTGAAAGGCATTATTCCCGGTGTACGGTGCATTTGGTCCTCCTCCGCTTACAAGGGCACCACTTGTATTTGCCCCTGAAGCCTGGCCGCATGGAACGAACTGCTTCGACATTGGGTCGTACTGCGCTGCATGTGATGCGAACAGCGGATGATGTTTCGATAAACGTTGATCGATAAAGTCAATGGTCGGCGCTCGCTTGGTAATAGCTGGGATGGGTGGTCCCGCCATGGCAAAATGCAGAACAACGACGAGGCTCTGCAGGAGTGATATCGAGGAGGCTTTCAGCGCAAACACTCGAATGCACTGCCACATTGAGGCTACATGAGGCGACACGAGCATCGCTGTTCTATAGGTCCACCAAATATAGATACCGGTGTCCAAACGCATAACACGACATCGGCTCGTTAGTAGCTACCTGTTCCAACCCACCTGTGTTTTCGGGGCCAATAAGGCTGCATGTTTGGCTATCGACAGCCAATCCTATGGTTCAGCCTGCCACGAGAGCGGGTTGCGACACAGCGGTTTAATCTGAAGGATGATTCATCCTTTCTGTAACGTCGAAAAGAGTGTTGAGGCAATCGTTGTTTTGATTGAGAAGCTACTCTATGGAGCTATATACTGTGGATCACGTGCACAGGCCGCACGTACGCGGGTGGCCCAAGCTTCTATACTGAACCATCACACTTTCCGCCTTTTGCCTACCCTCATTTCCTCGCGTCGCTTGTTGGAGGCCACTGGCTTTATGTTCACAATCCCTCAGCCAACACAACTATACTTGACCAAGATCCACCGAGAGCCTCCCCACCCATGCTCAAGTTCTGTCGCGAAGGTTCCCAATTGATTCTGCTTAAGTCTGTAACTTCAACCCAAAATTGAGCGGTAAACGTACGTGCAACTAGCAATGGCGTCTGCTGTCGATAGCAACTCGACATCAGAGACCGATGCCGCTGTCCCCCAGGCCAGAGGGTCTCAAACACCAACCGGTCCCGGGAAAGATGAGGCTGCCTCGCAAACGCCAGACAACAGGATCCTTACCGACATTGAGGCTCTGAAGCGACAGATTTTGGAGCTGGAGGCACGACAAACCGGCAGGGACCCGGCGTATCCTCCGAAAGCAACAACAGATTCCAAAGCGCAGGCCGAGGTGGAGCAATACAAGCGTATGGAGGCGTGTCTCTACAAGCATCGGAAAGAATGGGAGACGAATGTCGGTCCAGGCGAATGGAAATTCGAATACAATTTCTTCAAATCCAATCATTGCCATCTGGAGGCCCAAGATTGGCCAACATGCGACAAAGAATTAAAGTATGATGACCCAAAATACGAGCGACCGGACATCTTCGACTCGGCTCACCAGTGTGACGTGGGTAGTTCAAGAGGCGCTCGCCTAGGCGGCGGAAGACAAAGATGATAAAGATGATTATGATGAGATCATTCACTGGGGTATTCGTCGTGACAGATTTGGCAAGACATTTGAATGGCAAATGGATCGCTTGTTTTTGAGTGAAGAGCTCGACAACAGAAAACGAGAGGAGGCTAAAATAGCAGAGGAAAAGAAACGGCGAGAGCGCCGCATGGCCGAAAGCAGTATTCATGGTACCGAGGATCAAAAGCAGCCCCCAGTATCCACCGATCCAGAGACCGCAAAGTTGGACGTTGCCTGGTCGGAATGGTATCCTTTTCAATCACAAACCTATGCCGATGGGAAATCTGCCCCGGTCGTAAACATACTCATCGGTGAGCCCCCCCTTGACGAAAATGTTGGCACAAACCAATACTGGTTCGGCGCCTCGAGCCGAAGACTGAAGAAAGATCTGGCCCATCCCTCAAGCCAAATTTCACCTGTCTCAACGGATCCCAGTTCAACTCAAATCCCTGAAAGGATCCGGATCCACTCCGATGCTCTATTGCGTATCTTTGCTACTATTCTTAACACTGAGGCAAGACCATTGCTCGGGTTGAAGGACATGACAGCCGTCTTCCTAAGACCATATAAGGCTCTATTTTACCGAGAGCAAGCATTGAGAGACTGGTGCAAAGCTTTAGAACGAAAATTCAAGAAATGGGTACCGCCTGGCGCACATCCGAATGCATTTGCTCCAACATCTGTTAGCAGTACAGAACACGATACCGAACCCGCGCACACGAAGGCACTTATCGACAGTGACGGATCTGGGAACGATACAGCGTTGCCTTTGTCAGGTTCTATCACTGAACACTCGCTGGGCAACGGTTCGAGCATCATCGCTGCAAGTGACCGAGCATTTGAGTCAGAAAATGAAGACGATGCGTTCGAAGGCGACGACAAAACACATGACCTGACAAGATCTGCAACAGCTTTGAGCCACCTGCAGTGCCTGTTAAGGTTCTTAGATGTCAGCGTTGTCGCCAAACGGAACTACCTCAATGACCCTAAATGTCGAAAAGTCTTCTTCTCCGATCTTTGGCATGTTTTTCGACCAGGAGTGGAAATCATCGGCAGCGATGACAAACAAGCTTGCAAAGTCATCGGGACTACGGTAACGGTGCCAAGCACAGGGTCGTCACTCGCTGGGAACGCCGGTACAATCCTCCCAGCGATCGACGAGCTGCCCGCAAGATCCCCGACTTGAGTATTACATGTGTCTACATTGATTTTGATGGGACTAAAATAGGCCCTGTTTCAAAGAGATTCGACTTCGATAGGTTTGACGGACAAAGAGACATCACATCACTAGAAGTCTACCTTCTCCGCTTCCATCCTCTCAAGCGGGGCGAAGTCAATCATGCTAGGTGGGAAGATCTCAAGAATCTCACCGAGACCGAAAGGTATCGACAGGAACTCATTCTTCGAGGAGCGCAATTCCTGGAGGTTTCAGGAGGTAAGCACATGTATTACGCTGGAATGACGCTCGATGCAAAGGACGAGGTGGAGAGCCCTGTCGTTATTGATTTCGAGACGACTTTTACCATGCACGACAAACCACCCAAAAAGATCGATCCAAGGAATCAATACCCTCCACCTCCAGTGTCCAACGATGATGAAATGGACAACGACAAAGACCCAGCGGAAGAAATTTGGAAGCCCAAGCTCGGTAGCCTCATTGGTATGGCAGAACCACCTACACTGGGGGGTACCGACTGTAACGGCGAATGCTGTCGAGAAGAGTTCGTGCACGATGATCAATACGTCGGCAAGTTTATCGGGTACAAAGTGGATATATTTTCGTCGCGAAAGGAAGAGCTTTCTTTCGCCTACTTAAGCCATCCGCTAAGTACCTCTCCCCTTTTTAAGACATACACTGACTTTGTACCTGCGGGTCTGGCAGATCGTAAGTAAAGGTCCGAGTATATTGAAAGTCTTCTACCTCAAGTAAATGCTGTCGAAAAACAACCTCCCATCTTCATTATGCCCCGAAGGATGAAAGAAGTGAAAACTGAACAGGTGGAAAGGCCCGTATGTTCGGACAAAGAGTTGGTGATCATGTCGTATCGCGTCTTCGGGTTCATCCTCCGGAGTCGGAAATTCGGTATGTCTGGCGTCTGTTCGGCCCCTATACTGTCTGACAGACCATAATGGTCTCCGATTCTAGCGAAACTACACCTTGCATACCTTAGCGATATCCACACGACGGGTGAGAAAAAAGTGAAAGGAACACCATCGAAGGCCAGCACCCAGGAAGGACAGAAACAGTCTGAGCCCACGTTAGCTTTCAACCGCTTAGCACTGGAGAGAGGGCACCACAGCATGCTAGTATCCATTATTGCCCAACTCTTTCGGGACAAGAAATCGAAGACTGGCCAAAGAGAAGAATTCGACATAGTGAAGGGCAAAGGTAATTGCTCACCCCCCTCGAGAGGCGACCAGTATCCTAACAAAGAGAACAGGCAAGGGACTAATCATCCTACCTCACGGCGCTCCCGGTGTCGGAAAGACTTCCACTGCCGGTTCGTGTTATCTGAAAAAGCCCCTTTTAGAGTGTATGCTGACTGAACCTTCAACCAGAGGGCGTAGCAGAACTATTCAAGAAGCCACTCTTTCAGATAACCTGCGGTAAGTTATTGTTCCGATTTACCACTTCCGATCGATGCCAATGAGAAGCTAACTGTGTCATGTATCAAAAGGTGATCTTGGCACTACTGCCACAGAAGTTGAGACGGCGTTGGAGAAGAACTTCTCGCTAGCCAATAATTGGGATTGCATCGTTCTTTTGGACGAAGCAGATGTCTTTCTCGCCGAGAGAACGAAAGAGGACTTCAAACGGAACGGTCTTGTAGCGGGTACGTCGGGCTCTGTACGGTACCTTCGATGCCATCGATTACTAACGACGACAACAGTCTTCTTACGTCTGATGGAGTACTACTCGGGCATTCTCTTTCTTACCACAAACAGGGTTGGTGACTTTGACGAAGCGTTCACCTCACGCATACACGTCAGCCTCTACTACCCCGAACTGAACGAAGACACGACGGTGAGAGTGTTTGAGCTCAACATGGATATGATCGAGGAGCGGTTCGAGACCAAAGGCCGCATCATCAAGATCGACAGGATGAAAATAGGTAGCTTCGCAGCACGGTACTTTGCTGACCACCCTCACGCACGCTGGAATGGTCGCCATATCCACAACGCTTGCCAGACAGCACTCGCGCTAGCCGAGTTTGAAGCCCAAGATAAAAGCCTGGAGGACACCGAAGATCCAGACATAGTAGTGAACTTGACGGTGGAGAACTTCCAAGTCGTGCGAGACGCTTATTTGGAGTTTACAAAGTACATCAACGAACTCCACGGCACCAATGCCGCGTGCAGAGCCAAAGAGGTAAGGCTCCGCGCTATCTGGATCGACGAGAATGACTGCGTCGTCAAAACCCAGAACATGGACGGTGCAGGCATGGACAAAAGACAGGCTTTTTTCCTCGCGGCGCAGAGCCAACCTAGCCGTGCTCAGGGTCACTCACCGCAGCACAGCCTCCATCATCCTTTTCCTCAGCAGCAAGGTCGCTACCAACAAAGCTATCAGCGACCGCCATACCAGCAACAGGAGCGCGACTCGCACCAGAACTGGGATCCACAGCCAGATATGTATTCGGGAGGATATATCCCGGAGCCGCAGCAGCATGGAGTACCGTTCCAGGGCTCATCTCCGCGTGCACAACAGGCGACGCCTTCCCCTCACCCGCATCCGCAACAGCAGCAACAGGGACGGCTTGATATGCCTCAGTTCAAAGAGAATATACGGGACATGTACGAACCGTCTGGGCGGCCGCGCGATGACCAGGTGGCGGGAGGTGCAAGTGGGCCTTCGGACCCGTTCGAGGGGTATCGTCCAAGGACTCAGGTTGATATCAGCTCATGATCTGCTTTTTACTTTATACTCCGTAACCAGGGTTTATCCTTCACTTTGTTTCATTTTACGTTTATTCTCTTTATACGCTCTACCACTGGAGCGAATGCCCACACTTCTCAACGTACGAGGAAACACGCGCAATACTATTCTTCCGCCTCCGTACTATGGAATGGATAACCCTTCGCGCAAGCTTTCCAGCCCACCTTTTTCTATGTGCGCCGCATCTATCGCTACTCCTCGCAGCCTCTATCAAGAGGTAGTTTCCGCACGGCGTAGCAGCGCGGAAACTACCTCCTAATATTACTCACACCACAATACACACACCGCAACGTAATACCATAGCGTCGCGTTACTGCACTCACTTAGAGTATTTGGTATCTAGCATCATATATATTATAATATACCGTAAAAAAAAAAATTCGATAATACGGAGCGAACTAGCGCTCTTGGCTTCTATTTTCTATTCGTTCAAAAAGAATAAAAGTAGATTTTTATAGGGTAAAACCGTTACAAGCACAGCTGCTAGCAAATAAGCAGCTTTATACTAAGAGCGTTAGTCCGCTCCGTATATCGAATTTCTACGGTACACCTACGCAACACATGGCCCTCACTACGCAACCCCAGTCAACACTCGTCTCCCCTAGAAACTAACCCAATCCATCCAGCTCTCCAAAAACCTCATCCGCCCCTCTCTTGCCGCGCGCTCAAACTCGTCGAAGTTAATTTTTCCCGCTCCCTTGCGTTCGCCATCGCGCCTGTCCACGCCCTCCCATCGCGCCAGCACGACGAGGCGCAGATGGAGATCGGCGTCTTGGGCGTTCGGGGCTGCGTAAGCCGCGTCGACGATGGCCTGGAAGGCGTTAGTATTGTGAGTTACCCCAGGATAGACTTTACGACGGCCGACAAAGTGACCTACCTTGTGGAAAGTGGCGCTCGGCTGCGGCGCATCTGGGTCGAATGACGGGTGCTGACTCAAGAGGCGGGTTTCATCGGCGAGAGCGCCGTTGGCGTCGAAGGAGAAGATGTGCATTACGGGATGCGGGGCCGGGTCTGGGAGTGGGATGGGACGGGAGAGCGTTATACCGTGTTCATCCAGGGCATAGGGCGCCGTGCCGACTTCGGTTGCGGGCCTGTTGTCGGCGGAGGTGGAGGCGTCAGGTCGACTGGGGACGACGAAGAGAGGACCTAGGAATCAGCGGTTAGTACCGATAGCAACTATTTCGCAACGCATCCACACCCTGCGTTACCCCAGGATCTACAATACAAAGGCTGACTTACCAAAACTGGCCCTAGCTGACATGGTCGGATCGTTGGCTGCAGATCCTTTCGAAGTTGTGACGACAGGAGGTTTCGCCGGGTCGCTGAGCGAGTTTGGACGGAATTGCGGGAGTGTAGGGTCACGATTGAGGGCAGGCTCCTCATCGTTCTCGGTGGATGGGCTGGGTGGTGCTATCATTGACGTCGTCTTCAACATCCACCCTTGCCTCCTCGCGAGCACTCTCATCGCCTTGGCAAGCTCGTTGAGCAGCTGAGTCCTGTACAGCATCATAGTCCAAAGTATATCATCTTCTGGCTGTGGTTCGTCACTTCGAGATTCCGTTAACGGGATTGCGCTGGCCTCAGCGTTATCAAACAAGTTGCTGGTCATCTCATTCACTATTGCGGGTGAGAGAGGGGCGTTGGCTGAGAAGATGCTGAAATCTTGCGCACTGAAAGATTTCACGACCGAGTTCACGTATGTAAAGACGCCCACGCCGACCATTCGTTTGAGCAGGTCCTGCTCGGTATTGTACTTCCCGAGCAGAAGGTCAATGTCAGTAACGTGTCGTCGTCGCTCCTCTCGCTCGGCGTACGCGTCCATTGCGGCATCTTCGCCCCTTTTGAATAATGGGTCGAGGAGCTCGTTGAATGCCTGCTGGACTATTTGGTATAGTATATCGTTTCCAAGATCCTTCTCGGGCTCGGGTATCTCGTAACCACCCCAACGCTCGCCCACTAGTCGGGAAGAGGTCGATGCATTGGACCGCGTTTCGACATCAATGTCATCCTGGAAGCGAACTCTAGAAGACGAGCGAGACCCCCTCGGGCGCTCTCGTTCTGGGGTGGGTGGTTCGTTTTCTTCGTTTTCGTCCAGCTCATCTTCCGGATCTTGGTTGCGTCGATCATCGAGCATGATTGGGAGCGGGCCGTCGTCTACACCTCCGGGACAGGTAAAACCTTCTTCCTCATCGGTATAGAACTGTCTGCGGGCCCATCTGTCGTTAACAGCGCTTCGAAGAATCCTCTCTCCCTCTCCACCTCCACGGTCCCGCAGAGGGTGGGTACTTGTAATTATGGCAGTTCGATCCAAGGTGTCCGGTCGGTTTTCTATGATAGGGGAAGCGTTAATCTGAAATGCGATTAGTTCCCATCTCAGAAAATGTGAAGCTCGGGGACGGAACACCATTCCTGGGCGATGAACGTACCTCATCATCAGGCGGTTTTACCCCGAGCAGCCAATTTGGTTCCCCTGGTATAATAGCGCCCTGCGTGAATGCTGATCCAAGAGGCTGGGCGGACTGGATCACCTCAAGAGCACCGCGGACCGACATCTCTTCAGCAGACTCTGTAAGATAATTCCTCGTGGCCTCTCTCTCAATCGCATAGTGCGCTCTGAATATTCTCAGCACATCCTTTCTCGATATGTACCCGTCGCCATCGACGTCGTAGCCATTGAACGCTATCCTGAGTTTGACGTGTGTATCCGTCGTATGTAGACCGTCGATGCCTTTGACAAACTCCTCGAAACCGATCAAGGTATTGTGATCGGTGTCGAAGTAGGAGAAGACACGATCGTAGATCAGGTTTGGTGCTGACTTGAAGCTCGAATAGCGTGGTATGAAGGCATGGTTGAAAGCGCGTCGATCAAGTGCCCAGCCAACGCCGCTGGGATCCTTGGTCCATGAAGTTGTCGCAAGGCACGTGAACTGGTCCCACAGCGCTTCTATCTCCTCTGCTTCCATACGGGTATCGTTGACAAGACGTCTCTTTAGCCTCGCGTCGATCGAGGGGTTCATCAGATCCGGTCGGCCAGGATACAGCGGTTCCTGCTTGGTAATGCTGAGGTTTGGCGCCGGCACCCGAATTTTATAGAATATGTGGGTCTTACTGTGGGAGTTCGTCGCTTCGCAGTCGGAGCACAAGTCGAAGTCGGCGCAGTTCGCACAGTGCCACCTGATGCCACGGATAGGCTTGCTATCGCAGCCATTGCAAGTGATGCCACGATGAACGACGCCTTCGTGCCGCGCACGATCCTCCGCTATGTGATACAAGGTCCGTTGAAGCGTCTGTCCTTCGGCATCACCCGGAATGTCCTCGTCCCAGTCGCCCGCTTCCGTGGGCGGTATGCTTCCACGGTCGTCAACTGCCGTCCGATTGCGAATACTTTGGAATAACTCGACCAGGCGGTGACCTAGCATTCATCAGCAATTAATAAGCAATGCATGACTAAATATGGTGGGACTAACTCGGTGACTGTTCGTCCGTAACGCTCAGCATGGCAGTCAGCTCTGCAATAGGGATGTCCTCCAGCGCCCGTCCTTGCGACAACGAGCCAAGCAGCCGGTCGATATAGAGGTCGTAGAGCTGATCGATGCGACTTTCGATCATGTCGTCACTGGCATGAGGCTGGAGCTCACGTCCAAGCGCTAGGAGAGCATAGTGTGCCATCAGATTCCGTGAGTCCAGCGTGATGGTGTGCCCGAGGAAGTCGAACTCGCCCAGCGGCGTCGGCTCAGCCAGGAGTTGCTGCGCGATCCGAGCCGGTTGCAAATGGCTGCGGGCACGTGTGCGGTTGTTCGTGCGCCGGAGTGCATTGCTGCGGCGGAGGCCACCTTCGGGCGGGGTGCGGAAGCTGTCGTATAGAAGCCATGCTGCATAGGCGGCCGCCGCTCCGGTGAAGATGAGGACTGCAGGTCGGTACCGAGAGATGGATGAGGGTGTCGGCATGACAATCCGCCTCTGTCTTGGGTTTCCTAATCTTTGGGATCCCGGCGTGACAGGGTACTGTGTTTTAGGTGAGGCGTCGTGGAATAATGACAGCTAAGAAGACCGTAATTGAGGGTCACAGTCGTGAACGGAGCGTCAAGCTCGCAGAAAGACGCCTACTTGACCGGCATCGTAGTCGCCAGCGGGGCGGGCAAGCGCGAACGGGTTGCTGTTGCTTGCGAATGTTTGCTCGTCGCTTCCCTGAAGGTTGCAGCCTCGGACGCTACTTAGTCAGCCGTCCTCTGCGGACTCCTGAGCTCATCAGTTGCTGCTATTACAATCATCAACATCATCATTGCTCTACATTGTGCTACTCTAGCGTGTTCTCGTTCAACGCCTTGCTTCGTAATATATAACCCAAAAAGGTCCAGCAAACAACCATTCACCACGCAGTGTGACCACCATCAATCCTCAGATCGGAGCCCGTCTGTTCCAAGTCAGCAACAACCAGACATGCTACCATCAACACTTACCATGAAAGAGCTAGAATCGCTCATCAAAAATACGGCAATGCCTCTGTAGTCCTCAGGCTTCGAAAGCCGCCCGAGCATGTTTTCCTTGGGCCAGTTCTCCCTGCGCTCGGGGAACTTGACGAACAGCTCCTCCACCATGGCCGTCACGATGTAGCCAGGCGAGATGGTATTCACCCGGATGTTGTACTGGCCCCACTCCGAGGCGAGGTTTCGACCGAGCTGGATCACGCCCGCCTTCGATGCGTTGTAAGCCGGACAAATGAGACCCTGCGCAAGTGTCAGTCTTTCCTTCCACATTCGAGCCTGAGGAAACACACCCTGTTGGCCACCGAGCCCGACATGCTGGCAATCATCGCAATGCTACCACCCTTTCCAAACTTGATCATCTGCTTCGCGACTGCCTGGCAAGTCATAAGAGAGCCAGTGATGTTCACTTCGAACATGCGGTTGGCATCTGCTGCAGTGTACTCCAGAGCAGACGTCTCTTGCTGGATACCAGCTGCCGCAATGAGCCCGTCCATTCTGCCATGTTGGTTGGCAATGTCCTCAACGATCTTGTTCAGCTGCTCCACCTCCCGTGTATCGACTTGTCGGTATTGTAGCTGGGTGCCCCACTCTTTCTCTGCCCGTTCCGCAATCTTGGGGAAGTCTGGCGACGGTTCAGGAAGTCGATCGAGCGCATACACTGTGTCAGTCTGTCAGTGCATAGAACAACGAGGGTACACTCATTGCTGACCAGTAGCTCCGGCCTCAAGAAGCGCTTGTGCTTGTGTAAGACCAAGTCCACGCGCAGCTCCAGACACCAGGATCACCTTGCCGCTAAGGCTGAACTCGGGAAGACCACCTGTCGGCATGTTGAGAATGCTGCTTCAATCAAGTCAAATGCCGGCAAACGTAGAGTGCTTATGATCTTTGTATGCAAGTGAAACGCAAGAAATGGAAGCAATTGATAGAATACGCTGTGCGAAAACGGACGAGCAGGAGGCAATGCAGACGACACGTCAACGGGAGAAGATGGTCTTTATTGCCAGCCCTTGAAAAACACGTAGCATCATCTGATGACGATCTGGACCACTCCGCCACCTGCCACGCTTCCATGGAATAATTCACGAGAGCTGGACTGAGCGACCATACAAACATCGCGGGGAACTTCCGCCACGGAACTTCCTAAAGCGGTCGTCCCGGGCACCTCCGCGGCGACCTTTTGCTGACATTGGACGACGGCAGAGACGGTGCTGCAGCGCATGATGTGACTTTGACCTAGGATTCTTAATGTCGTGGGCCGATTTCCACAATGGACCTGGATTAATTTTGATGCTGGAGCTCTCTTTTCGAACAACGAAAGCGGGCTAATCACCATCACCGCGCTAATGATAGCTATTGACTTGATTCGCCCCGCCAGCCCCGCATCTCGTGGCTTCAGTTGCAACAAGAGCTCGAACACGACAGCACGTTACTTGCTACAGCGTACAACAGCGTAACAATCATGAAGCGGTGTCTTCATCATCCAACACCGGCCATACGAGAGCCCTGGAGCAGAGACGCACTCCTGCTTTAGCAACACGAACACGGCAATGCAACCCCACGGTCGGAGCACGTCCCTTATCTCCCTGCATTATCTCCAGCTGTTGATTCCTAATTTCCTATAACACTTTCTAGGCTCATAGTCCGCCCTTTATGTACCTCTTCCACAAGTACCTCCTCCACAAGTACCTCCTCCTCAAGTACCTCTTCCACAAGTACCTACAATACAACCATTTCCAACTGTACACATTATGCCGTCCTTGGCTAATAAGTTGTACTCTCGCATCCACTCCAGCCTCGCCTCTCCCTCCATGCTGCCTTCCCGTCATCTTCCAGGCCCCGCGAACCATGGCAAGCCATAGCAAAACGCGCACAGGACCACCGCGATGCCACCCTCGCTGCGGTACAGCCTCCAGTGCCAGATATTCTAGAGCTCCCATTGGACTCGACACTCATCCCAAAGACCCTCCTCACGCAGGAAGAGCTCCAAATCACGGAGTCGGACCCAATGACGCTTATCCAAAAAATGTCCTCCGGCGTGCTATCTAGCGAAGCTGTTACAAACGCGTTCCTGCGAAGAGCTGCGGTGGCGCAAAAGCTCGTCAACTGCGTGACCGAATTGATGCCGGAAGCTGCGCTCTGGCGCACGGTGTCGCTAGATGCGTATCTCAAGGAGCATGGGAAGCCTGTTGGACCGCTGCATGGTATACGTCACCCCTACTCCCTAAAATTTGTGTAAAGTCTAAACATGGGCTGGACTCTATAGCTGCCTATCTCGACGAAGGAAATGATCCACATAGCAGGCTTGACGTGCAACGCGGCCTTCATCGTCTGGCACGACCGCGTGCCGGATAAGAATGCACACATATTGGAAATCTTGCTGGACGCGGGGTGTGTGTTGTATGCGCGGACGACGCAGCCGCAAACGCTCATGTATCTGGAGACGAGTAGTAACTACTATAGGATAACAGTGAACCCGTTCAACCGCAACCTGACATCGGGAGGCAGCAGTGGAGGCAAAGGCGCGTTACTTGGGCTGAGGGGAAGCTCTTTGGGCATAGGAACGGATATCGGAGGTACGCACGCCTGCCATACCACATCCGTCCTGCTCCAAGTCCCCACACAGTATGCTCATTGTGAGCCTGCGTAGTCCTGACTGACACGCTTCTCAACATACAGGTAGCATCCGCGTTCCCGCCGCCAACAACGGCGTCTACGGCCTCCGTCCCACCTCCAAGTGCCTTCCCAATCAAGGCATGACCGCCCCCATGCCCGGTGCCGAACACATCCTCGGCGTCATCGGCCCGCTCTCGACCTCCCTCCCCGCCATCCCACTCTTTGTGAAAACACTGCTTGACGCAAAACCCTGGCTCCGCGATCCCTCGCTCGTGCCCCTCCCGTGGAACACTTCTCCACGATTCCCCGTCGCCGCAGCCGGGAGCAAGACCATCAAAATTGGCGTCATGTACCACGATGGGGTGGTTCAGCCTCACACACCCATCTACCGCGTTTTGCAGAATCTGCATACCAAACTGGCGGATGTGCCCGGGATAGAGGTCACCACCTTCACACCCTACAAGCACGACGAAGCCTGGGACATTATCTACTCCCTGTATTTCGCTGACGGCGGCGCGGAGGAGAAAGCCGCCCTCGCCGCCTCCGGCGCACCGTGGCGTCCCTTGTCCAAATTCATCCTCTCCGAGAACCTAAATGTGAAACCGCTTTCTGTCCCAGAAGTTTGGGATCTGACGATTAAGCGGGACGAGTATAGGAATGCGTATGCGCGGCATCGGGCCGTGAGCGGGATCGATGTACTCATTTGCCCTGTGGGTCCGGGGGCGGCGCCGAAGGTAGATTGCGCGAGGTATTGGGGGTGCGTCATGTCCCGATGAAGTGGTAGGTGCAAATGCTAACGGAGGCATAGGTATACGGCGCAATGGAATTTGCTGGACTATCCGGCATTGATTGCGCCTGTGTCTAAAGTCTTGCCTATCGACATCCTGGACCCGGAATTCGTAGCGTGGAATGATCAGGATGCGTATAATCATTCATTGTGTAAGTATCTACGGGTTTATGTGAGTGCTGGATTGAGGGGCTGATAGTGAGGTACAGATTCGCCAGAGAAGTATGCGAATGCGCCGGTGAGCGTGCAAGTTGTGGGGCGCAGGTTTGAGGATGAGAAGGTTGTGGAGGCGTGGGCGTATGTGCAGGAGAAGTTGGGGTTGCCGTGGGCGGAGTATGTGTGAGTGGGTTTTGGTTGGGGTTGGGATAGGAGCGTCGCTTCAGTTACTCCAATTACTCCGCTGACTCCGGAGTAACCCTTCTCCAAAAATCTACGGCTTCTCCGCTTACCGTTTGTAGAAGCTTGAGCTCGGTCTACTCCTACCTTCGTGCATTCAGGTACTTGCTTGTGCGCCTAACTCTTCTATATTTGCTCTCGCCCAAAGGTGGAAGTGGGCTATAAGGCTACAGTTTCTTGTTGTTTAAAGACATCAGTAAACCTAGGGTAGATAATACGATAGCTAAATATTAACTGCTAATATAGTATTGTGTAGCCAGCTTTACGCTTTATGCGAGAGGCTTGCAGGCGACAATGGTCGGGCACGTTGGCCTATGGTTTTTCGCATTGCATTACGTTCTAGATGCACGACTGTTTGCTAGGACGGGAGGAGGACAATTGCACGAAGCATGCTTGTCATTATAGTATTTAAGCGAAAAACGGGCGCGATCTTAAAGGTGTTATGCTACCTAGAGAGCTTAACTGCTGCATAGGGTTGTTTATATATTATAGCTTAGGCCTTATAGGCATCGGCGCGAGTAAGTTATTATTAGCTATAACTGGACTAGTCTTGACACCCTTTTTACTGCTTACCCCTTTTTATAGCTAATTATTAGAGTGTATAGGTAATACGCTTCCCCCATTTTAGCACTTTCCTTATAGTCTATAACGCCTCCTGTATAGTAGGGAGGCTAAAAAATCCTTCTAAATACCTTTAAAAATAAAATAAAATAAAGTTACTTTAGTAGCTAACAATTTTTTTTAATAACCTCCTTACGTAGGTACCGTTATTGAAGAAAGTAACTAGTTGGACTAAGTATACTAAAACTGGCATTTTATATCCCTTTAAATAATCTAAAAAACGGAACTTTTCAAAATAAGTTTAGCGTATTTTCTAATTAGGACTAGTCTATAATCTATCCTATATAGACTTAGTTCGCCACGCTAAGCCTAATTATGTATAAATTTTAGACTATTCCTATATAGATTATAAACTAGCCTAAATAAGTAGGATTTAAGCCTATAACTTTTAATATTACTGCTAAGACTTACTAGGCCATTAGCCACTTAGCCATCCCGCTTACTACCTAGTTATATATGTAACTAATAACTAGAGTTAGAATCTAATATAATATGGGGCGGAGTATTGGCACTTATCTATACGTCCAGACTAAGTATTTTAACGTAGTTATAAATTATATAATAAAGTTACGTATTCTAGAATTATTAGGGGTCCTAAAGATATCTTGGCATCTGAGGCTCTAGAATAATATAAGACTCCAGAATCTATAAAATGTTAAACCCTACTAAGGTAGCTGGCCTTAGAGAGTTAATGGATAGTTTTGTAACGATAGCACGTGATAGGAAAAGGGACTCGTGGCTACTCACTTATAGTAGCTAGGATCAAACACTAGTTCTAACACTACTTATATATATATTATACTATACAAGAATACACCAGCTTTAGTATTCTTGTGCGTACCTTTTAGTACAAGTGGGGAAGTTACATAGTATTAGCTTAGTAAATAGGCGCTTATCCTATTACAAGTACTTGGGCAGGAGTACTATTAGGCAGAAAAGGGTTATTAATAGCTTACGCTTATAAATAGGGACGTTAGTATTAAAGTTATAAAATATTAAATTAATAAAAGACTACGGTAAATCTGAAAGATGGGTTAATAAATAGATTAAATATAAAGGTAAGGTCTTATTTTTATGTTCTTATATACTGTTAAATCCCGATAGGGTAACTAGTCCTAAAGGGATAAGGGTTGGTTCTCGGGTAGGAGTATTAGTAATATAGGTAAAGGGTATTAATAGCTTACGCGTATTAATAGGGGCGTTAGTATTAAAGGTGTATATAGTATAATTAAATTAATAAGAGCCTAAGTTAAATCAAAATAATAGATTAGTAAATAGATTAAATATAATAGTAGAAGACTATTATCGCGTTTTTATATATATAACTTATCCCACGAATCCTAGGAGTCTTAATAGTCCTAAAGTCTTAAGTGCTAAGATACTTCTAGGACGCCTAATATTTCTAGGACGCGTGACTTGGTCACGTAACTCGTAGCTAAGTAAGGAATCTTGGCTAGTCGCAGTCCATGCCCCGTCTTGCGTCATGTTGGGTTTCGACGGATCCTAACATATACTTATCCTACTTAAAATACTTAAGGCAAGTAAATTAAGTAAATGTAATAGCTTTATATTCCTGCTCAATCTGCTTAAGTCGAGCGGATTGAGTAATCACCTAACTCCTTTATACTATGCTACTATTGGTCGCTATAAAGACTATAGACGCCATAGAGCCTAGCTAGATAGTGCTAATAACAGATTTTAATATTATCCCCCTCTTCTAGCTAATTTATTCTTAAATTACCTAACCTATCGCACAGGCTAAATAGAGTATAGTAATCTTGCCTTTTTGCGTATTTTACTATAATATCTTCTTCTAAAGCTCGCGCTATCTATCTTAGTACTAAGATTTATTATAATAGTATTCTTTTGTGAGGATTCTAAATGTCGGCAATAACGAAAGTTCTTTTATATAGTTATTACCGGGCCAGTAATATGCAACCATAGATTTAATCACGTAACTTAATTAGTTTACTTAGTAGTCTTGGCGCACTAATTATACTAGGCTGGTAAATGGGTTGGGTCGCAAGGGCCACAGTTGGATCGGACTAAGCAGAATACAAAAATTTCAAAACTTAAACTCTCTATAACTTTATAAATAGAGGACCTATACTTATGCAAACTTATTACGAGGTGTACATATATGTAAGTTATATAATTATAAAAAAAGTTAATACTTTATATTTATTTTAGAGAGTAATTATCTTTTTAGTAGTATTTTACGTCTTTTTTTAGGATGTACGACGTAATATATTATATAATTTTTTAAAAATTAAATACATTAATATTAATATGCATATATATCATATACTAAGATTGCATAAGTATACACTACTGCACGTAAATTGCTGTAGGCATAAGGCATAGCATCAGCGAGGCTAGTGTAAAGATACAGGATTCCTGTGTAGTTGAGGCACAGCTGCATAGCTCTTCCTACATCGCACTCTCCTCTCCCCTCACTACTGCACGTAAATTGCTGCAGGCATTGCGGCTTCGCCCCATCACACGAGCTGCAACATGTGCTGCTTAGCCTCACCTTTCGTAAATGGGTTAGCGCTGACTATGGAACGCTACTGTGGTATCCGGCGAAAGTAGTGTCAGTGGGGCTGTGGCGTTGCGTCTTGAAACATAGACATATGGCTGGATAGGAGTGTGAGAGCCAATCAATTCTGCTTATTCATAAGTAGCAACTAATAGGTACCCTTTTATACGTACAGACACGCACAGACCTTCGTCTCCACCGACACTACTTTCGCCGGATACCACAGTACATCAACCTGCCAATTGGCGCCGTTGTCGCTGCCATGATTATATTCTTTTTCCCTCGCATCACGCAACACAAACCGCCCAAGGAGCCTGATTATCGAGCGCTTCACAAACGGGCGCGTCAATTCGGAGAAATGGCAAGAATATGGCTCAGTGTATCGTCTTTGGTCTGGCCCGCATCCTGAAATGTTCGTTCCCTAAGCGTCCCAAGAACAAGTTCTGGCGCAAGCAGATGTGCATATTCTGACGGCTAACCGTCCAACAGCGTGATCACCACACCCAAAGACTTTAAACACTTCAGCTCCGACGCAAACGACCATGGAAAACCGCACAATATGAATTTGGGCTGGTTCGTCGGCCAGTCTCTTGGCCAGTGTCTGGGCTTCCACAACGGGCAGTCGTGGGTGTGCATGCGCAAGATCTTCGAACCGACGTTCACACACAGTGCGGCGGTGTCGCGCGTGGAGACGGTAGATGGTGCTGCGAAAGCGTACGTAGAGAATCTGCCAAAGCTGGCTGTGAATGCATCTGGGGAGAGGAGAGGTAAATATGGGGAATCGTTTCTGCTCTCTGTTGCGGAGGGCTTCACCAAGTTTCCGTACTTCCTCACTGCGAGGGTCATATATGGTGCGATGACGGAATCGGAGGAGAACGACCTGTGGCGCATCACACTGAATCGGGCGGCGCTGACACCGTACTTTTTCGGTGACGGGTTGTACCGTTTCGCGACGGCAACGTGGCTGTTTGATCGCGGGGCGATTGGGCGATTGAGGGAGTTTGAACGCGAGTGGACTGCGTTCCATAGTAACATCGTGCATAAGCGGCGGACAGAGGGGACCAGGCCTCCCATTATCTCGTACTGGGAAGAATATGAGAGCGGGAACATGACTATGCCCGAGGTGAGATTCTCACTCCTATTCATAGTCGGAAAACTACTGATACTTGGGTGCTTTGTAGCTCCTGCAAACGCTCGACGAACTTCTCATCTTCAATCTCGACGTCATTACACACGTAATCTCCTGGTGTATCACGCTCGTCGCCGAGCACGAGACTGTCAAACAAGAACTGTGCGAGGAGATTGCGGCGAATCAACATGATTTGCCTGCATATATTGCAAAGTCCGACACACATTTACGTCGCTGCTTTGCAGAGTCGATGCGCATTCAACCCTTCACCAGTACGTATAAAAATATGGTCAGGATGCGAACTTTTCATTCAGAATGCTGACTGTGTATGGCGATAGTCTTCACTCCAGGCGAATACTCCAATGAGGTCAAGAACTTCCTAAAGCCGGGTGTACGTCCCCTCTTTCCCATCCATCCTTTCCCCAGCTGACACCTCTGCCAGACCCAGATCCTCCTCGACGTTCTCGCCATCAACGTGCGCAACCCCTACTGGGGGGCTGATTCTCACCTTTTCCGCCCCTCGCGCTTCATTGGTCTGAAACCGTCGGAGCTACGGTACAACGTGCATAGCTTCGGGATAGGCTCCCGCAAGTGCATGGGACAGTATGTCGCGACGCACATTGTGAAGGCGTTGGTGTTGCATTTGTTTAGTGTGTATGAAGTCAGGCTCGCCGACGAAGGGGCGGTGAAGGTGGACAAGAGTGCGTGGACGCCGAAGGCGGGCGGCTTTTTGAGACTGCCGAGGAAATCGGTTGGATAGAGTCAGGGGATGAGGGTGGGTGAGAAGGCGCGAGGAAATAATGTAAGGGAAGCACGAGATGAGACGTAAAGATTGGATTGCTTATATACGGAGAGACGGTTGCAATTGTGGTTAGAGAAATCAGAGGCAAAGTGGAAATGGAAACATCTCACCCATACTGTGGCCAGTATTCCTGCCTTTACTCCTAGAACTTCTCTGCAAAACGCTCCGACTTACCCCGCACAAAGTGCTTGACAAAAAATATATATTAAAATACCATGTAAAGCTAAAACAATCGTCATTTCTTAAAGCTAACAAAACTTCCTGCAAATTCTCTTCTAGCAACTTAAAACAAAACTCCTTAAAATACTCCAGAGTGATTTCGGAGGGAGAAATTTAGAGGAAGGCAGGAGGATGCCCCTCCTTCGAACACTAACCGTGGGCGCCGAGGATCAAAGTTAAGCAATAGAAGCATTTCGCTGTAAAATACATGGTATTCCCTTCCTGCTAACCAATCAAAATCTCTCGCCATTCTTAGTCCGTCTTTGCCTCCACCATGGGCTTCAACATGCCCGCAATAACCCCATCCGCCATGTTACTCGGCAAAAGCCCATACACAATCCCATCCTGCACCGCATGCCAGAAGTACGGCACCACGGTGCGATGCCCATGTCCAACCCTAGCCAATATCGACTTGGCCATGACGTCCGCCGTCGGCATCATGAGTCCCGCTTTGAGATTCGGGTCCTTTTGAAGTTGTTGCGTGTAGGTTGGGCCAACGACGGCTTCGAGAACCTCCACGGCGGACTTGGCCTGTGCTTGCTCGGCGTAGAGGGCGCGGTTCCAGGCGTGCAGCGCGCCCTTGCAGCCAGAGTAGGCCGCGACATAGGGCTGTCCGAAGTGCGCGCTCGATCCGCACGTCACTATGAGTGTGGGCTTGCCTTGGGCGACGAGCTGCGGGAGGAGTGCACGCGTGAGTTGGAGCGGGAATTGGACGTTGAGCGAGTACAAGGCCCGGATTTCGTCGGGCGTCGTAGACTCAAAGTGCTTGAAGTTGCTCGACAGCGGGGCGGTGCCGCCGACGTTGTTGATGAGGACGGTCAGCGGGCCAGGCAGGTCGCCCACCTGGGCGACGATGCGGTCGATGTCTGCGGCGGCGAAGTTGCTGGCGTCTACAACGACGGTCCGGAATTCGCGTTGTGGGTGGGCCGCGGCGAGTTCGTCACGCACACCTTTGAGCTTGGTCTGGTTGCGGCCGTGGATGAGGACGTTGAAGCCGCGCGCCGCGAGTTCGAAGGACAGAGCGCGACCGATGCCGTCGCTAGAGCCGGTGACGAGCGCCCAGCTTGCTTTGCCTCCAGACCCCTTGCGGAGATACTTTGGCAAGCCCGAGGCGTAGAACCAGTGGATTAGGGGGAGCGGCATCTTCGCGGTATCACGTGACGTGTTGGGCTGTGGAAGCGACTGTAGCAGTGGGCTGTAGGGATGACAGCTGCCAAGATGGTGCTTCGAGCTATGTATACCACAGTAGACTCCATGTGTGGCAGAGGAATTCGCCGAACGCTGCAAGGCTTGGGAGAAGCCGGCGCTGAGTTACGCCGGGCGGCCGGACGAAAAACGGATTCGGCAGGCCTCAGGCGTCGCAAGGTCGCGAGGCTGGGCAATTGCGTCGACCGTCTTGTAGCACAGAGGTGAGGGGAACAGCCCGTCGGAATCAGCCACACGCGAGGCGCTTTGTTCTCGTGCTCAAGCAGTTTTCCTTTTTGGGTGATGGAACGGAGGAGCTTCGTACACTAACCGGTAGGGTGGACTAGGTAAGCAGCTTGGGCCACGCCATAGGCAGCGTCAACAACAACAGAGCACATGAGCACGAAGAAAATTTGCTAACGAATCTATGACGGTCTTGTTCTTCCTCTAAAAGTCATCGAATGCGCCAGATGACCGCAACCTCCCGGCATTTGCAATGTGCAACCTCCGTCGCCCCAATGGGAAACAAAAATCTCTACGACACCATGTAGACGAGTTTTACTCCGGAGAGATTCTGCGCCCTCACCTCGTCCACACCCTTGATGACATCCTCCCAGCTGCCCTCTACCACCCTCACAGGATGCGTCTCCAACAACCCCCGCAGCGTACGCCTCGATGCCCACTTTGCGATGATCAGGCAGCGCCTCCCTCGCGTACTCGCCATCGAGCGCGACCTTCTCGCCGAAGATGGTCAGCGCGAGCAGCCAGGACGGCGAGACGGTGAGGCTGCGCTTGCTCGTGACGGTGGTGCGGAAGGGCTCGAGGGCCGTGTAGCGGCCACCCGCGCGGCCGAGGGCATCGTAGCAGAGCTGCGTGGTTTCGGCTGTGGAGACGCAGTCAAAGGCGTAGGCGAGCTCGTTCTGCGTGTAGGCGCGGATGGCGGCCGCCGTGTTCGCGCCGTGGTAGTCGAAGGTGGCCGTGGCGCCGAAGCGCTTTGCCAGACCGAAGTGTCTGGGTGAGCAGGTCGCTATGGCGCGGAAGCCAGCGCTGCGGCAACGATTAGCACAGAGCGGAACACACAGTCGTGAAGACATGGGCAAGGTAAGCATGAGCACACGTACAGCTTGAGCAACTGAATCGCCCGCGTCCCCGTCGCCGTACTCCCACCCACCACCAGCACAAACGGCCCTGTCGGTTCCTTGTCCCCCTCTGCGTCCCCCAACGCAGCCAATTTCGTTGGCACCTCGAGCTCGACAAACAGCCCGAGCACTGCCGTACTAACGCCCATCCCCAACGTCGCCGCCTCCGCCCAGCTCATGCCCGCCGGAACCCTTAGCACCAAGTCCGCATCCGCAGCGACGTACTCCGCGAAGGCGCCGCCTGCGGGATTCAGGCTGTTCATGCCATGCACCATGCCGGCGACGCGGTCACCGATTTGGAGTTTGCCTTTGGCAAGCGCCTCGTCGCCGAGCGCTACGACGGTGCCTGCAAAGTCGTACCCCGCGATCGTGTTGGGGGCGGGGCTGTAGTCGAGCATTTTCGCGTCGACGGGGTTCAGGGCCACGGCTGCGGTGCGGATGAGGGCCTTGTTTGGGAGGAGCTGGGGGACTGGGGCAGAGTGGGAGACGGCGAGGGCGCCATCTTGCGTGACGGTGATGGCGGTTTGGTGTTTGGAGAGAGGTGGTGTCAGGGTGGACGGAGGTGGGGACATGCGGGAGGGCATCTTGGCTAGATTTCGATGTGATGATTGCGTTCAGGGTATGATCTGTAGCGATGTGACACAATGCTGTTAAAGCGCGGCACAGATGGAGATGTGAATATCGAGAGCAGTCCGATACATCCGCATATGTCTACCCGTGTCGTCCATTCCTCGCTCTTCCGCAACTCTTGAAGCCGCGACGCTCGATCTGACCATTCTTCGCATGCACGTCCGTACCAACATGGCCCATGCTGAATCGCGATCGACGAACACCTTCCAAAAATGTCGACGGGCTAATTCATTGCCGCTAATGTGCATCCGAACTTGCGGTCCAGTGAGCAAGCTCCTCCGAACTGTACAGTTCGTTCAGCTCTGCTCCGAAAGTCGGCCTTGTATCTGTCGGAATTTAGTAAGATAGAAAGTGTCCGAACTTTTGCAAATTTTCCAATAACGCCGGAGAAGCTCGGGTCAGATGGAGAGAAACGCTGGATAATCTCCAGGCTGATTACATGGCAATCAACAGCTTCTATCGAAAATCTCATGCGTGTAGAAGGATCTGAAGTTGAAAATTAGTGAGCCGCGTAGAAACTTGAGTTTTGAAACTTGCTTCCTCAAAAGTTGATGGACTCGGACTTGCAGATAGGAAGTCTAAAGATGAAAGCTTAATGTACAAATACAGTTGTTTTGACGGGAAAAACATGTTCTGAGAACCAACCCTTCCGGTATGCATGCGCCAACTGTTATGCTAGTAGAGTGAAAGAGATAATGCTACGATTTTGATGGGCGGGAGATGGAGTGATTGCCCTACACCATTGACAGATGAGTGGGGCTCAAAAGTGGACAGAAAAAGTCGATTGTATTGTGTGTGTGCTGAGACTAGCTATCTATAGTACACGAACAGAGAATTGATGACTAAGCAGGTGCACGGTGGACCGTAGGGTCACCGGGGCAACTGACAACCATCACTGATGCCCGGTTCCATGACGAGTAAAAAAAATCTATGGCAAGATCTGCCTAGACTCGCAATTCGCCTCAAGCGGCGGCTCCCATCTCAATCTTCTTGCCCTTGACACTCTTCCACTCCACAAAGACACAGCCCACCAAAGTAAACGCAGCCATGGCAGTGGCTACTAAGAAGACGCGTGACAGGGCGTTATTGTAGCTCAGTATGATCGCGGGCAACACGTCTTCGGAAAACGTGATCTGCAGCCTTGAGGCGCCCGTTTCTAGCACCTCGGATGGATGAATGGCGGGTGCGTTTTTTGCGAGCTCCTTGACAAGCGTATTGGAGAGCACGGTTTCGCCTACTGAGACAAACATGGCACCGCCGAGGGATTGTACAAAGACGATCAGCGAAGCGCCAATGGGCACGTCTTTGATGTCTAGAACTGTCTGGACAGCGACCATGGGCTGTTGAAGGCAGAAGCCGACACCAACACCGAAGAGGATTTGATATCCAATCCAAACCGACGTTGCAGTCTGGGGTGTCCACGTCGTCAGCAGGCCTGCACCTACCGTCATGCCGATGGTGCCGATGTAGAGATAAGGAACGTAGTGGCCTTGGGCAGTGACCAAGATGCCGGCAAGGATACTCAGCAGGACCGCAGAGAGCATCATGGGCAGGTTCCGGATTCCGGATCCGACCGCCGTGGTTCCGCGAACGGCCTGGAACCAGATGAGGATGTAGTAGACGCCGATGAAGAAGCTCGCACCCAACGCGAATGCATAGAGAGCCGATGCCCACACCGTGCGGCTCCGTACGATGCGTGGCGGCACGGTGGCATTCTCCTGCTTCCACATCTGCACGCCAACGAAACCAAAGAGGAGCAGGCCACCCAGGACAAATAGCGCAACGACACGGCCATTACCCCATGGGTACTTGACACCGCCCCACTGCAAGGCGAGCAGGAGACAGATGACGGATGGGACGAGAAGCAGGGTGCCGATGGGATCGAATCGGTCGATGCGCTGCAGGAGAGGCCGTTGGGGTACTTCCATTTGGGTCCTGAAATTGGCTTACTCCGGGGGAGAATGCCTGGGTTGAAGGTCGAGAGGATGAGCGTGGTGATTGTCTGCAACGTACGTTGGCATGGTCCATTTGTGTGACTGCTGCGGGGGCACACGATCTTACCTCCAGGATCGCAATTCCCCCGCATGGCCAAAATCTGCCATACACGGGCCACATTGAAATGGCCAATCAGGAGAGCTGCCAAGTGAACACCAAATCTATATCGTGATATTAGTAATTTCTACTTACTAGCTAAAATACCCCTATTTTAAAATTATCTGTACCTATAAACATGCTAAAAGCTACTAGCTTATTTACTAATATTCCTAACTTTATAAAATATATAAAATATAGTAAATCTAACGCTAAAAAGCCTAATTTACTAATAAATCTACTACTTAATTAGAAACCTCTTAACGTTAATAATCTATATATTTTTAGAGAGAGTAACTTATTTAAAGGTATTAATTATAATAGCTTAATTATCTTATTTAATTTATATTTCTCTACTAACGTTATAGCCTATATAGTATATTATATAAATTAATATGCTAAGGCGCTTCGAGCAGTAATGCTTAGTAGTTACTATAATTAAAAACTAATATCTCTAGAAGAGTTTTATACGTACTTTTTAATTATTATTTATATAGGCATCTACTAGGAGCCCTTATTAGCGTAGTACTAGGAGAAGGGTTACTAGAACGCTCCTATATATAAAATTAACGAGTTTATATCCCGCTAGCGTTGGCAGCAGCTAGATTAGTACCTGTACTATACTAAGGTAGAGTAGAGCTTTTGCTCCTTATTTAGCTATGTCTAGGATCTCTCGTAGCTACTCTGTAAGCGCTCGCTTTTATATTAAATGCCTAGTAAGCACCTTTGCGTTAATAAGGTAATTACGAGATTTACTAAACGCGCGTTAAAGAAAGTAATAATTAAAATAAAGCTTATATTTAAAAGTTTTAAAATCTAGTATCTAGTAAATAATAAAGTAATATTTAACTAGCTTTTTCATACCCGTGGTAGAGGACCTATTGATTTAATTAAAATTACTAACGCTAACGCTACTAGTAAATTTTTAACTTTAATAAAGCTTGTCCTTATTACCCTTATACTTGCTAAGGATACTGTTCGAGAAAGGCTTTTTTTAGCTAATTATTATATTATCTAGAATAATAATTTTTTTAATATAATACTTATACTAAAATATTTTAAATCTAAAGGCGTCGACTGCGCTAGGACTATTAAAATAATAAAGATAATAATAGCGGAGATCTTTAAGTAGACTATAAAGATAAAATTTTAAATAAGTAGTATACTTATCGCCCGCAAAAAGCTATCTAAAAAGCGATTTAATAGTAATCTTATATGTCTTAAAATACACGCTTGGCAGTCCTTAAAGTAGGGAGAAATATATTAGGCGCTATTAGTATTAAAGGAAGTACTAAAAGTAGTCTAAAAAATAATTAAGTTGTCCTTTTTACTAGTATAGTTATAAATTATAAGTATTAACATTATTTTTTAGTATAGTGTTAACTTTTATATAGCTACTTAGTACGTTGAAAAGCTCCGTCGACGCTTTAAAATAGCATTAAATAATAAGAAGATCTTTACGAACGCTTTTAATAATAAGTTTATTAAGTTAATAGGAATACTAATAATAATAAATAATTATAATACCTATAAAAGCAAGATTAATTAATTTAGGTAGTATAAAAGCTATTACTTTATTTAGTAGGCTAAATAGCGTATTTAGCGCCCTTTACTTTACTTCCTACTTAATTTAGCACTAAATAATACTTATAAGCTATTATTATACTTGTCCTAGCTATTAATAAAAAAATATGTTATAAAGACTTCCTGTATGCCCTAATTAACCAGCTTTTCGAGCGCGGAGGCCGACTTTGCAATGGCAGTAACAAACGTCAGCACGTAGACGATATCGTCAGCGACGCTGGCAGCTCCCACACGTCTACAAGGCTGTTTGCAGAGGCGAAGACTTATGTATCTTGTGCGACGTCTGGGTGTAAAAAGCACAGTCTCGCCGCCGCACTCCAAGCGCAGATCGGACTTGTCGGGGCTGGCTCGCTCTTCGCCATTGTACAGGGCGCGGCCATGGCAGGCTACGGTTTGCCTATTGTGTTGGGGTCTGTTTGGGGTGGGAGAAGCTTGATTTGCTGGGGCGCTCGGGCACTCTGGAATAAGTTCATGAAGGGACCTGAGAATGATGATGAGCCTGGGATCAGGTCCAGCTTCTTGTACCCGGAGTTGCACGAGAATGTGTTGGAGGCCGTCGTTCCATTTATCGGCACTATCACTTTCCATCATACGCCTACTACCCACGACGCTGTCAACGTGTATAGGACGAACGTGATGGGAAAATTCACTTGCACCGACAAAAACTGCCAGGCTAAAGGCTGGGGCAGCAAGAAAGTCTCGATCGTTATCAGCAAGTACTACGGAAACGAGTACAACGCTGTCGTATACGGCCAGCGATGCAAGGAGTGCAATCATCTCGGCGACTTGCACCTTGATAAAGATTCGTACGTCGAGCGTGTTGCGTATCGACTGAAGAAGTGGGGTGGTGTTGAGATGGACAAACCATACTACACGAGGAAGCAGGGACTGCCGCATAAGCGTGACCTGTGTGAAGGATGCAAGCGTGGCTTGTGTTCCGAGGAAGTTGATTAGTCGCCAGAGTCATGGCATACGAGCAGAGAAGTGTAACTCTGGTATGCTATTCGAGCCCATGTTTGATGCTTAGAAAGTATGCTTATTATAACCTTAGGTTCCCTTCCGTGACCAGAGGCTACCTGTTCGCTCTCAACCGGCAACGACACCTTATTCACGAAATTGGTATCTAGAAGAGCAAGCTTGCTGCTTTATCTGTATTGGAAATTGAAGTGGTATATCCAACCGAAACGCTTAAGAAGATTACGAGTCAGAAACGTCCATACCGGGAGCGTGGAATAGACTCGTTTAATGCTCTGTATCTTGGCGGCCACTCACAGCTTAATTACCCCTTAGACGGGCCTAATTCAAGCCTTTCTACTACATGTCTTATGTTTAGTTCTCGTGACTCTTAATTTGTTTCTGAAATGTGCTTCTTGCAAATATCTGTTCTGTGACTGCATTTGAAAGAGTTGGCAGGTAAGAAATGACTACTCGGCCCCTAGCGGCTGCTGCGCAGTTTTTCCGCGAAAAAGGCCGTGCTCCGCACGGCCCTACTAGCTCAATGATCGCACACGCTCAATGATCTAAATGTCGTAAAATGCCTTTTGTATAGTAATTTGTATAGTAATTACATCGCTAAACATTTGTTTTATTACTCGCAAGCCCAGTCAGCCTTTTCTAGTAAAATAGCGTTAAAAAATTTAAAAATAGGAGATAAGTAGCCCTCGTCGTCGTTGCTAATAGGGGTAACTTCGAGCTACGTCTTAGGGACATAAAATTAACTATCCTATACTTGTATTATTGCTTATTTCTCCTTAGGGAAGGATAGTAGCGTAGGTACGTCTCTTTTTTATTGCAGGTGCCGCGTGTAAGGATCTATGCCGCTACTGTTAACGTACGCGACTTTAAGTGCTAAAATTAAGCTCTCTATAATAGAATGTCTTGCCCTAAACTTGCCTCTCTATTCTAGTTTTTATATAGATTCCTTATATAAATCCTAGAAGCGCTTAGCCAGCGCTAAGTTTATAACTCTATACTCCTAACGCATTAGTTTATTAGATAAAGTTTTAATTACTAGGCTATCAAATATAGTTATATAAGACCTACTACGCATAGTAAGTAGGCCCTTATAGTAATGCCTACTAGACTTTTTACCCTAATTACGTACGTTTAATAGTATTCTCTTCTAGGTATTAAATTATTTAACAAGCGCCTTTTAGTGGCGCGCCGCGACGGTAGCTTCTTATTTAGTAGCTTTATTAGTAACCCTCTTTACAGCTATATTTTAGTAATCTCTAGTATAAATAGGACCTTTATTAACATTAACTATATATTAATTACGCCTATAACGCTTAGCGCAGGCATGCTTAGTAGCCTTTATTTAGTAAAAAGTCTACTCTAGCCTTACTACGTTGTAGGCTATTACTAAACTACCTTTAAGTATTAAAATTATGTCCTTAGCTTGCTTGCGTGGTAGCTACTTTTTTAGTATATATATAATAGCTTTCTCTTGTAAATTAAGTGTACGTATCGTCTTCGGCGTACTCTAGCCTATATTACTAGGCAATCGGTGGGGTTGCGGCGTTTAAAAGGGCTGAGAGAGCTCCGTAAACAAAGGCGTACCCATGGCGCCTAGCAGCTGGCGGAGTAGTCGACTATGCGTAGGAGGAGAGAGGCACCGGAGTACTGCAGGGACGCTGTCGCCGTCCTCCTCATTAGACGACTGCCAAGTAGGAGTCGAGGGCTCCTGTACGCAGTCGACAGCTGCCGTTGCCTCCTTAGTAGCGCGGGCAGCCTCCTGAGCTCTTAGAGGCGTGATTACCTGCTTAGGATAGAAGGGTGAGAGGCCTGTTTTGCGCCAGCCACCCTTTACTGTACGAGGCGTAAACGTCTGCCCTCTAATTTATAAGAGAGTTACTAAGAAATTTAAGCGTTAGATTTTAGTAGCTCCTATACAAAAGGCCTAGTTAAGCGTCTAAGCGTAATACCACTTAAGAGGCTAAAAATAGCCTACGTTAAGTAACTAGAGGAGATAAGTAGTGTGCGGAGGGAGGGTAAAAAGCTATATATAATTACTCTCCGCGTACTTTGCAAAGTCGGACGTAAGGTAAGATCTATAGCTATTAATAAGGAGTAGTCTCCACGCGCCCTAAGCGCTCTCTATAATTATCTTATTAAAGTGCTTTATTTAGTCTATAGCTGTAAAGTCGTTAGCGTAGCTACTATTAGTAATATTTATAAGGTAATTATTAGGTAAATTAACCGCCTATTACTCTAGGATTAACTTCGCCTTAATAATAAGCATAGGCGCGATAACTTGGCCATCTATAAAGCAGCACTCTGCCATAGAAATAAGCTCTCTATTCGTCGCAATAGGTATAAGGACTTAACGCCCGCGTCTTGTATATACGTAACAGTCCTTTACAATACCTATACAGATTTCTATTTTATCTATATTATACTTATTTATATTAGAGATAGCGAGGCGTTACTCGTATACTTATAACTTATTAAACCACGCCTAAAGGCCGTCTAGAGACTACGCTAACTTTTAAGCTAAGTTAATTAGCTTTACTTTTATTTTATAGTATTTTATATAAGAGTTAAGCTAGCGTAATGCCTAATTAACGCTAACGCGCGGCGGGTTATTATCTCCTTTATAAACTTTAGCTAATAGCGCGTTAGCATGCTAATAGACAAGCTCCTTTATAATACTAAATCTAACGTTATTAATAGCGTTATAGAAACATTTAAGCGCAGATTTTTATTTATCTAATAGTCTTTTATTAGTAGCAAGGCGAGTTAACTTATTATTAAGGCCGCAAAGGGAGCGCGTGACGCGCTGGCAGAGGTGGCTTATGTTGCGATCTCGACAGTATGCGGTGACGTTGGGCCGCGCAACTCCACGCAGCTCCACAAGTGCGTTTTCGACGATCTTAGAGTCTTGAATGTACTGTGGGACCTCCTTCGTAACTTTAGGCATTTTATTTCGTGTAAATTGGGCGTGTTTTGATGGCGCTGCGTGGATAGGTGGTTATTTGGATCATTGAGCGTGTGCGATCATTGAGCTAGTAACGTGTCCGTGCACCCAATGCACGGATTCAGCCAATGCACGCCGAACACCATAAACGCTCTATTAGAAATAAGGCTGCAGAACCACCCACAAACAATATTATTATAAGATTTTCTACTAGGATAGTAAATCGATAGCTGCGATTTATTTGCACTATTTAAATCTATCTAGAAGCTTGACGTCGCGGCCGCTCCGTGTGGATTTGGTTAGGGCAGCAGATGCGCCCTTTGAGGCCTCCCTAACATTCGTAGCATTAACAACACGTTTCTGACGCTTTCTGCTCTGTGGAGATGGCTGAGAAGCTTTTCTCTTACTCCTTTGGGATAGTTGTAGAGCCTTTTTAGCGTTATTGGCAGACTTCTAGGCAGTGCGCTAAGCTGCCTTTTTAGCTTTCTCCTTCTCCTTTGCCTTCTTCGCTGCCTCTCTCGCTGCACGCTTTTCTTGCTGGATTTTCTCCTTGTATAGCTTAGCTACCTTCTTTAGCTCTGCTATCTTTGCTTTTTAAAGCTACTACTGCTTATCCTCTTGCTCCTTAATTAATTAACGATAACGTGCCTCCCTTACTTTCCTTAGTAACTATAAGATAGCCCTACTATAATACTCCTAGCGCTGTTAAAGGTCTAGAGCTTTACTCTTCTTATTACGCTTCTTCTTAATAGATAGCGCCTGCCTAAGCCTATCGTTGTCATGCTTAAGCAGCTTATTTTTAACAGATAGGTGGTAGAGTAATTAACGAAGCTTTTGTGTATCCTTATTACTTTAATTACTTACTATAGAGCGTACAAGCCTATCCATCTTTCTCTAGTCATAATCGCTAAGCCCTAATAAGGAGCTATTGCCTGATTCTTGATCCTAGGTGAACCTATTAAGGATAGGGTCAGGATCAGGTGGCTTGGTTAGTTGGTTGGTTAGTATTTATTTTTCGTCTAGTTAATAGGGATTAAGTCCACCATCTCGCCTCCCGAAGGGCATATACGACGTGCTAAGCTATAGAATTACAGTACTAACATACTACCTTAGAAAGCATTTCTTGCCTGCGCGGGTATTACTACCATTTTAAGCTATAGCTCCCCTTCCCGTTAGGGAGACTAAGCAGTGTATGTACATTAGAATGAATCCCTTATATGTGTTCAGAGGCAGTTTAGTGCTGTAAGAAGAAAGAAAAGGAAAGAGTGGATAGGTATGGAGAGCTGGTGCTCTGTTAAATCGGAGCCGTGGCTCTGCGC
Organism: Bimuria novae-zelandiae CBS 107.79; assembly: GCA_010015655.1. NCBI lineage: Eukaryota > Fungi > Ascomycota > Dothideomycetes > Pleosporales > Didymosphaeriaceae > Bimuria > Bimuria novae-zelandiae. Next base: position 158,894 of record ML976683.1, read on the forward strand.
GAGGAGAGCCTTTGTACCAGGCTTAGCGATGCCTGTGTCGAAGGAGATAGGTGTAGTAGGAAGGCAGAGCCAGGCCTGTCCTTCTTCTTTATCCCTAAGAGTCGTATAATATAAGGCCAGGCTAGCTGCCTTATTTGCGTGTTATGTCAGGTCAGGGACGCTAATAGTTAGTCTTTAGAGAGCTACGGGCAGCTCTTGTTATTATAGGTGTTAAGAGCTAGTGCTCTATTAAATCGTGCTATAGCTCTTCGCATAGAGAGCCTTTGTATTTAAGCCTAGCAGGTGCCCATATCTTATAAGAGTAAGGAGTGTCACGACTGTCTCCTTGTCTTAGCTATAGTTATAGCCTTTAACTAAACGTGAAAATCTAAGCGGCGCACGGGCCATTTTGAAAAGATTTTAGCTTACTAGGGAGCTGAAAGAGAAAATAGGGCAGCGCGCCTGCCACAACGCCTGTAGCTAAAAGAGGACGCTAGAAAATAGATTTACAAAGGTATTTAAGTCGTGTTTTAATAAAAAATTAATGGATATCGACCTTTTAGTGACCTGGAAAAGTTAATGTTTAGTGCAGGATCAGGTGGCGATATACCTGTAGCTCTAAAAGAGCTAAGGATAGTTAATTCTTTGAAAGAGGCCTTCCACGCATTCTAGAATAGGGGAAAGAAGTCGCCTTTAGTAATAAAAGCTAGGCCTTGGCTTCTATAAAGGTATCTTAATAGCTCTGCTAAGTAGGCTGTTAATAGAGGCTTAAACATCGCAACATTAAGTAGCTAAAGTGTATAAGTTAAATAAGGAGGCAGGACAGCAAGCAGGATCCTATTCTAATTATAGTAGTTAATAAAGTCTATAGTAACATAAGATCCGTGGCCGTCTATAATTAAAAGTTAATATAATCGTCGAGCCTTCTTTTTTATACAGCGATTAAACACCTGCTTAAGCTAGGCAAGCCCGATATCGTTGTTCGTCCAGCCAGAGGATGATAAGGTGATAAAGACTTTATAATATCCTGCCTTAATATCCTCTACCCAGCTTGATTAGATGTCCTTGTTGGCAGCCTTATAGATAAGGCTTGGCGGCAAAGCTGATCCATTAGCGCAGATACATGCTAGGAGCGTGATCCACGCGCGATTGCCATCCTGGAGTAATGCCCTAACCTCCTTTTTTTCCCACATTCGTCTGCTGAATATCCTCTTTGTTCTACCAACGATACTAATCAGGACACCTTTTTCATCCATATTGTAGATATAACGAGGATCTATGCGATATTAATTGATCTTGCTATGTACAAGGTTAAAATAGAGGCGATATTTATCTACTAAATTAGCTTTGTGGCGATTGCTGTCCATGCCGACGGTCCATTGCGAGATGAGATGAATGCTGTGTTGGTTAATAAAGCGGGTAACCCAGCTCTCGCTGACTGGCTCCTTTGCTATCGTCGAGGCAAAATTCTGTATCATCTCTCTAGTAGGAGGTATATGTCTCTCTGTGAGCCTTTTGATATATCGTACAAGCTCCTGCTCTTGCTGTGGGTTGAGCTTTCGCTAATTGATTGTGTTGGCTGCACGCGTCGCGGTAACACCTTGGTGCCTTCGTGAGAGTGTAGATCGATTAACACCATATCTGGTAGCAATTTCTGTATATGAAAAATCTTCTCCTGGTTCTCGCGATTCGATCTCATCTATCGCAGCTTGAATTGGATCCATATTGGTGGAGTTATCGCGTGTTGAAAGTAGGGAGTTTTGACGCGTCGGATGTTCGGCGTGCATTGGCTGAATCCGTGCATTGGGTGCACGGACACGTTACCCTGCCGAGACAGTCAGTGCGCCGCGACACTAACGCGCCACCCCAACAGATGTAGCACCTCAACTTTGACGCGCCGCATCTCCACCAATATGGATCCGATTGAGGCTGCAATCATCGCTATCGACTCACGAGAACCTAGAGAAACTTTCTTATATAGAAAAATTGCAGAAGAATTTGGTGTTGTGCGGTCAACATTAACGCGCCGGCATAGACGCGCCATGTAGGCGCGTATATAGCTACTACAGACTCGCTAAAATCTTAACTAATAATAAGAATCTAAGCTTCTATAGTATATATAGCGTCTTACTTAGAAAGGTCTACCCCCTACGCGTTAAATAATCTAAAACTTTATATTAATTATTACTAAAAAGGATATCTCTATGCAATAGGTTAATTACTTTATTAGGCGCTACCCTAACTCCCTAATCTCGCGATAGACGACTAGGCTAGATAGCAATTGCTATAACGCTAATTTAGGCGCAAGATATAGGCTCTACTTTAAGCTTCTACATAAGAAAATTATAAAGTATGGCATAGAGCCACAGCATACCTATAATATGGACGAAAAAGGCTTCCTACTCGGCATCACCGGCAGGTCAAAAAGGATCTTCGACAGGCCTATATATGAGAGTCGCCAAGTGAGGCAATCTATCCAGGATGGCAGTCGTGAGTGGATCTCGCTCATTACATGTATATGCGCCGATGGATCTACTATTAATCTATTACTAATCTATTAATCTAACGCTAAGACTCTACAATTAAGCTAGGTTAAGGAAATTAACGTTAATTCTTATAGAGTCTTTATTACCTTATTAACCTCTAGATAGTTAAACAACGAGATAGGGCTTTAATGGCTAAAATAAGTGTTTAATCGCTATACCAAGAAGAAGGCTCGATGGTAGTGGCAACTCTTAGTCCTTAATAGGCATAGATCTCACGTTACTATAGATTTTATTAACTACTATAATCAGAAAAAGATCCTCTTTGCGATATTTCCCCCTTACGCCACTCATATGCTACAGCCTCTAGACGTCTATGTGTTTAAGTCTCTTTCTACCGCCTACTCCGACGAGCTCTCCGCATACCTATATAGGAGTTAGGGGCTATTAACAATTGCTAAAAGAGACTTCTTTACACTATTCTAGAGGGCCTAAACAACGTTAGTTACGCCGTAATTAATTACTAAAGCTTTTAAGTATATAGGTATCTCGCCGCCAGATCCTACACTAATCCTTAGTTAATTTAACAAAAATAAGTCTCTAAAATAAAAATTATGTAAAAACTCTACTTTAGTACTCAGCGCGTCCGATTAGCGCAAAATCAATTGGCTTTTAAAGGTTATTATTAATACAGGGGGAGGTAATAAGGCCAAGAAGCTAAGTCGCACTATACACTTAATCTCTATATAAAAGTGGCTCCTAGAGCATAAGAATTAGGGGCTATAAGAAGCCCTCACAAACCAGAAATAGCGTTAAATAAAGGGCAGGACTCTACCTTTTAAGTAGCTAGATAAGTGGCATAAAGGATCTATTTTCTAATTACCTACCCGCGTATAGAGGGCGCGCGATTCTCTCAGCCAACAAAAGGCTAAAAAGTAACAACTACAACTCCAGAAAAGTGAGCAGAGAGAGATCTAGATAGTAAATAGGCAGCTTAAAGCTTATCTACTATAGGAGAAGCGTGTTACGCGTGTAGTAGCTAGAAATATGCACGCTAAGGAGAAAGCTAATTAGACTACTAAGTAACGCCTCCGTTAATAGGCTCGCAAGACTTAACAACAACTTTAAAAACGTCTTAAAATTACTAAAAAGGGAAGCCAGAATACTTTAAAAGCTACTTATATAATTATAAAGAGAAAGAAGCCTACGCTAGCATCTATACGCGTTAATATAGTAATATTTACGCTATTAGCGCCAGCATCGCGCAGTAGCCAAATAATTAAAACACTAAGTAAATATTTATAATTTAACTAGCTAGTAATCTTCTATAGCTCTATAAAATCTTAACTCTAGAAAATTTCGCGATAAAAGCTTTTATGTAAAACTCTATAGCCTTATGTTGCTGGCTGCGGTGCTGGTGTTGGGGTGGCGCGTTAGTGTCGCGGCGCACTGACTGTCTCGGCAGGGTAGGGCCGTGCTCCGCACGGCCTTTTTCGCAGAAAAACTGCGCAGCAGCCGCTAGGGGCCGAGTATGCTTGATGACGCAACAATTCGAAGCGGTGCACTAGCAATCGTTCATGTGAAAGCAGGGCCGAGGTGAGCTACACCAGAAGGATGATAGTGCCATGGCGCCCGTTCCGACAAAAACGCGCCGCTTTCCACCTACTGAGGCACCTCAATACCTCCGACATATTAACGACTTGGCTTTTGAAAAGGACTGCATGCTTAAGTTAAGCCTCTCTACCCCACGCAAGCGTGCTCGTGCGGAGCAGCACACAGACTAACAAAGCGAAGCATTACTTTCGACTAAGAGAAGGAAAGCCAGCCCTTCTAGCAAATATCCACCGGTGTTTTGGGATAACTTATCTAAGATCTGGCTTACCAAGGGAGCTTTGAGAGAACTTGACAGGACAAATATCCAAGCTATTCCAAGCACACATTGGTGAAGGTAAGCGTAAACAGTCGATAAAGTATCGCAGTCACCACCTCCGATCGGGATGGCTACCAATTTTGGCTAGCGCATGATGATGGCATAATCATAGCTTGATGCTGTGGTTGCTAGACCTGTGGCTGTGCAAAGTCTAGCAAGCGGGCCTACCCAAGCTCCGCAACCCCGAAACAGGACGACGCAAACCGTGGGTGGGGGGCGGTTCGCCAAGTGCAGAACAAGGACCACTGATCTTGCCGATTGGCGAACTTTGGACTCGTTATTTATCTGGGTCAAAATTGATTTTGATCATGGAGGAGGGTTTACTTGGCAAATGGTATTTTGGCACTTGAGAATTAGAGCGGTTTTCGAGGAGGGATGAATGGGGCTCAGCTTCTAATGGCAGTTTAGTTCCTTTGACCTTGACACTGCTGGTGCTCTCTGTACCTGCATCCTAGGCAGACCAGGCATGATCCGCAGCGGCTAATTTAGCCAATAAGATGTAAGTTAGGGTCGATGCACAAGGGTGCGAAGTCGGAACCAAAAATAGGACACCAATCGTGCTGTAGTTAAAACAACCCCGAGGAGTTCGTAGCTCTCAATAGCAATGCGTTTTTTATATGCTAAATAGAGAGTTCGCCGTGCTGTCTTAACTCTCACAAAATCACCTATAAAAAGGTTATTGATAGCCTATTATGAAACATTGTCCTACCCTCTAACATTTCCTTCCTACATACCAGCCAATGAGACACGACACAAAGCTACCTAACAGACAATTGGCTAGCCACTGTAGGCTACAAAGTACTAGAGATTCACATATAAATTGCGCAGCAATGATTCGGATTTCATACTAGTAATACGCCCCAGCAATGCAAAAACATTAATAATGTCACAACGACCGCTACGCCAACTCTATACTACTATCTATACTAGAATAAATAGCAAGGTAAATCGCCACGGTATACGTTCCTTGTAATAGGAGTTAACCAGAGTTTAACTTGGGGAGCTACTACTCGCTCCGTGCCTACGGTTCCTACTCCTATCGCACGGCATATTACTATCGCAATAGGTAAGTTCACTTAATGCCGGTGAGAAAATTACTTTATCCTTTGTTTTTAGAGATGGGAGCTTTTACTACGCCAACGCAGATAGAAGCACTTACTAGAATAACGGAAAAGGAAAATTAAGATTTATCCGACAAAAAAAATAACCTAACTTTATACCAATACAATAATTCTTGACGGTCCACCGTGGAGCGGGTTCCCTACTTTATGTCCCGATAGAGGTCTCTTTACATTTCTGCTTCTTCTGTAATCCGTAGTAACGCACTTTAACTGCGCCCTCCGTCCGATTTAGGAAGCGTTCGCATATCTCCTTCCACTCCATACCCTGCTAATCCCTTAATAAGAGTAAACGCACTTCGTCCGACTCTAGCTATAGCCTACGCTTACGTTTGCCGCGCGCTTCGGTGCCTTCTTCTTTCTCGCTGTTTTCGTCCCAGTCGTCGTCGCCATCGTCCGAGTAGTCCTTTTCATCATTGGCAGCATCACTGTGGGAAATGCTCATCTAGTCCGCATTTAAGCTTCCGCGACTGCAAATGTCCAACGCACCACCTTCATACCAGTATCCTACCAGCATCCACGAATCTGGCGATAGTTAGATCATGCGGATGACTTTGCCTTCTCTGCTAAGGAATCTATAACCTAAGGTGGCAGGGTTAGGAAACCGTTCTAAGTCGCGGGAACGTATAATTTTTATTATAATAAATAAGCTATTTAGGACGGCGTAAAGCGTAAGATTAGTTATTTAATAAAATATATTAAGGCTAGAACTATAATTAATATTACTTTAGTTTTTAGCTATTATTTTTTAAGAGCATGTTTATAGGGAGTAAGACTAAAACTAGTTATTAATTAAAAACTAGTATAGTTATAGTAGTTAAAATAATACTACTTACTATAATACTACTTACTATAATACTACTTACTATAATACTACTTACTATAATACTACTTACTATAATATTCTTATTTATATTATTTTTAAGCCCTATCGCTAAAGAGTAGTTTTTAATACACCATACCTCTTCTTTTATAGTAAATAACTACCACGTGTACGTTATTAAGAGATCTTTGCTAAAGGTCTGTAGGAAATATCGTTGTCCTAATTACGTAGGTCCTTATGGCTTTCCGAAGCGTCTCCCCTACCACCTTCCCTATACTCCTCACGCCTCTCTAAGTCTAGGCCGATATATTCTTCCCCTTCTATACTCTCTAAAGGAGAGATGAATCCTCTCGTGGAATGCAGTAGCCCCTCGATTATCCTACAATTATGTGCGCTACCACCGCCGTCATCTTCGGTGCAGAGGTTACTTAGAGATGACCGTGGGTTTCTAGCACCATCGCGTTCGCGGTCATTGTTGAGAGATCGAAGACTAGGCTCAGTGCTGGCTCTCGAATAGGAAGCACTGCCGCCGGGAGTTGGCAGGGGCGTTAACTTAGGTATAGTTGCCGGATTGCACACGAGATTCTCTACCAGTCGCTTGGCCAGCCTTCGCCGCTTTGTTAAACGCGGGTCTTCTAGCTCTAGTTCTAGGATAACGTCTAGCGCTACTAGGTGCGTTCGTTTACGTATTACTAATAGCCTATCTATAATATTAATATTACTAAAGAGTAGTTCCTTTTACCTTAGTAAGCTATCTTAAGCGTATTAATATAGCTCCCCTTAAACTCTACTAGAACTACTTACTAGGCTAAATATTTTCTATCTCCTCTATAAATAAAGCGCACGCTTCGTCTGTATCAAGATTGTCATGCTATATAGTAACGTATTCTTTGTTGCCAGCAGAGGCGCGGTAGCCGCCCTTATAACAATTAGACGCTACGTTGCTAGGCTTAACGCCTATTACACTATAGTTAGTAGCATTACTCTTTATAATAATAGGAAATTTTATTACTAATTAGTAATATTAGCACTTTTATTTACTTATATACTTACCTTAACTAATTTTACTAAGTAATCTAATTATAGCTAGATCCTCTTTTGTAACGTGTATAGGATAGTTAGCTTCTCTTTTATTAAAAATTTTCCTACTAAACTAATTAATGCTCTAGGCCCTCTAATTTAAATACGCTATAAAACTAGGTAAACGCGTCTACTAGTCTTATATTAGTTAAATTTTATTAGCTTATAATAATTATTAAGTAAGTATTACTATAGCTTATTAAATAAGAAGCTTTTATAGCTTCTTGTAAAGTAGGTAGCAATGTATTTAAACCTAGTATTATAAAATTATTATTAATATAGGGCTGCTTTTTACTATCTTTAGCGTTAACTCCTAAATAGCTATACTTTACTATTTTAGTTATAACTATTAATTTAGCCTTAAATATTAGCTTTAGCTTAAGCTTATACTTACACGCTTTAGGAATATATAAAATAATTTTTATAAAAAATAAAAGGGTAAATAAAGTAGTACTATAAAAGAAGATTATTATAGCGTAAAGAGCTAGTAGTAAGGAGTGTAGAAGTAGTACCCTCTATAAGCAAATAGCTACTTTATATATTATAGCTAACGCCACCCCTTAAGCAGGGAGGAGTTGCATAAATGTAGTATCTATATTAAAAATAGTAGTAGTAGGTAGAGCGACTAGTATATTAGCGCCTTATAAAGAGGGCGAATAAACTTAAAGTCCGTTAATATTAGGGTTTTTAAAAATAATAGCGGGTTACTCTTCTAAGCGGCATAGATAGTTGTGATGGCCTGGCATGCCGGCAGGACACATGACCTCGCGTGAGAGGCGCGACTGCCTCACGCCTAGGTGCAGCTACCTCACGCCTGGGCGCAGCTGCCCACGCACCCAGTATAGCTATCTTGGATAGATAGATGTTCCGTGCCGAGCGGTAGCGCATAAAAGCGCCGTAGGCCTGTGTACCTATAGTCTCCTTATCTTAGTGTAGCTAAAATAGAGCTAACCTACCTTATCTACTTTCTTAATGCAGGAGCCTGTGCCTATCCTTATATTATACTAAGATCTCTTTACTTAGCTAGAGATAGTAATAAAATATTAAGTTAAACCGCTTAATCTGCCTGCGCGCACGACTTAACAACAACTACCTTAAAGGATTTATTATATAACTACGCTAAGCTATTAGTTTATTATAGAGTATAATTACCCGTAATAAGAGGTCCTAATACTACTAAGTAACGTACTACTTAAAGGGAGTTAAAGGACGTAGTTCGAAAATAGCACGCTATAGCTAGCTAGGAGAGCTAATTAGCCTGCTGCCCTTTACTTAATAAACGTGCTATATAGGCAACCCACTGCTTACGTAAAGAGGGCTATAAGAGCCCTAGCCTTTATAAGAGAGGAACCTATCCCTACTAACTATCCTAAGCACTACCTGCTTGCCTTCTCCTTATAAAAAACTAATAACTAGCTACTCTACCTGTAGTATTAATAAAATAGTACTAAAATACCTATTTATAGCGTTAGTTCTAGAAAAGGAGATGCTGGGCAGCGCGTACGACCTATCCAAGCCTTTTATTTACTAAGAACACGAAATCCAGAGCTATGGCTCTATTACTAAGGAAAACTATAATTAAGACACTTCCCTAAAACTTGCTCGTATCTAGTAAGGTATTAATAAGGACCTCTTGCAACCTCCTTAGCTACCTACGTTTACTAGTAATAACCTAATTACTGCGACGCTAGAGGCCGTAATTAAGTATTTTAGGCAGGAACTAGTAAAGATTACTATAGAGCTAGTTGGCTAGCTACTTCTTCGTGGTGTGGAGCGACAACAACTATATATATACTGCCAGATTGCTACTAATACCTTAGCTAAAGGCGAAGGGCTGCATAGAGCCCTTGTTTAAGCGTAGCAAAAGATAGACAGGTTGGAAGCCTAACTTGCTAAATAGGCTATAGTAGGCTCTACCCTTAATACACTAGCAACTTAATTTCGTATAACTAAATTCTAAATCCTTCCTTAGACCCTAAGCTAGAGCATCCCCTCCGCTAACGACCCGCTAAGCTCTAAGTCTAGCAAGCCTAATAATTTATATTTTTTACGCTTATTACTATTTAAGCCTATTACTTATTTATATACACGCTCTTTAGGCGCAAGCTAGCGCTTAGTTAAGTTCCTAGACCTTCCGCTGCTCTTAGACGGCAAGACAACTACGACCTTTAAGCACTAGAGGGCCTATATAAAGAACAAACTTTAGTCCAATCGTAATTAGTTTGTAAGAGAGACTTTAGAGGATACCTAAGAGCGTATTATAGCATATATAACTACACGCACAGAGGATCCCGCCTGTAACTAACTTATAACTTTAATTAGAGCTCTACGAGACAATGGCGAACGCATTAATAGTAAATTTATAATAGATATAATAGAGTAAGCTTTTAGCGACCTACATAAGGAGAAGAAGGCCTATTAGGCATTTATCTAACTACGCCTCTACTCTATAGCTAAGTTTACTAGCTTCTAAGTAGACTTCTTCCGCCTTACAACGCAGCGCAAGCTACCTACTAATTAATAAGTTAAAAAGTTCTATAAGAAGCTTATAGATCGACTCCGCATAGATATAGGCCGTAATGTTTATTACCTTAAGAATAATTACTTTAAGTTTATTAACATCGCCCGCGACCTCGCACGAGAGGTAGCGATTATAGACTCCTAGGTTATAGCGCGCGCTAAACGAGAATCTTAAAAGAAGACTACTCTTACCTTAGCCGCTAGGTCTCGCGAGTACGCTTTAATACTAGCGTAGCCCTTTACTCGCACATAGCCAACGCGCGCTACTACTATAGCTCTAGGTAGCTAGCTTACCTACTACTATTATAAAAAGTTAGAACATATTACTCAAGACTGCCTAAATAGCCCTATTAATTAGAAAGCGTTAGAGGCCAGCGATTTAGCACCGCAAGCTAACGAAGAGGTGTATTATAAAGCTAAGGACAGAGGTTTCCTCTCTTCTAATAAGGAATTAGGAAAAGTATTACTCTAGGGGAAGTCTCCTTCCTAGAAAATCCTATGGGAGCTACTAGCATATAATACCTCTTATTTAGCGAAAGTGCTTTCACTCTACCCTGCCATATCTTAACAAACGGGCTAGCAATTAGGTTAAAGGCTCTTATTAATATAGGCGCAGGTAGCTACGTCCTAGTCTACCTTAAATACCTCCGCATAATTAAAAAGGGACTTAAGGTATCTATTAAAAGCATGGAAGCTGTTCCCCTAGCTAGATATAATAGTTAACTAAACGGGCAGGTAAATAAGCACTTCTAGGCTAACCTAGTGCTAAATAGCCACTACTTTACTACTTACTTTATATCTTGCAATACTAGCCGCCACGACTTTATAGTTAGCCGCAAGCTTCTCGAGGAAGCTAACATCTAAATTAACTATAGGTAGTAGGTGCTTAAGTGGCTAGATATAATATAGATTAACTATAAACAAGACATTATTATCCTAACGCGGGGTATAGCTACAGGAATTAATCCTAAGCATTAGGTAGATACTAATTAACGTAATAAGCTTATAAACATGGCTATTATACAGCATATCTACCGCTTATTGCAGCAATCCCCTCAGCGTCGTACCTACTAGAAAAACCTAGCGAAGATAGAGGAGCAGCTCCGCTACTAAGCGCTACTATTATAAGAGTAGTAGCTAACTTGCCCTAAACCTATCTCTCGCGAGGACCTCGCTAAGGCAGGCCTTAAGATTAATATTATAAGAGCTATAGCATTTATAATTAATGCGCGTTAGAAAGAGATAGTTATTAGCTATATTAGTGTTTATAAAGTAGAGAAGCTAATCTAAGACTGCAAAGAGGAGCTAGGCTAGACAGACCTACTAGACCTAGATAAAGAACTCCGCCAGCTTCTTATAAAGAAGTTACTATTCCTAGGCTATGCAGGCGCTACCCCAGCTTACTTCTTAAAGAAGGACTCTAACGTACTACCTCTACACTATAATAGCGTTAATTACAATATTAAGCTAACCGTGGATAATATACTAATATTAAGCCTACTATATAGCATGTCTCTAGAGTAGTTATAGCTTGTTAAGGATTACTTAAATAACTACCTCTAACGTGGCGTTATTACTCACAGCAACGCGCCTTACGCCTTACTAGTACTATTTACTAAGAAGCCTAAAGGGGGGTAGCGATTTTATATTAACTATCGCAAGCTTAACGCTATTATAAAGAAAGATATCTATCCTATCCTACTTATTTAAGAGACCCTTACGAGGCTCGCCCGTGCTAAGATATTCACTAAGCTAGACGTACGGCAGGCCTTTTATCGCATTTAACTAGACAAGGAAGTAGAGGACCTAACCACGTTTTGTATACGCTATAGTAACTATAAGTATTATATGCTCCTATTTAGTCTTTATAATAGACCTGCCACCTTCTAGCGATATATTAATAGGGTACTATATAGCCTACTTAACGACTTTTGCATAGCATATCTAGACAATATCCTTATTTACTTAAAGAATCTACTACACTATAAGGAGCATGTTGCGCAAGTGCTTAAATAACTTCGCGACGCTAGTTTGTAAGCAGACATTAAAAAGAGCAAGTTTATAGTAACTAGGATAAAGTTCCTTAGCCTTATTATTAGCACTTAAGGCATTTAGAAAGACCTAGAGAAGATCGCTGCTATATAGAACTAGCCTATGCCTATATTAGTTAAAAGCATATAGTTATTTTTAAGCTTTTATAACTTCTACCAAACCTTCCTTAAGGACTATAGACGCATTATTAGACTACTTATAAAGCTTCTTAAGAAGGGCGCCTAGCATGCCTTTAGAGAGCAAAAGCTTATAGCCTTTTAGCAAGTTAAAGACCTTATACTATTAGACAACGTACTTGCTTACTACTCTCCCTATCGCGTTACACGCATGGAAATAGACGCGAGCGATAGTGTTATTACTAGCGTACTCTCTTAGCTGCAGGACAACGGACTCTGGTAACCTATAGCCTTCTATTCCAAGATAATAAGTAACCCGCAGATGAACTACGATATATACGATAAAGAGATACTAGCCGTAATCTATGTCCTTAAAGAATAGAGATCTTAGCTTATTAGTCTATAGATAACTGAGCCCTTTAGCGCTATTACTAACTATTAAGCGCTAGAGTACTTCTCCACTAAGCGCGAGCTTACTCCTTAATAGATACGCTAGGCTATAATAGTAGCTAATTTTAACCTAAAGCTTACCTACTAACTAGGCACTGCTAACGTAGTGGCTAACGCGCTATTACGTAAGCAGGAGGAACTATAGACTTAAAAGGAGAAGGATAAGGTAGCTCGCATAAGGGTCTTCTTATAGGCTAAGTAGCTAGATATTAATATAGTGTAAGAAGCTATAACCTAACTTGCTAACCTAGTTACTTAAGGATTATAAGGCTAGGAGCTTAAGATTGCTATAATAGACACCTTTCTAGCCTTTCCCTCTACAGAGGATCCTTATGCCCTCGTTAATTAGGTAATTAAGGTAAACCAGAATTACAATAGCCTATAAAAGCTGCGGGAAAAAGCTCTATCTAATAACTAAGGACTATAGAAGCTAAATAATTAAGATCTACTCTTATATAAAGATTGGCTAGTTATTCTAGCAGTTAACTTCCTACGCACCTACTTAATTCGAGCCACCTATACTACGTAGCTTACTGCTCACCCAGGAAAAAGGAAGACAGCGAAGCTACTTAGAGATTAGTACTATTGGCCAAATCTAGCGAAGGATGTGGACACCTATGTTACCGCTTATAAGGCTTATTAATAGAGTTATACGCCCCGCAACCGCACTCTAAAACTACTTAAGCTACTACTAATACTAGAGCGAGCATGGCAGGACGTTTTAATAGACTTTAAGTTATTCCTACCTAACAAGAAAGGGTATAATAACGCTTTTATTATAGTTAACCGCCTAAGCAAGCGCTGCTTCTCACTACCTTGCTATAAGATAACCACGGCGGAACAGGCTATAAATATGTACTATCGCTATATCTGGCGCGTGTACGGCCTACCTAAGTCTATCGTCTCTAATCGAGGCCCGCAGTTCATCTTAGTATTTATAAATAAGCTATGCTAACTTGTGGGCGTTAAGTAAAAGCTCTTAATAGCTTATTATCCTTAGACTAATAGTAATATAGAAATTATAAACTAGTACCTTAACCAGCGCCTTCGCCTATTTATTAACTACTACTAGGATAACCGGTCTGACCTACTGCCCTGCATGGACTAGGCTCAGGCTATACTGCCTTATAAGACTACAGGCCTCTCGCCGTACGAGATCGAGTTCGGACATTAGCCTACACACCACTAAGACTAGGAAGAGCGGACAAAGACCTCGCCCATAGCCCGTGAGCAGATGTCCTAAGAGGAAGCGTAGAACTACGTAAAGGTTTAATACAACGCTATAAAGCGGGCTATAGAGATAGCTTAGAGAGGGATTATTTATGCCTAGGAGCAATAAGCATGTTAAGCAAATAAGAAGCAACGTAAGCTAGATTTTAAAGTAGGTAATTAAGTTTATATCACGCTAAGAGGCTTTATAACTAATTAGCCTAGTTAGAAGCTTAACTAGCAGATGTACGGGCCCTACTTAATTATTACTATAAAAGGACACTCCTACTAAGTTAAGCTTCCGCCGTATATGCACATGCATAATGTCTTCTATATAGACCGCCTATAGAAAGCCGCCATAGACACACTACTAGGTTAGATAGAGCTATAAGAGGAGCTAATTAAGGTTAACGGCAATCTAGAATAGCAAGTAGAGGAGATCCTTAATAGCCGCATCTACTAAGGACGTCTATAATATAAAGTCTCCTAGACTGCCTATAATCCTAACCCTACCTAGTACAACGCCCGAGGCTTTGTTAGGGCACTATATAAGGTAAAGGAGTATTATAACGCATACCTAGACAAAGCAGGGCTACTATTATAACTAGACATTTGGCTGCGAGCGTATAAGGCCGGCACCTATCTAGAGATAATAGAGGAAGACAATAAAGCTACAGTTATACTAGCATAAGGCAAGACACGAAGGAGGTAACACAACGGACTTAGAAGACTACGCCCACCTTAGAGGGGGGTAATATAATAGCCTGGCATGCTGGCAGGACATATAACCTCGCGTAAGAGGCGCGACTGCCTCACGCCTGGGTGCAGCTGCCTCACGCCTGGGCACAGCTACCCACGCACCTAGTGTAGCTATCTCGAATAGATAGATATTCCGTGCCGAGCGGCAGCGCATAAAAGCGCCGCAGGCCTGTGTACCTACAGTCTCCTCATCTTAGTGTAGCTAAAATAGAGCCAACCTACCTCATCTACTCTCTTGATGCAGGAGCCTGTGCCCGTCCTCACAATAGTCTTGTTTTATTAAGAAGCTTCTTAATACATTACGCACTTAGATAAGTATTTACTATTATTAGTATAGTAACGTACTTCACAAGTGAGCGGCCAGTACAAGCGAGCGGCCACCCCACCAAACTTTTCGCAACGCGTCACCTTGTAATAATAATAGCTTAACTACCTCCTACTTAAATACTTTATAGTAAAGCAGATATTTTCCTAGCTATTTTAGCTATTAATTAAGACTAAATCTAAAGCGTATAACGCGCTATAGTAATATATAACGTTTTTTAAAGTGCACTATATAGGGGACGTGTATAAATTACTACGTAATATAATTACTAACCTAAATTAAAAAAGCTTATTAAGCTAGAAGAGGAGGTAATTATTAGGTATATACTTAATCTAGATTCTTGAGGATTTGCGCCTATCCTAAGTGCTATATAAGATATAGTAGATAAGCTACTTGCTAAGCGCAGCGCTAGCTAAATAAGTAAAAACTAGATACGTAACTTTATTAAGTAAATAAATTACCTTACTATATAATTTAATTAGCTATATAATTAGTAAATAGTTTTATATAAAGATCCTAAAACTATTAAAACTCAGTTTAAGCTTATATCGCGCATAAAGGCTACCTATAGTATCTATAATAAGAATACCTATAACTTTAATATAACTAGCTTTATAATAGGTAAGATATTAGCGTAGCTTATTATTATAAACTTAAAGAGATAAGGTAGACTAAAGACTATTTAGCTAAGTAATTATAGGTAAACTATAGTAATTTATAAAATTAACGCTACTAGCTAGGTAATCCCGCTTTTTATTATTTTCTTTAGCTAGTATTACCTCTTTGCCTGGTCCTAAGATAATAATATACTACGCAACTAGGCTTTTGCTATTAGTAATAATAGCTAGACTACTAATAAGCTTAGAGTAGAGTAGCTAAGGTACTTTTTTAAGTATATAGTAAAGTATAGGGTAGGCGCACGCTAGCTACTTATACTTAATAATTATAAAAGCTAACGTGTTTCACCAGTCATTGAGCCACACCAGTCACTGAGCCACCCCACCAAAACTGACGCAGCTTTCTGCACGATAGCTCAACAACGCAATAGTTAAATTTAATATAAATAGATTAATATAATAGCTATAATCTCTAGGTACACTAAGTCCTTCTATGGCCTTGCTTATGGCAGTTGCTGCATGTAGGTGGTGCTCGTGATCGTCCTGCACGGTCCTCCTGCTCTACCTGCTGGAGCACCCTTTTAGCCTCTGCAGCCAGCCTTCGACCTTCCTCAGCCTGTAGAGCCCCTCCAGAGGTAATATACTGCCTACGCCTCTCCTATCTTTGTCTACGACGTTAATTGGTAGCCTGTAGTTTCCTAATATCTTCTGCTAGGAGAGTTACTATATTTATAGCATGCTGATAGCTCTTAACTAGCTGCCTAAGCATCTGGTGTGTAGGGCTCTGAGACGGTCGTTGTAAACGATCACGTATAAGCCTAGCCTGTTGCTCAACCTGAGTAGTAGTGTGAGGCGTCTCAGCTGTCCATGCTGGCTCAGCGCCCGTCTGTAGTGGTGACGGTGTCCTGACTACAGTCAGGCATGAGAGGACCCGATCAGGACAGGTAGGCACCAGCCCTGTCGCTTGAAAGCCAGCCTTGATGTTCTGCTCTGTAAAAACAGCCCTACGTACACGTGGGTAGATTGACAGGAACTCTTCCTTGTCTACATGATAGACACGCTGTCTGGCCAGCTCAGTCACTTCATGTCCGTACGCTGTCTTGAGAGGTGAGAAACAGCCGACATCTAAAGGCTGTAGGAGGTGGCTCGTATGGGCAGGCATACACAGGCTGATGATCCTGTGTGTCCTACAGTATTGATCGAACTCAGGGGTAGCATGGCTGCTATGACCGTCTAGAATAAGCAGCCGCCAGGTGCCGACTGTACGAGACTCTGTATGCCGAGTGAAGTGCTCTAGCCAGGTAAGCCCTAGGCTATCTGTCGTCCAGCCATTGTCGCTGACAGCCAGTACCCAGCCAGCAGGTAGGTCAGTATACCAGCTAGCCTGGTGGAGCTTGCCAGGTAGGATGATGAGGGGTGGTATAGACCACCCAGCTGCGCAGACGGCTTCAATCGTCGTAACGTAGTCTCGATTGCCTGGCTGTATGTGTATAGCCCTGCCTATAGTGTCTGAGCTGGTGACTACTCTAGACGTAGAGGCGACCCCTATTAGGAAGCCTGTCTCGTCAAAGTTGTAGGTGTCTGTATCCTGTATGCCGTATGTCTGTCGCGTCTCCTCCACAAGCTTGTACCAGGTAGAGATCTTAACAGGATCCTCACAGAGCGCGCGCTGACTGTGGAAGCTCCTAGTCCACTTGGTCTGTAGCTCTGGCTGAGCCTTGATGAAGCGTGATACCCAGTTCTTACCCACTGGCTGTGGGGCAGGGATCTGGCCGCGCGCAGCGAGTAGATGGTCGGCCATCCTACGTACGTCGATGATGTAAGGTGGAAATCCACGTCGGTTGAGGTCTAGTATCCACTCTACTAGAGCCTGCTCCTCTGTAGGATGTAGCTTTCGTTTCTGGGCGTTAGCAACGGCCCGAGGTAGGTGACCGTTGACACGTCGACGTAGGGTAGATCGATCGATATCATAGAGCCTTGCAGCGTTTCGGTAGCTAGAAACCTGTCTTATCTGAATCGCATGGGTCGATAGAGCTAGCCTGGCTTCCTTTTCAAGCTGGCGGGTGCGTTGTGTGGTGGGCATCGTGGGTGTTGTGTAGAGACGCGTCGCGATCTTGGTGGGGTGGCTCAGTGACTGGTGTGGCTCAATGACTGGTGAAACACGTTATAACTTACTTAAATTTTAAAAGCTTTACAAGGAGAATAATATTATTACTTTTTATATACTATTATATTTATTATACCTTTTATAGCTAGTTAATATTAGTTACTTTTCGCTGTTAAAGCGCGCGTATAGCCGCCAAATTAAGAGCCTAATACGCGACTATATTAGCTATATTATAAAGCTAGAGTTCCTACCACCCTTCTACGTAGCCTACATGTAGTTAATTACAAAGGAGAATATTTACGCAAGCTTTTAAGGCGCTAGCCTAGTCCTATATAACCTAGAGGCGGTGATATTAAAGCTTAATATTAAGCTTTATACACTAACGCTACCACTACTAAAAGTTACTTTTTAAAAAGCTAAAACACTAAGTAACGCGCGCAAGCTAGAGGCTTAGTTAATATTAATTTGTAATAAAATTAAAAAATATAAAAGCTTATTACCTACTTTTATTATTATAGCGCTTAATTAGCTTAAGGGCGCTAAAGTAATAGCTTATAAAAGTATGCTTATACGCGATTAGATTACGAGGCTTAAATAGGTAAATAAGGTAGCTATAATACGTAAAAAGTAATAAAAGAAGTAGATATAAGAGTAAAACACCTTAATAAAGGTAAAGGTAAAAGATATTATTACATAAAAGGATATTAAGTAGTAGCTGAAGAGCGAAATGCGTTAAAATAGGGCGTAATTAGGTGCTAGTTAGCAGGCTTTAACGCGCTATAGCTACTATAAAGAAACTAGGTATAATGCGCGAACGTGTGTAAAGCGTAGTATAAATACTACTTAATCTAGTATAGTAATTATATGTAATCATTATATCGCGTTGTTGAGTTAGATCGCGATAAAGGCAATAAAAGGTTGATAGGGTGGCCGCTCGCTTGTACTGGCCGCTCGCTTGTGAAGTACGTTAAGCGTTATAATAATTATGTTAACCTAATATAAATTTTTACTTAAAAGCTTACTATTATAAGGCGCTTACACCTTAATCCAATCCAGATTAAGTCAGTAAGGCTAAAGTAGTACTTTATAAATTATTTAGTAGTATAAGTTAATACGATAACTTAGCGCGTGGCTATATAATCTAATCTTATAGTAAATAAGATAACTATTAGTCTATATAGAGAACGTACTCGTACAGAAGATATATAAGTTAAATATAAGGAAAAGAAATAATAATAGGAAAATTATTATATTATATACTAGTCCGTTTCTTCTCTGTCTCTAGGTGATCCGAACCTCTTGGCGGATCACCTTGGTCCAGAGTTTCTGTCGGATCGGGGTCACGTGGCCCTGGCTGACCTAAGCAGCCCCACGAGTCCTCGCAGGCTAGCTGTAGCACAACACCATCCACCTCTCCCCGTTCACCTTTGGTTGTGGTGTCACAGTCCAGGTTCCTTGAGTTCGTAACACTTACTATAATCGCCTAACGTAGTAGTAATAAGTATAATTAACTAAGCTAAGTAGATACCTAGTAGATGTTAGAGGCTAGGCCTCTGAAGTACTCGGCTGAGAAACCTCGTGGCCTAAGCCTTAAGCAACTCTAAGAGCCACTAGGATACCTCTAGAGTGTTAGGAAACAAATTTAGCCCTTTTAAAATTAGTTTTTTTTTTTACTTAGAAGCTATATATATAGCGTAAAACGAAGCTACTTAAACTCCTTATTAAATTTATTTATATTTTTTTAGTATTTTAGGTCCCCTGGGCCTAAAG
This sequence comes from Bimuria novae-zelandiae CBS 107.79, assembly GCA_010015655.1. NCBI lineage: Eukaryota > Fungi > Ascomycota > Dothideomycetes > Pleosporales > Didymosphaeriaceae > Bimuria > Bimuria novae-zelandiae. Next base: position 178,232 of record ML976683.1, read on the forward strand.
CCCTTTATATTAAATTTAATTATTTATTCTTTCTTAAAAGTAATTATTATAGAATAACTATCTTTTCTACTTTACTAATTACTAAACGGAGTAGTAGTTCTAAGCAAGAGATATAACTTTAAAAAAACTAAGCTCTCCTTTAATAAGTAATTAAGAAAATAAAGGCCTTAATAGGCGCTTAATTAGACAAAATAGAACATAATAGGGCAGGCTAAGTCCTTTATAAAGAGTATACGCTTATAATTACGAGTATAAGTCGCACGAATGCGTGGCCTTATCGTAGATAGCCTAGAAGGAGCCTCTCTAGAGGAGAGACTTTATACGGAACTATTATAAGAAGGGTACGACCTGCCTACTTAAAGGGAGTAGATACGCTATATCTAGCACCTTGTAAAATAAAAGGACTCTAGCATAGTTATAGGTAATAAGTAGAATATAAGTACTATAAAAAACTATTCTTTATTTCAAGAAGGGGAGCAAGATAAGGGAATAGTAAAAAGGCTAACGCCTAAAATAAGTATTCTTAATTTATTCTTATTTTTAAGCGCGGAGATAATTATATAAATTACTTAAATATTAAGCTAATTATTACTTATAGCTTAAGTAAGTTTAAGTTAAATACTAACTACTTAAAGTAGTAAACGCGTAGCTTTTTAGTAACCTAAAGTAGTAAACCTACTTTTATTTAGAAGAGAATAGAATTAATAGCATATTTAGTAAGCGTAAATAACTATAAGATCTAAGAAGATAAAGAGATCTTTAAAAAAAATTTAAAGTATATTATAAGTTACTGAGAAGGACGCGCGGCCTCTATTAGCCTAGTATATATTATAAAAGAATTTTAGATATTTTTAGAAAACTTATCCTAGAACTTAATAGAGGAAGAAATTACCTAAAATAAACTTTATAAGCTTTAGTAAGAAGTAATAAAGTTAAGTAACTTTAATATACTATTTAACTAATTAGCTATAAAAGCTAAAGAAATAAATAATACAAGAATATTAAAAGTTATTTATTAATAAGCTATATAAGTGGACCCCTAGGATTAAATAATTAGTATAGAGGTAGGTAGGCTAGGATTAGACCTTATAGAGGCTGTAGGACTAGGTAGCCTCTATAAAAGAAAACTTATTTTAGAACTGCTTATAATAATCGCGACCCTAAGGGAAAGTATTTATAAATAATACCATAAATTAAGCGCCTACTTTTTAGCTTAAAACAGAAAGGGCCCCGTAGCAAAAGCCTAAAGGAAAAAGCAAGCGTAAACAGGCTATATAGGTATCTAAGAGCGTACTCTAGAAGCGTGGTAAAGAAGACGCCTATTTTTATTATAATAAAAAGGGGCACTATATAAGTTAGTACTCCCTTTTACTAGCTTAAAGACTAAGTAAAACTTAGGTTAGCTAATTAAAGGCAAAGAAAAAGATAACTTTACAAAAATTTCTATTAGTAAAAAATTAAAAAACTAAGTTTTCCCGCCTAAAGGCATGGACAAGAGAAGAAAAAGCTAAGTAAGAATCTTAAGATAAGTTATAATAACTTTTAAAGAAGGTAGCTAAATTTAATACTAACTATTATATATATATTAGTAAATAATACTACTTTTGCATCCATAATAATTAGTTCTAAATACTTAACGTCTAGGTTTATTTCTAAAAATTTAATTACAAGGCAGGCCTAGAGCGTAATAACCTAAAAAGAAAAATTAAAGTCCTTAGAGTAAATAGCTAGGTCTTATATATAAGTTAGACTATAAAGGTAGAGATTAACATAAAGGGCTATATAAAATAGTGTTAGTTATAAATTTCTAAAGGAAAAAAAAAGTTTAATATAATTTTAAGTAAATTATAATTAACTTAGAATTATGTTAGCGTAGCCCAAACTAAGAAGTCTATCTAGATAGGGAAGACTAGGGTATATATTAAAGATAGGATAGAGAAATTAGCGCCCTAAAGCTTATAAAAAGTAATTATAGGCGCCTTATTAGCGTTAAACTAAAAAAACTAAAAGTTATAAAGTAGATTAAGGGTCTTTATAGCGTTACTAAAGGATATCTAAAAGGTATTAACCTTAAAACTTAAAATAGACTTAAGGAAAGCGCTTTTAGAGGATTTTAAAACCCTTTAAAAAGTATTTTTAAGAAAAAAGGTAGACTACTTACCTCCTTATTAAAATATAAAAATTAACTATTTTATCGTACTAATAGAGAAAAATAGTACTATTTTAGAGATTCCTTACAGCTCCCTTTATAATATGTTAATAGAGGAACTCCTAGTACTTAAAAAGGGGCTAATAGAGTATTTAGATTATAATTTTATTTAAGTTAGTAAATCTAGCGTAGCTACGCTAGTGTTATTTACTAAAAAAACTAGTAGTAGACTAAAGTTTTATATAAACTATTAAGCGCTAAACGCGCTTTAAAAAAACTAGTATTTATTACTATTAATTAGTAAGATACTCTAATTCCTAGTAAAGACAAAATAGTTTTTTAAGCTAGACGTAATTTAGGCGTTCTATAAACTTTATATCGCGAAAAGAGAAGAGTAGAAGACTACCTTCTAAACTTAATTTAGCTTTTATAAATAGCTAGTAGTCTTATTTAAATTAGTAAACGCACCTAGCATATTTTAGTAATATATAAACTAGGTACTAAAAGAGTATCTAAATAAATTCTACTCCGCGTATATAAACAACGTCCTAATCTTTTCCTTAGGGTTAAGAAGAGATCATGTGGAGAAAGTCTGTATAATAATTTAAAAGCTAGTAACTACGGGACTATAGCTTAATATTAAAAAGTTAGAATTCTACGTTAAAAAGACTAAATATCTAAAAAATTTATTATTATAGGTAAAGGCGTGAGCATAGACCCTAAAAAAGTTAAAGCTATTTAGGAGTAAGTAGCGCCTACTTTAGAAAAAAAAATAAAGTTTTATTAGATTTATAAACTTTTACTACTAATTTATTAAAAATTACTTTAAGATTATAAGCCTTTTTACTAAACTTATTAAGAAAAGCGTAAAATTTTAGTAAAAGTAAAAGTAGTAGCGTGCGTTTAACTTTTTAAAAAGAGTCTTTATTATAAAGCTAGTCCTAGCTCATTTTAACCTTAATAGGGACTTCGTCCTAAAAGTAGACGCGTTAAGATAGTTTATAAAAGGTTACTTTTCTTAGTATAATTAAAAAGATATACTAAGACCTATAGTATACTTCTCCGCTAAAAACAGCCCCGCGGAATATAATTACGGGATTTATAATAAGGAGATATTAGTAGTAGTAAAGTGTGTAGAGGAGTAAGATTATATATATCGGGTCGTAAAGCACCTAATAGTATATATAGACTACAAGAACCTTACCTACTTCGTAGAAAAGAGAAAACTTATAGAGTAGCATATCTGCTAGTTATAGACCTTAAATAATATAAATATAACGTTTATCTACTATTTAAAGTTAATAAATTTAAAAGTAGACGCGCTATCGCGTAAAAAGTAAAATTTACTTATAAAAGTAAATAATAAAAGGGTAAAGTCTTAAAAGGTGTAGTTATTAATATAAATTTTAACTAATAATAGCTATAAGGCGTTTTAATTATAAAAGCTTATTAAGGATCTCTTTTTAGACTTACCTATATGTATAAAGACTATAGTTATAAAAAGCTATACACGAACTAGAGCTAAGGGACTAAAAGTACTATTTAAGTTAAATAAGCTAAATAAGGTTTTCCTTATTTTAGAGCGGGGAGATAAAAATATTTATACTAAATAACTTAGTAGCCTAATTTTAATTAGGCTATATAGGGGCACCTGCTAATTAAAGATATTATAAGTAAAAGTAAAAGCTAATACTTCTAATAAGGAATTTTGCGCTATAAAAACTACAGTCTAAAAAAAAAAGTAGTTCTTATTAATACTAAAGATTAAGGTAGTAATCTTAGAGCACTAGATAGATAGCGCTAGATTCCTCTACTATAGAGGGCGCTACTAGGTACCTAATTTAGAACCGCTATGCACTTGTTTAATAGCTATAGTATATACTTTACTAACTTTAGGCTATTTTAGGAGGGAGAATATATATAAGATCTTAGCCTAAGACTTCTTCTTCCCTAGGATGTTAGACTACATCTAGAGGTATATTTAAAATTGTAACGTTTACTATAGGATAAAGCCTTAGCAAGTGCTAAAGCTAAAGCTACTTAAATTTTTACTTATACTAAAAAGAGGATAAAAGGACCTTTTTATAAACTTTATTATAGGCCTTTTAAAGAGTAAGGATTACTAATATATTATAATAGTAGTAAACTAGTTTAGTAAAGACTTTTTAGTAGTAGCTATACTAAATTTATTAGTTTTAATAGTAGTTAACGCTTTTTTAAAGTTTTAGGTAGCATAATATTTCTTTCTTAATTTTATAGTTTTAAATTAAGGAGCGTAGTTTCTTAGCTACTTCTAAATAAAGCTATACTCTAAGATAGGTATAAATTAAAAACTCTTTATAGTTAAACACCAGCAGACTAATAGCTAAATAAAACGTATAAACTTAGTACTAGAGTAGATCTTAAAGGCATACTATAAGTAAGACTAATTAAATTGGGCCTAATAGCTCTTAATTATATAAATCGCGATTAAAGGGCATATAGTAATATTTATAAAAGTAGGCCAGTTCTTTCTCTAGCACGGTATAACGTAGATCCCGTAAGACGCTTCTACGATAAAGAGGTAGCCTTAGAGTAAAGGAAGAGAATAGACCTAGTAGCTACTACTAAGAATATAATAGAGAAATTCCATGTAGTATCTAACTTTATATAAGTAAAGTTAGCTAACACGTAGCAAGAATAAGAGGTCTAAGCGAACTATAGCTATAAGAACGCCCTAATTATAAAAGTTAAAAATAAAGTATAATTAAAGTATAAAGACTACCTGTCTAACCTGTAACTAAGTAAGAAACTAAATTAGAAAAATAAAAAGTTTATAATTAAAAAAGCAATTAGAACTTATATAGTAGAGCTAGACGTATCTTTAAGGATATACCTAGTGTTTTACGTATTTAGGCTAAGGTTGTTCCCTGGGGATCCGTTGCCTAGCTAACGGGTAGATAATTCCTAACTAGAGGCCATTTTCTAGGATAGGGAGGAGGAGTATAAAGTAGAAGATATTATATAGGAAAAGCGCTCTTACTTTAATAAAGTTACGTAGTACCTTATTAAATAGTAAAATAATTAGTAGCGGACATAGAAACTAGCTTTAGAGTTTTAAAATAATAAAGTTTTAGACTGCTAGAAGGAGTACACCGCTCCCTATAAGAATAAATAAAATAGGCTACTAAAGTATTTTACTTAAAAGACCCCTTATATTAAATATGCGTAAAAAGCCCTAGGCTATAGGCTAGGAATAGAAAAGCAGAAGCTTAGAACGCCTAGGGCGGAGCTCGTTCTAATATAAAGTAAGAGCCTTAGATAATGTTTAAATATAAAATAAGAAAGTAAGAAATAGGGGAGTAATTAATTATATTTCTTAAATAAGAGAGAGTAGAGGCACACTATTTAATAGGCTACTATAATTTAGCAAGATAGATCTTAAATAAGCTATAAAATATAGCTTAAATAGCGCTAAAACTTAAGCATCTTTAATTAAGGGCTTAAGATTGCTACTCTTAAGTAGCTCTTTTAGGAGCATAGGTTAATATAAAGTTTCAAAAGTAGGCTAAATAAATAAGACTTACTACTAGCTATTTTAAGTAAAAATATTATATTAAGGAGCGAACTTAGCTTAAAGCTGTATTTAAGAATTACCTTAATTATAAAATAGAATAAGTTAAGCTTGTCGCGAGAAGCCTTTTTATAAAAATCTGAAAAATATTAGTAAAAAAATTTAGGCAAATAGAATTAGGACTTACCTCTTTAAACTAAGAAACTTATAAAATCTATTTTAAGGTAATTAAAATTTTACTTACTTAACTAATAAAGGGCTATAAATCCTGCGCTGTATGCTAGTAAATACGTAGCTAGTATTTAGATTAAGCTTAAAAGCTTTATTATTCTTAGTAGACTTAACTAAAATACGCTTAAATTTAGTAAATACTACTTTTTACTTTTTAGTAAACTAATTAATATCTACTATAAGCTTATTAGCTTGCTAGCTCTTCTTGCCCTTTAGCTAGGTAAAAATAATCTAAGTAAAAGACTTTATCTTAGTTAGAAAGCGCTAGACCTGTTAACGCGTTAAGGAATATATAGCCTAAAAAATAAAACTTATAAGTTTAATATAGCAAGCGCTATCTTTCATATACTTAATATAAAAAGTAGCACGTTTACTCTTAGGAGAAATATAGTTAACTCTCTTACTTAAATAAAATATATATATAGAAGCTAACTACTGCACGTAGTAGATAACTTATTTAGTAAGAGCTTTATCCTCTAGTAAAAGGTTAATCTTAAGACTATTAATAGCCTAGAAGAATTAGCTAGGAACTTAAAAATAAAACTAAAAAACTTACCTAGTAGTAGCTATTTATAGTCTAGAGCTTTAAGGATGCCTTAAGGACACGCGCAAGACTAGTAAAAAAGTAATATTTTATTTTAAAAAAAAAGCTACTAGGAGTAAAGCTACTGGCGCGTTTACTAGACTATAAATTAAGGTAGGACTTCTATAGCGTAGTTAAGATTTTAAAGAGAGGTATAATAATTAATTATAGAGTAAGGATATTAAAGAGCTAGGTAAAACGCTTATAAAACTAGGCTTTAAAGTAAAAGTATAAAATAAGGGACTTAAAACACTACGAGCGGGCTTTTACTACGAAAGTTACGCTAATAAGAAGTATAAATAGGCACGTAACTAAGAAGGTAAGCGCGACTTGCTACCTAAAAGACTATGCTTACTATTATTATATTAGGGTAAATAGTAAGAAGAAATAGTCCTTATAGAATAGTAATTTTTAGCCTAATATCTAGAATATAGCGAACCCTATAAGTCTAGTAAATTTAAATAAAGAAATTTTTCTCTTCTCTTGCTACACGATTAGAGGGGAGGGAGCTATATTAAAGGCTAGGCCTCTAAAGTACTTAGCTAAGAAACCTCGTAGCCTAAGCCTTAAGTAACTCTAAGAGCTACTCGGGTACCTCTAGAGTGTTAGGAAACGGACCTAGCCCCTCTAGGGTTAGTCCTTTCTACTTAGAAGTCATATATATAGCGTAGGGAGGAGCTACTTAAACCCCTTATCGAATTCATCTGTATTCTTCTGGCATCTCAGGTCCCCCGGACCCAAAGCCCCTTACAGTAGACTCTACTACTATAGTAATTAACCTAACTTTTTATAAATACTCAACTAACCTATTCTGTTATAATAAATAGCCTACTAACCTATTATAATTATTATAAATCTAGCTATATTGCCCGCGAGTACCCGAGTAGCTCTATTAAATAAAAAGGAGTAGAGGATAACGACTACGCTCCAGATAGTAAAGGCGAGCTAAGCGATAAGCAGGTGGCGACCTATTATAATAAGTCATTAAAAAATAACTCTCTCTATGGGAAGTCTCCTCCTTCGAAAAGCCTACTAGAGCTATTAGTATATAAAGCCTCTTATTTAGTAAAAGCGCTTTTATTATACCCTATAATATCTTAACTAATAGCCTTACTATTAAACCTAAAGGCCTTATTAATACTAGCGTAGATAGCTACGTCCTAGTCTACTTTAAATATTTCTATATAATTAAGAAGAGACTTAGGGTATTTATTAAAAATATAAAAGCTATTCCCCATAATAGTTAACTAAATAGGCAAGTAAATAAGCATTTTTAGACTAACTTAGTATTAGATAGCTATTACCTTACTACTTACTTTATACTATATAACACTAGCTACTATAACCTTATAGTTAGCTGTAACCTTCTTAAGGAAGCTAATATTTAGACTAACTATAAGTAATAGATACTTAAGTAATTATATATAATACTAATTAACTATAAATAAGATATTATTATCCTAACGCAAGGCACTATAGAAATTAGTTTTAAGTATTAGGTAGATACTAATTAATATATTAAGATTAGGTAGATACTAATTAATATATTAAGATTATAAACGTAGCTATTATATAGTATATTTATTACGTATTACCGTAATCCCCTTAGCATTGTACCTATAAGAAGAACCTAGTAGAGATAAAAGAGTAGCTCCGCTATTAAGCGCTATTAGTATAAGAGTAATAACTAACTTGCCCTAAATATATCTCTTACGAGGACCTCGCGAAGGCAGGTCTAAAGATTAATACTATACGGAGGTGCCTTTCAAAAGTCCTTGCCCACCTTGGCGAGCAGGGGTATACGCCACATTCCGAATTTAGACATATGTCCGATTATCTAAGTCTATGGAGATTCCTGCCCTCCTTGTACTCGTTGCCCCCTTCTAGCTCAATGATCTTCTTTATATGGACAGGAATACGCTCAATCCAAGCCTGTATCTTCTCCTGAGGTAGATCTCGCCAGCACTGCTCCCATGCACGGACAGCCTCTGCTCTACTCTTT